>CM065922.1:44117381-44567711 GCA_033439105.1 Magallana nippona | reverse complement strand
AATACACGGCTAAAAAATAACAAGAGGCCTGTCGGGCTATGGACCACATCGCTCACCTGAACGACAGTTCTTGTATTTTTGTATATTAAACTCTTTTAAAAGTATAATTGTAAAACTCACAAAACTTCTTATTTATTCCAAGAGTTGACAGTAAACAAAACATAAAAAGAAGCCTACTTTTTTGGATATCATATCCTAAGATTTATGATACATCAACTCACCAATCTTATTATCCTAGGCCTCAACGCAGCTAGGTTAAGGCTTCACATAGATTTCAGCTCATGAATATCACGTGACCTTTCATGACGTTAGCTCCACCCATTATTCATGTTTTCATCAATTTCCTAATTTTGATTTAGTGAAGCGATCGCTGTTAAAATTTATCGATTGATTGCTTTAAATAATAATTTTTAGTTTTATTTTAAACAATACTGAATCGAAATCTGTGATTAAATGCGTTTATTTCTTAAAACTGCATTGTCGTTTGCTTACCATCCACGTCAAGAGAGCGCTTTCACTCGCCTTGTTTTGGTTGCGAACAGCTGACAGCGGTGTGTCAACATTTTCATAAGATGCATGGCCTGCAAGACGCCGAGAGTGGATAATGCAGCTCAACCATCGTTTGAGAGATTATAAAGGTATGTTTCAATACAGAATATGTCGTATTTACCTTTTCTTTTCAAAGCATTTGCTCTTTTCAGTCCAGTGTATCTACACGTGTTTGTTTTGCACATCACCGCTGTTCTTATTTTGCTGTGCATGTATTTCTTTTAGTGTATTGAACTACACACCATACACTGTAAACAGTGCATTTAAAATAGGTGGGGTTCCCAGGGTACACAATTGTAGAATGTTGTAATCAAAGTGCATGCATGTTTGTATGATGATTACACGTGCAACATTGTGTTTTGCACATTGAACAATAGATTGTCGGAGCTAAGATGATATAATTCATTTTGTTGGATCTGTGCATACAATAGATACATATAACACCGTTTTGAATTCATATTTTACTATTGAACTAACATATAATTATATGGCAAACACTGTAAACATTGCATTTGAAAGGGGTGGGGTTGAGTCCACAAGTGTAGAATGATGTAATCAAAGTAATGTATGCATCATAATTTCTTTATCTAATTTGAATAAAACAATTTTGTGCCACATTACCTTTCACTTTATTTATAAATTCAAAAATTCAGAAAGGTTTGTACATGTTTGTATGTGCATTGAAATGATATGATTAATATATTTGATGTGTTAAGTATTCTGCAGTCAGGCTTCATAATAATAAACCTCAACCAATGAAATATTACATATGTGGTGGTCAGACTCAGTCGCTTGAGACCATATAGAGGCTAGATAATATTCAGGGGGGGGGGGGGGGGGGGGGGGGGAGGCAATGGTTTGTAGTTATTATTCACTACCTGATTTGTTATTATTATTCACTACCTGATCCACACGTACATGCATACAATAACATATTCATTTTCTCAATAGCAGATTATTTTTTTTTGATTAAGCAATGTGAAACTTATATGCCACATTCTACAATTCATTTTTTTTTAATTTCTTAAACATGTTAAAAGAAGATTTTAAGCTTATAATTGAAGAACTTCATATTACATCAAGGTCAGAATTTTAGGGTAATAGAATGTTCACTGGTACTCATAAAACAGTCTTCTCAGGATTTAATTTTTCTGCAGAATCATTGTTATTTGTTTGAGTCAGGTTTTTTTTTTATGTACATATACATATTGATTCATTTCTATAGGTAAAGTTTTCATGCAAAGCACATGTACATTGTATACAAACAATTTTGAGATAAGACAAATACATGTATATGTGGGTTTAATTCTTACTGAGCTCAGATACCTCAGCTTATATTTGACATTATGGACATTTCATTCATATAAAAAAAAAAGATGAAACTCATGGAATTATAATTTAGTAAAAGATTACTCGAGAAGAGGTATACAGTATATCAAAAGAAATTAAATATTAATATGAGTAAAGCAAACTCAAACTCTCTCTCTCTCTTTCTCTCTCTCAATTTGATATGTGTTTAAGATAGTATGACCTGATATGCAAATTTAGTTTTTGTACTGCCATTTACATGTCACATATTGTTAGGTCATACTTATTACACTGCATCGTCATTGGTCAGTGTATTCAACAAATATTTATGTATTTGCTATGCATATGTTAACACAGCTAATTGATTTTTTTTTAATTTTAATTTCAGCCAAACATGGACTTCTGCTACCACCTGGCGACATGGGTTTTACGAATCGACTCTTGTGGTTTCAGCTCTTGAGGTTACCCTGTCACCCCATCCCACATATTCCCTGTGTTCTACAGACTATTTAATTCAAATTAAATCTGATAATGCATAAATGAGATGGAACAATTAGAAAGTGCTCATCATCATGCATTGGTGTATTTTCAATGTGTTAAGACATTTTAAAAAGAAAATTAAAGCTGCTTAAAGAAATTTACAATTATGAGTTTTGTTTTCCAATAAAAATATATCATGTTTCATTTATTTTGTATTCATTTGAGATCAAATGCACCTTTTTGATGACAATTTTATTCAATTAGTAATGAAAATCTAGACAAATATGATGTTCTGAGTATCTTTGAAAGGACATATTACAGAATTGTGTATCTTATAATGATAAAAATTATCCTAACTTTATGGTGGAGATGCACTTATAAGCAAGATAATGTTATATTGATCGAGGCAGAGGCACACTGACTTCATAACATGTGACAATATTTAATACTTATTTAATAAACGGGTGGTTTAAGGACTTTAAAAAATTCTAAAGGTGGATCTAGCTTCTTATTTCCTTTTCAAAAGAGTTCTAAGCCCGTTATCTTGACACTTGAATTGGTCTGAAGCTATATGGAGAGAGAAGACATTTAAAAAACCAGCCCCACCCCCAAATCTTAGATCCGCGCATGTGGTTATCTGTGCATTGAGGAATTCATCACTCTATTCTGTTTAAACTGAACAAAACAATAATGAATATGTAATATCCCTTTGTAGTTTACGAATTGAAAGGTTCAAAAGGTTAATGAAATATGCAGATAAGGAATAACCAACGATAAACGATGTCAGTCTTTAAATTTTCCGCGCTTCACAACGTAAGATTATCTGCCCTTGATCCTGATCATCAGTGCGTTTGAAAATCGGCTCGTTTGCATAAAATCATGTATACCTGTTTAAAATTGCAAAAGTTCAACGATACCCCGTCAATTTTAAGGATTATGTTTGACTTTTTCATTTTCATTGAATACCAGTGATTGTAAAAAATGCTGGGAGCAAGTTGTGGCTTGAAAGGAAATAGTTTTTTGACACGTGAATTAACTCAGTCATCGACAAAATTTCTAAAACTTGAACGATTCATGCAAAAATTAAGTATGTTGCTGGTATTGCTATAGTTGCTCCCAGCACTTTTTAGATTAAGCAATTAATTTTCTTTTAAGTGATATAAACAACAATTGAATCTTTCATTCGTATATCGCTGAACTTTTGCAATAAATGAAGTCTTATGTAGCTATTCTATTTTTAGCGTGTCACGTGATACACAGCTGATTCGGTGGCTGTTTTCCGGTACAAAATGTAAGGGAGATCGATAGTAACATAATGATGTATTGACATTATCATTACCATATTGGTATGAGTTTGTAAACATTTTCTGAAATTAAGTCTGTTTTTAGAGCATTTATTTCATACGGTAATCCATGGGCGTCCTTAACCTAGCTGCGAACGCATGAAAGAAAACAAAACGAACTATAAAGAGTTATAAAAAGTGAAAGAATGTCACTGTAGACTAGCTATGAGGATGATTGTATAGTAAATAAACTAAAAGAAGCATCGTATTTTCTGAGAAGAAAATTTGTAATTATTTTCCTATATACTTCTATGTTGAACTTGGAACCCATCTTGGGGCCCCATTGGGCTAGGAGACTCAGTTTTAATAAACTAGAATCTACGCTTTAATGCTTATATAATACTATCACAAACTGTAGCATGTAGTTCTTTAAAGAAGACTTTTAAACATTTTCCCTATATGCTTCTATGTCGAACTTTAAACCTCTCCTGGGCCCCAATAATACCCTGGGGCACAGTTTTAACAACTTGGAATCTACAGTATTTGACGCTTACATTATAATTTCCCAAGTTATAGCATTGTGTTTCTTTAAATGGAGACTTTTTTAAAACAGTTTTTCGATATATTTCTATATTGAAAATTGAATCAAAAGTTTTAGTCGATTATGTATTTCTTTCAGATTGAAGATGCCTTGTCCTAGACGCTCTTTAAATTTAACACTGGTTATCATAGCAGGAACTGTTGGGATCGCTTATTTAGTGGTAAATCATGTGATAAAAGATGGTGTAAAGTTTGATAAGGGTTCAATGACAAGCGATTTAGTGCGATGGATTAAAATGAACTTACCAAAGAAAGATGCAATCAAATGTCGGGGTAAAGAACAAATGATAATCAAACATATTTATAGCCGCGACCCTAATGGATGGTATGAAAATCGGGATGTTTGCGACACATGTTTTGATTTTCCGAATGCTACTTTGAGAACCAGCCATGGAACTACGCCTATCTTTATTTATCCAGGAGGCCAGGATAATTTTGTCTCAGGTTCACTTTTAAACAAAGGAACATTTGAATCGGACAAGGATATGATCATGTCCAAAATGATGAACGATGACCCCGATCTACAAATAATAGATATCGGAGCCAATATTGGTAAGTATTGCAATTGTGTACTTAGTCTAAAGGGAACTTGTTTGAATGTGTTAATGTCCTTATTTTTTGAAATTTTCAAATGTTACACATTCAAGCCATTTCAAATGCATAATATGGTTTGAGATAATAAGCTGGCCATTAAAAAATTTTGCTTTTGGTTTGTTTTAGGTAGTAATTCCACATATAGTTAACGTCTCCATTGGGGTTTGGGCCCATCTCAAAACTAGGAGACCCTTTATCGTTGTAAACTCTTATTTCCTTTAAAGGACTATTGCCAGGACAAAATTGTGAAAACTTGTCTTGTTTCTTGTGAAATATCATTGTAGTTTTTAAAAGGCCATTATGAACACTAATCTTTATTTCTTTCAATTATAATAATGAAAAATATGAGCAAAACATTACATTTTCATTCAAAAGTTATCTTGACAAATAATCTTGTATTAGCCCACCAGATTAGCTTTATTGTCTTTTTCTTGAGCTCTCTCATATTCTTGAACATGAACATTTCTACTTTCATGCAAGCAAAATCTGATTTGTCCGCTTCAGTCCACATAAAATTAATATTTAGATTCTTATCCTGATTTGCAAAAATATGGGCGGGTGGGTGGATTTTATGTACTATTATTTTAAAAACATCTTTTTCACTCTTCATGTTCTAGAAATAAAGAGTGCTCTATTTTTTTTAAATTGTTAATGCTAATATGAGTACAGAATCCCATTTGTATTATGTTCTTATTCACCAGTTCTACCGAACATAAATTATTCATAAAATAAAAGATATAATTAATAGGATACGCTCGCATGGGCGAATGTAACAGACTTGAATGACAATCATATATATATATATATATATATATATATATATATATATATATATATATATATATAGTACAGTGTACATGACTCTCAGTCTCTTTACTTTCATATACATGCATACTCATTCTACAAAAGAAGAAAAAATCATGTAAAATCAAAACTGACAGAAGTTCAATGTTATAATTTGGGAGAGGTGTGTGGGGGATAGTCTGTTGCAAAGTGGCATCGAACTTCGAAAAACTTTTGAAAACCCGAATTCTATTTATACGTGTCCAAGTCATGCGTAGCACGTATTAAATCACCCTATTCACTCGTAAACAGTCAATCGATGTGCAATATCGACACGCTAACTTAGTTCATAACAAACGCACGTGTTTTCTGTAACTTTTATAAATATATATCTTTTAGTTCCGTTTAATTTCGACTTAACTGTTAATGCATGAAGAAATTTGTATCCTTATGATTACAAACAAGACTTGAATCAAACGGCAATTCACATGTTAAGCAGCTAATAAAAAATGTTTTAATTTTTTTGTATACCGAGCCCGATTTTTTTCCGAATTTTTTTTCACACTATTTTTTTTCAAAATAAAATACATTGGGGCGGGCCATTTTCAAAGGGGCGGGTGGGGATGGGAATCTAAAAATTAATTTTATGTGGCCTTAGCATATTACTTTTTAATATATCTGAAACTTACCATAAGAAGGTGTCGGAAATTCCGAATTCAAGAAAGGCAATTTTGTACACAACTTAATTTTTGTTGAGGTTTCATCTTCCTGTCCAAATGATCTAAAATTAACGCTTCTTTATAATACCCAAAAAATCCATTTAATCAAATAAATCTAAATTTCAAGTAAGTATGAGGTTCATATCGTTGTCATCTTTTTCTTTGACCCTTTTGAACTTAAAATGCTGATGTTTATTATGCCCTTCTTCGAAGAAGGGAGGGCATATTGCTTTTCTGCTGTCTGTCGGTCCATCATCAGTTTCCGTTCATTTTCTTCAAAGAGGTTGCACCTATTGAAATAAAATTTGGTATAAAGATTTATCATCAGAATATCTAGGTCAAGTTCGATTCTGGGTACGATCGAGAAATTCGTAACTGAGTTATGTCCCTTGGACTTCGAAAAATTCAAATTATTTGCAGTTTCTGTTCATTTTCTTCACAGAGGTTGCACTTACTGTAATGATTGTTGGTTAAGCTCATAAATGAACGAGTTAAGAAAAACAAACACCGGAAATCGGCATTTCTAAGAAGTTTTAAGATGAAAAAACCTTTCCAGATTTTATACCCCCGATCCGAAGTAGAAGGGAGTATACTGTTTTACCCTTGTGTGTCTGTCTGTCAATCTATCTGTCTGTCTGTCTGTTCGTAACAAAAATTTCTGTCGCATTTTTCTCAGCAACTATTCATCGACCTTGTTTACTTTTAGCCTAAGTTTTCAAACAAATTTTCGTCAAAGATTTTAAGCAACTATTTATCGCGGATGCTTGAAATTTTAACACACTATTTGTTTAAGGTATGCCATATGGTGGGATATTTGTTTGTATCAATCGGACGTCAACTTCCTGTTAAATGACGACTTTGTTTATAATAATGTTTAGCCTTAATTTTCAAACAAATTTTTGTCAAAAATTTCTCAGCAACTATTTACTGCAGATGCTTGAAATTTTAACACACTATTTGTTTAGGCATGCCATACGGTTGGATATATTTTTGTAACAATCGGACGTCAACTTCCTGTTAAATGACGACTTTGCTTATTTTACATATTCACATCAGAGCGGGGTATTACTAGTAAGCATTGACTCACAGATATTTTGTTATATTTGATTTTGATTGATATCGCAATGAATGCAATTGACAAAAGCAAAATTAATTCTAACTTTTTACACTAATCTCAAATACCAACAAAGAACAAAAGAAAATAAAAATGACAATGACAATCAATTTATTTTTTTTATTTATAGATAGAAGTAGTAAAGGGAAGAGTTGGGGGTAGTTAGTATACATGTAATAATCAATTTAAAAAGTCTGAAGTCGTTGAATTGCATTTAAATATTATTTGAAATTAGAAGCAAATATATATATATATATAAAAAACTTAAGCCTGTTAATTAGGATGCCATTAAGACATGCCTTTGGACTGATACTATTTCTACCTACCTGACTTCGTGCTTATGATAAATGTATAAAAAAAATAGCTGTAATTGCTTTCACACATACAGATAAAATTTTCAGCAATACCTCTCCTCTTAGCATACACTCGGATATAGAGGATAAATGAAGTTAGTGCCCATCTTATTTTTTTGTTTTATAAAATATTAGAGTAGATCGCTCTATAATTAACGAAATTATATGAAAAAAATACTTTGCCAAATTTCAGGTTCGTACCATCACCTTTTGAGCATAAAAATGAAAACTTTCAGAACAAGTAAATAAAACACAAAATTGTCTTATCTTTTTCCAACATTTTACGTTTCTTAGGTATTTTTGTGTCATTTGTAGTATAAATGTTTCTAAATTTTATAGGTGTTTATGCGCTGAGCTGTGCAAAGGCCGGACGAAAAGTATTGGCAGTTGAGGCCTTGACTAGAAATTTTCAACATCTTTGTGCTTCTGTCATGGAAGGGGGCTTACAGGACAATGTTTATCTTATCCATAACGCTGTATCAAATAATAATACGTTCGTCAGCTTGGGAATGCACAAAGGTAACATGGGAGGCACATATGTAGACGTGGACTCTAACCATATCAAAAATTTAAAAGCAGGTCGTGCCCAGGGTACTTATGGACAAGTATACTCTATAACAATGGATGATCTCTTGGAACTTCCAGTTATGAAACATTTTCGAAGAGTGTTAATCAAAATGGACATTGAAGGTTTCGAAGACCGCGCTGTTGAAAGAGCGACACAGTTTTTTGAAAAGGTCAATGTTGTGGGGTTCATAATGGAGTGGGTGTTTCATAGAAACCATTCAACTGCAAAAAAAATTATAGATTTTATGATCAAGCGAAAATATAAACCTCATGCGTGCAATGTCAAAAAGGTTCCTTTGAATATAGCTGAAAGTGGAAAATGGGGATTAGATGTTCTATGGCTTCCAAACAGAAGCTGAATATTGTTAAGTAAATTTTTACATCTGCTATTCATATTTGTTTCAAAATCCAGAATGCAATTGACCATTAATGCCATAAAAAACGGTTTGCTAAAATATGGTACAAATACTTTAAAAATTCAAAAGCCTTTGCCAACGAAGACTTAAATTCCGGGATTTGTATTGTTAAAGATTTAGTCTTACCATTTCTTGCTTATTTTGTTTGTTAAGGTTACTTTGTTCTTTGGAAAAATAGATAAAAAGTGTTCTATTTGGATATTTATTTAGTTTCAATGGAAAATATATAATTTATTATGACTTTATTCATAAGCATTCAGTAGGATTTTGCATGCTATAATAAGGAAAATCTAATCAATTATAACTCCAAACAATAGCTAGGTAATGAATCCTGAATTTTGGGCATAACCAGGTTTAGATACAGATAAATATGCAATAAATTTTCAAGTAAATTAATCTAAAATTGAGAAACGTCTCGAGTCTTATCCATTTATTAATACATGTATATAAGCGAGATAAACTTGAAATCATTTGTTTTGAAAAATAAATTCGTTAATTCTAAATAGGATATCAGTCAAAAAATGATTTTCTAAAAGTCAGTTTTGAGGTTAAGGCTTATATTTTTAATGTATGGAGAATGCACCGTTTTCCGCAATGTGTTTTATTTTTAGCAACAGTCCTAGCTTTTATAAAACCGACGGACCAGCCAACTGGGTTAAATTTGATAAGGGCATATCCTCAAATACATGTTTAAGAAATATGAAAAAATTCTGTACATATATTATTTTTGTAGTGGGGTATGGATCATTACCTAAACGTACACAA
The DNA here is from genome assembly GCA_033439105.1 of Magallana nippona. Lineage (NCBI taxonomy): Eukaryota > Metazoa > Mollusca > Bivalvia > Ostreida > Ostreidae > Magallana > Magallana nippona. Next base: position 44,558,180 of record CM065922.1, on the reverse strand, counting down.
GAAAGGAAATAACTTGCAATTGATTTTTTGAAAAGTAATTCGAGATGTATGCATTTAATAACAAGTTTAGTTTCCAATGTTGTTTTGTGATGCAAAATAATTACTTACCTCCATTTCTTCTAATGAATAACATTTTAAAGTATCGAGTTAATGACAGCAGTAATATACATGTAACAAGTATATAATGCAAGCGCAAGTCATGATTTACATGCGTACCGTTTCACCAGCCCAGACGGTTCAACTCATGAAGGCTCGGATGATGATGGCACTACTTAAAACTCTGACTGCCAACGAAGTGACCAATACGCTGGTTATGGTCTCGCGCTGGTACGGTGGTAAGATCGGTCCTCGAAGGTTCACCCATATAAACGACGCAGCTATGAGCACCGTAAAGAATATGCACGTACATGATGTTCTGTGAAAGTGAGGCGAGCTGATGAGTCAGTCTTGTGCGTTTGTGACTTACTTTGTATTTAATGTCAATGCCTTAAAATTTGAACGTCCCACTGAATTCCCCACATTTATGCGATATCTTTTTAAAAGTAACCATGATATTCATGAAAAACTTGTAAATATCTAACGTATTATTATTACATGATTGTATTTTTTTATTTTATTTTTTTTTCGTAAACTTGTATGCCTACCATATTATAATAACTATGAAATTGTCTCAAGGGTTGATGGATACCCGTAAGTCAAATTCTTTTTGCTTATAATTAACCTATTTTTGTGAATTTTTTTCCTAACCGGAACGCAAGTATACAGGTCCGGTTCTACCTTGTATCTTACAATCTTACTTTCCTACTATGGGGTATAATGTTTTCCACATATAAGCTCAACGATTTCTTTTTTCTTTTTTAATAAACAATGCAAACATTATATTTCCGCATAACACATGGTGAAGCCGAATTTATATTCTATTATATCACAATTTTTTTCTTCTTTAAGTGACTCATTATCCCTTTTTGTTTTGTTGCAGTTTACGATACATGTATTTTGAATTTTTTGTCGTTTGTATCTATAAGTTAACTGCCGCAAAAACGCATCCCAATTTCCTTTATACAATAATAAAGACTATGAATGACTCCTTCATCACGATCGGAAAATATTAACCAAATTTCCCCTTTTTGAGTAACATATTAGTATTGTTTTGGTATATTCTTCTCTGGCAAACACAGGAGCTTGATTTTTCCATTCTTCATTTTTTTCATGCATCAATTCCTTCATTGATTTTACATCTTTTTTAATAATAGTTTGGCTTTCTTTTCTGTTATTTTCTGGGGTACATTATTTACTTGTTTTACTTTTTACTTATTATGGGTGAAAAAACAAAAGAAAACCTTCTTAAAGTTTTTACAGTAAATTACCAAGGTCTGGGGGATGTAAATAAGCGAAAGGATGTTTTTAACAATCTTGAATCAAAGAATTGTAATATTTATATGCTATAAGATACTCATTTTACTAAACAAGATGAAAATATAGTTAAAACACAATGGAGTTATAAAGTACATTTTAGTTCTTTTAAATCAAATTCTAGAGGAAACTACTTGGTAGAAATTAAAGATATACCATTCCTACTTATAAATATATACGGGTTAGTATTAAATCTAAAGCAACATAGCGTGGCGCGGCACCAAGCCCCTTAATATTTAGTAGCGCCATGGCCTTTATACAAACGCCATGCCCTTATTAATAATTAATAAAAGTGATGACTCATTTATTGGAAGCAAATTAAATTCAAAATCACAATTGCTCTAGCCTCTGTTTTGAATGCAAAGAGGTTCAAACTCTTTTGACTTCACGCACGAGTGACCTGAGACAATATAGGTCAGATAAACAGGTGAACTGGAGAAGCCACAGCTGAGGGGTATACACAGCTGTCCTATATAAATGGGTGTTAATTACTGGAACAATACTTTGGTAAATAACAAGTGAACTATCTCCTTGAAATAAGTAATGGTACGGGCTTATAATTGAGAAAGGGTTATCTAAATAGACTGAATTAAACAGAAAAGAGCACATTTTGAAATTTTACACTGAAGTACCCAAACTATTGAAACAAATAAACAAAAACCTGGATGTGATGTTTCCTATGCCATTCTTAACTTGTTGAACAATCGTCAAATTAACCAGAATTACGTTTCCAAAAGAAACGTAAATCTTCTTGAAGAATGCAGAAGATTTATTCATGATAAAAGATTGCCATGCAGATTTTTATGCAAATTGATTTTTAAAAAGCTTAAAACAAGAGTTTATACATCCAAATTTCCATGGTAAAAAGGGTTTATTAATTCTGTCATCAGTTGGCTACATTATGTCATTCCATATTGGATGTATTATCTTAATTTTGATAGTGTATTACATAAAACATATGTATTGTCATGATTAAAAATATTGAATCATTGACTCTGAGTCATTTGAATGTAAAAGCAAACCATTTATAGTTCAATGATCTTGTTTTATTACAGAGGTCAGCAAATTTTCCTTAAAATAAAGCCCCTTTGATTAAGGTTAAATGATTTATAATAATACTGTAAAAAATAATGCCTCTTTCAAGGTTTTATAATATTTACCGCGGAGAAAAGTGCACTCTTCAACACAATATTTTTCAAAGGCATAAAACATATTTAAATTCCTACATGCAAATTTACTTTTAATTCATAAAAATAAGCATAATATTAATTCTATAAAAAAAAATACCCCGCAGAAACGCAGTTAAAATATCTAAATGTATATCAAATAACGGACCGCCTTCTGGCAGCCCGTAAAGGTGTATTGTATAAACTCAAAAAATAGGTATACGAGGAAACTTATTACAATGGTTCCGTAGTTATCTCCATGATAGAAAACAATGCGTTGTTATTAACGGTTCTAAATCAGATTTTATGAACGTCAAAGCAGGAGTTCCACAAGGCAGTATTTTAGGTCCACTCCTTTTCCTTATCTATATAAACGATCTAGTGGTTGATATCGAATGCAACATCAAACTTTTAGCCGATGACACTTCAGTCTTACATAACTGTTGAAAATCCATTTACGTCCGGAACTTTATTAAATCCTGACCTTGAAAAAATAAACGAGTGGTCGAAAAAATGGCTTGTATCCTTCAATCCTAACAAAACGGAATGTATGACTATTTCTCTCAAACTACAGAAACTTTTTCATCCCTCATTGATATTCGACGAAATCCATCTCAAAGATGTTGAATCGCATAAACACCTCGGAGTAACTATAAGCAGCAATCTATCGTGGAAATTGCATATCAATGAAATTCTATCCAAAGCATATGCGAAATTAAGTCTAATGCGCAAGGTAAAATTTATACTAGATAGAAATAGTCTTCAAAAATTGTACTTCTCCTTTATTAGACCAGTCCTAGAATATGCCGATGTTATTTGGGACAATATACCAGATTATCTTAGTCTGCAAATCGAGACCATTCAGCTTGAAGCGGCGCGAATTGCGACAGGGGGTAATAGACTAGCCTCCAAAACTCTCCTATATAAAGAAACAGGCTGGGTTCCGTTATCTAAGCGTAGGGAAGACCACCGGCTTATTCTTTTGTTCAAAGTGTTCCACGGCAAAGTTCCTACATGTAATTACCTTTTAAACCTTTTGCAGACTCAGCTACCTTCCAATGAATCACATAATACAAGAAGCACAAACTCAATACGAGAAATCTACGCAAGAACTAAGCTATATTACGACTCTTTTCTTCCCAATACAATACGACTTTGGAACATAATGCCAAACAACATACAGAACAATCCTTCCATAAGTAGCTTAAAAAATATCTAAATAAAAACAATATAACTATTCCCGAATATTATCATATAGGGTCTCGAATAGGTCAAATTATCCACTCTCAACTACGTTTAGAATGTAGTACTTTAAAACTTCACATGTTCAACAGAAACCTCTGTCCATCCCCTTTTTGTTCGTGTGGGTCAGTAGAAAGTCCTGACCATTATCTCCTACATTGTCCAAAATATGCTACAATACGAAATACAACAATAAACACTCTCGCAAATTCTACAGATCCTAACTTACTACTTTACGGATCAAATTGTCTTAGTATTGCAGAAAATCAACAAATTTTTCATACCGTACAAAGATTTATACTGGATAGTAAAAGATTCAGCAACCATGATATCACGTAGAATGTTGATATTTTCCTTGTAAATATTCTTAGTGATAAGAAAGTTTTGATTAAAACAAAGATCTTGACGTTTTACCGAAAACTTTAAAATTTATTGTAATGGATGTATAATTATTTGTACCTTTTTTATCAATTGCCTGTTTATCTTATTTCCATGCACCATTTATATTTATGACAATGATTAATGGAAATCGGCAAAAGACTAATGGTATTTTTATGATGTGCTAGTACATGTATATGATTAAAAGTTCCGAAAAAAAAAAAATGTATATACTGAAAATGTACATAAAACTGATGTAAGAAAAAAAGCCACCTTTCCTTCAGTATGGATGTGTATGAACATAAACACATGATTGTGTATATTACATTTCTGTTAAGATTCTCAACCAACACATATATTGTAATATTCTAAAATTTGATATTTTGTTGATTTTTTTCAATATCTCATGAAAAGTGCCTCCAACTTTATTTTTCGACATATTTTTCTATTTTGCGTCTTGTATTTATATCTCATTTTACACCTCTCATTTCTACAGTGTATGCAAGAGAGGGATTAATATAAACCCTATGGCTTGTTTCCCAATTTTACAATTGCAGTTGTCACCATGTTAATGTATTTGATTCAATAATATATATATAAATAAATATATATAAAAAATTGTTTAAACTAGCCCGTAATAATCTTATACATGTACCCCCACCCCTTTTTTCCTTTCTCTCTCATTTCCTTCACTCCCTTTTCATTCTTTCTTTGTTTATTATCTTTATTGCATAAAAATAACACATGTTTCAATCCATGTAGATAATTTATTCTAATCTGATTATCAATGAAGTACATGTATTACCATATGTAGAATTTTAAAATGTATGAAATATGTCTGAAATGTGTATGTACATGGAATGTGGATTCATGTGTAAAAAATTAAAAAAAAATTTTTAAAAAAAGTATATAATGTTAAAATACGAAAACAGCACAAAATATTCTAATATCATCAACTAACTCTGATGTCAACCAGGTAGGTATATAATTTATTTCGGTTGAACTCAGTGAATTAGAATAAAATTATTTTCTTTTGTGGAAACGCCAATAAAAATAAGGGGCGGGGCTTAAGGTTTTGTCGGTTAGTAGTGTTCGAATTGTATTCATTCTGGCGTTCAAACTTTGTACGCAAAAGAATTTGTTAATTCAAAAGTGTCGGGCTTGAGAGAAGAAATTCAAGGCGCAAGTGCTTCTGAGGCTTCTGAGTTGGAAAAATGGCTCAGTGGTTAGAGCACCATACATAAGGTAACTTATAGAGCTATGATTTTAAGATTCATAGGTCAGACCGAAATTACCTGGAGGTCAAAAGGACATAAAATCCAATACAATTTTAATACAGATATTCAAGAATCTTTGGATTCCATAAGCTGGGTGATTATTAATGGAAAAGTAGACTATGCGAAGGAAGTGATAAAAGAACCTGTTCAGAAAATTAAGGAGCGTAACAAACATATTCGAATCGCCGATTCTTCATCTGGTGGGTGTGCGACGGTTAACCAGTGCGTGACGAACCCGGTGGCAAGGCGATTCAGGTGATGAAAGAGAGATCTATAAAGCTGAAAACCGAGCTCTCAAGAAGCGTAAGACGAACAGGGCTAGCCGTTCGGGGACCGGAGGGGATTCGAAACCCAAACCTGCTGCTACCGCACCAAATCTGTTTTCGAGCTATGTTGCATCCGTTCGTGCTCTTCCTTAACCGGAGGACAGTCAGAAAAAAAACAGAGTGCAGTGTGACGCTTCAAATTTTGATAAAGATAGGTATTTTGTGGTGATAACGAACAGTGTTCAAATTCAAAAGTCCATAGGAAAAATACAAAACAGGAGCAGAGCAAACACAGTCCTCTTACAAAAATAGAGGTAGGGTCCGGTGCCATGGAGGAGTGAGCATCCTCTGCTGACCGGTCACACCCGCCGTGTGCTCTTTGTCGTAATCGGGAAAAAACCCCGGAAAAGTCCGTAGACAATTAGGTGATTAATTATGGTCTAACAATCAGTATGAAAAACGTCAGTCAGCAAGCGACCCAGTGGAAGATTGTATTAGCTGACAAGGTCGTTGTATCGACCATAGAACTTACGAAAAGATGACTTCAAACGAGATTAAGATCTAATATAATGTACAATTTTGGGAAAAAATTGGTTGTTATGATAGTGTTTTAGATATTATCAAACATGGTTATAAAATTCCTTTTTATAGTATGCCTTGTAGGAATTTTCAGAAAAATAATAATTCCTCATTGATGCATAGTGAATTTGTTGATACTGCAATTTCAGAATTGTTAAATCAAGGACTTATTGAACAATGCAATACTGCTCCTTATATTATTACTCCTCTGATATTCTCTGTTCAATCTAACAACAAAAGGAGACTTATTTTGGATTTAAGATGTGTTAATTTACATGTGCTTAGACAAAGTGTAAAGTATGAGATATCAGAACGGCGCTGGTATATATCAAATCAAATTCGTTTTTGTTCAGTTTTGATTTACATTCTGCCTATCATTATATTGAAATGTTTTATCAACATACATAATTTTTGGTATTTTCATGGATTAGGGATGGTTATCAACAATTTTTCTCAGTTTTGGTTCTTCCTTTTGGTTTCAAATCGGCTCCGTATGTTTTAAAGAAAGTTTCTAGGCCACTAATTAAGAAGTGGATGGGAGAGGGCAAGTGTGTTATGATGCATTTGAATGATGGTATCAGTATTGGTAGTGATTTACAGGCAACTAGGTCAATGTCAGAGAGTGTTCGGAAAGATATATGGTTGAGTGGTTTTGTTATTAATGAACGTAAATCAGTGTGGTATCCAATGCAGGACTTCGTGTGGTTAGGCTATTGTATTGATATAGTGAGGTTTGTTTTAAAAGTCACAGAAATGAGATTAAGGAAAGTTCGGGATATAGGTACAGAAATTATGTCTAATTTGTCAAATTAAGAAAAGTGTTTGTTAGAAAAAGCTGCTTGTTTTGATGGGCAGATAATTTCAATGTCTACAGTTTCTGGGTCTGTTAGTCAGATTATACCAAGTGTTTGAGTATTGACATTGTAAGTTCAAGGTCATGAAATATATAGTTTGTCACCTGACAGTTGTGGGCAAATTCAGTTTTGGATAGATACCATAAATGCTATCAATATCAGACAGTTGATGTGTCAACCATCTTGTTTTAAATTTGTATTTTCTGATGCTAGTGGACATACCTTTGGTGGTTATGTTGTTAATTCTATGCATGGAATTTCTCATGGAATATGGAGTCCGGAGGAGATGGAAAAAACTTCATCTTGGCGAGAGTTGGTTGCGGTTCAGAGAGATTTGATTTCCTTAAACCCAGAAGTTGAAGGGAAACGGGTCAAATGGTTTACTGCTAATAAGAACATAGTCAGTATTATTTCTAAGGGTAGTATGAAAGATGATTTTGCAAAATGTTTCTTTGAATATTTACAGGCATTTTTTAGTTAGTGGTATTCATTTGGAGATGGAGTGGATCCCAAGGTCTTTTAATGAAAAGGCAGATTTCAGTAGTCAACTTCGAGATTCTGATGATTTGGGTGTGTCGTTGCAAATTGTCAATTACATATGTATATAAGTGAATTATTGTGATAATTTGAGATGATTAGTTTGCTAGTGATTGTCATCACAAAGTAGATAAGTTTTATTCAAGATACTGGAATATAAATGTTCAGGAATTGGCGCTTTTACAGAGAGTTGGGCAAATGTAAGAGGATGGTTTTCTCCACCTATTTATTTAATGTAAGAGTTTGGCTAAAATGTTTGAAGATAAAGTAGGTGGTGTTTTAGTGGTACCAGAGTGGGATTTGGCGAACTTTTGGCCATTGCTGTGTCAAGATGTTAACATTTTTGTTAAGGGTTTTGTTTATCTACCAACACAGAAACGATTCTTATATATGTGGTAAAAGCTACGATTCAATGTTTGGGAATGTTGATTTAAATTTTTCCATATTATGTTTGTGCTTATTGTGTGTTTTATTTAACATGCATTTTTGCAGGCATATGAAAATGATGTAGCAATTCTTCCGGAATCTGTAAAAGAAAATATAGAGAGAATTCAAGAATTACTAACAGATTGTCGTGCAAGTTCGCCAACTAAAGGTTACTACCATAGTTACATGAAGTGGGTGAAATGGCTGGAGAAGAGTGGCATTTACGATAAAAGGTCTACTATGAAGCCTTTGGTGATTTGTGTTTATTTAGCAAGTTTAATTCAGGAAGTGTATTATCTTCAGCATTATAATTCGCTGAGCATATATTCCGTTTTTGGTATTCTCCGACGGATTCGGAATTGGTGAAGAATGTTTATGAGTCAGGGAAAAGACGTTTGTCTGTACCGATAACGAAAAAAGAACCTATAAATTCAGATATGTTGCGAAAAATGTATTTTAAGTTTTTTGAAAGTGAAAACATGTATAATCAAAGAATTATATGTGCATGTTTGGTTGCATATTCTGTTCTTTTAAGTTGTAGCGAGTTATTGAACATCAGATGTTCAGATGTTTGTTTTGAACAAACTCACATTTTCATAGAGAAAAATAAGACTGATATCTATAGTCAACATGTAGTAAATGCTAGGACTCAGACTGATTTATGTCCTGTCAGATATTTGGAAATGTACTTTACATGGTGTGGATTTTATAATGACAGTTCGCATTTTATTTTTTGTAATATTAACAACAAAAAAAGTTGGGTTATCAGATTAGAAAGGTAAACAAACCTTTGACATATTCAAGAATGCGGGAATTGTTTATTGAAACTTTTCAATTTATAGTCCCAGATGTATCAAAGTTTGGTTTGCATAGATTAAGAGCAGGTGGCTCGACCGTTTGTGCAAATTCTGGCGTTTCAGATAGATTGTTTAAGAGACATGGGAGATGGAGATCGGAGTACGCGAAGGGTGGTTACATCAAAATATGCTGTCATTGATACAAAAGGATGTCATTTGGAGCACTGTCTTAAATTTATTGTGTTTTTTTTTTTTTATAAACAATGCTCAATTTGTCAAAAATGTATGTTTTTGAAATTTGTTGAGTAAAAACTTATATCATATACTATTATCTAAATACATTTGATTTTTTGTTAGATAAATTTAATCAAAAGTTATTCAAAGAGTAAATGGTGTCGGCTATTATGGGACACCCTGTAGATTCAAATCACTTTCCCATCAGCAAATGTCAAGGACTCTTTACCTATTTCCCGGTAAACAATACATATATTCAATTGCAGGTTTAATCTTCATAATTTGATATTGATTCAACACAGAAACATAACAAATATACAGTGGTACATTTAATGTGTAAGTACAATATGATAGATTTATATAGTATCATTTTATTTTATTTTTTGGTGCCTCTAAGTATTTCAGTCTATATCTCAAACTCATTTTTCTCTACGTCAGATTACACAGGTCACTAAACACCAGAGTTCAAGGCATTGGAGCAGTATTTTCTCCTTTCATTTTAAATATACTAAAAAGTTGTCTAATTATGTTCTCTTTCCCTTCGCCCAACCGAACAAAGATTATTCCCTGTTCTAATACAAAAACAAAACAAACACAGAGAATATGATATGACATGATTAGCCATTTATTAAGCAAGAATTGAACAAGTGAAAAGTTGTCAATGTGACAGCAAACCGTGTTTTCTTTTTTGTGAACTGTATCCATAATCCATTTGTCAACCCATATGCAATATTCTGCGAGAAAAGTTCAACGGCTGGTATTTTTTTCATAAATTATCAAAAATCAAACTCCAAGTAATATGCAGATCTCTAAAATATGTTCAATTGTTCTGCAAAACAACAACCTCCTGTCTTGAAAACAGTGGAAGGGGCACCCTTTTGGCAGCCGCCCGGCCGGATTTTTCCTTTTGAAAACCCGGTTAATAAAAACCATCGTATTCGTATGAGGCCAAAACCGGCGTCCATAGTGTTGAAAATCAAAATATTCCCAGATAAAAAAACGTTCACAAAGAACAACTACTGAAGGGCCAAAAAAAAAAAACAGTTCCAACGTACTGGAAACATACAAATTCTTTGAAAATAGATATAAAATAAAAACATGAAAATTAAAAAAAACACCTTGCTGACCCCAATAGTAAAGCATATAAAAAATTAAGGCAATGATATGCCAAACATAAAAAGGTGAAAAATAACAAGATACAACCATAAATTGTTTCCCCACCCAAAGGCTTCTTGGCTAAATATGTTACTTTTTGAACAATAAACAAGAGACCCAGGGCCACATCGCTCACCTGATCAGCGATAGCCAACAAAAGGTTTAGACCATCTTTAACATATCAAATACAAAGAATCTAGACAACTTTTTAGAGTATATCTTGATTTTCAAATTTTTCTCCAACATATTCTTAATTTAAACATTACGCTAATTTTGTTGTTTCAACTTTTGAGAAGAAGATTTTTGAAGATTTTTTCTATTTATTCCAATGCAAAAATTCATTCCTTTTCATTGAGGCCCCATCCTTCTTCCGGGGATCAGGATTTGTACAGACTTCTATCTACTCTACCCGAGGGTGCTTTCACACAAGTTTTAGCTTTTCTGGCCAAAATGTTTTTTTGAGAAGAAGATTGTTAAGATTTTTCTCTACATACCAGTACATTACTATGTAAAAAATTCAACCCCCCCCCCCATTTTGACCCCAACCTACCCCTCGGGATCATGATTTGAACAAACTTGAATCTACACTACATGAGGATGCTTGCATAATAATCTCACAAGTTTTAGCATTGTAGTTATGAAGAATATTATAAAACTTTTTTTTCTAAACCCTAATGGGCCCGATTATTGGTTTGATGGTCACAGTTTTTACAATTAAAAAAATAATTTCAATTTAACAATTAAGAATCTAGTACAATACCTTAGGATGATTGGAAAATTTTGCCTAGTGGTTCTAGAGAAGAAGTCAAAAATGTGAAAAGTTTACAGACAGACGGACGGACAGCCGGACGGACGAAAGCTCACTTTAACCTTCGGTTCAGGTGAACAAAAAATTGATTTATATACCCACAACATAAAAGTGATACTGGTCAAGTGGAACAGGCGTAGTATGAAGATCCAAGGGACCCCTTTTCGAATTAACTGAGCTACACTACCTCTTAGTTTTGATAAACGAAACAAAAATAATGTACATTTATAGGGTCCGGATAGAGCCATTGCAAAAGCCAAATAGCAAGTTCACAAAGTGTTTCGTGTTACAACTCGATTTTGCATAACACGCCTTCGCGCTAACACAATTTTACCCAACACGCTGTTGCACTTACACAACTTTGCAAAACACGCCGTGGCGCTAACCCAACTTTGAACAACATGCCGTCGCGCTACTGCAATTTCACACAGCTCGCCGTTGCGCTAACTCAACTTTGCACAACACGCCGTCGCGCTACTGCAATTTCACAAAACTCGCCGTTGCGCTGTCTCAACTTTGCAAATCACGTTGTCGCACTAACACAATTTTGCAGAACATGCCTTTGCACTAACACAAATTTACAAAGCATAACGTGTTGTGCGAAGTTGTGTTAAGGCGACGGCGTGTTGTGCAAAGTTACGTATGTGTGACGGCGAGTTATATGGCGGAATTAATTGTGAACGCGCCCTTTGGCTTTTGCAATACCCAAATCCGGGTTTATGATCTGATGTTACAAAATCGATATTGACATCGACATTTGAATAACTTTGACATTCACTGAATAGACACACTGAATATAAGTCATACTTGTACATATGTACGGTGTTCAGTAATTATTTTAGTATTTATTGGTCAAGAAAAGAATGTGTATTATCTCGATGCAGCTTAAGTTAAAGAATAAACACAAAAATTGTTTACCTTTTCAGAAATCCAGGAATTATGTTTGTATCTAAGGATAAAGTTTTTGCATTAGATTTTCTTTAAACTTTTTGTAATCTTAAACTTTTTAAAGGCTTAAGTATTAAAATGTTCTGCAATGTCAATCATTTTCTACAATAAACTCGGGCTTTATTAACGGATCATTGACTTTTGCTGTAAAAGTTTGCGTTACTTCTAAATCAAAGTACGGCGACGAGGAACGGTCAGAAAGATAAAAATATCTGCTCATTCAAATTAACATTTTTTAACGAATGACCAATATGCTTTTACAAGTTATACTAGACTAGTATATTTGGACTGACAAGTTAATCACTGTTTTAGACGAATACTCCTACATGGCACCTGATCCTACCTCTATTTTTAAAGAGGTTTGTGTTTGCACTGCTCCTCTTTTGTAACTTTCCTTTGGACTTTTGAATTTGAACACTGTTCGTTATCACCACATGTCATTGTTAGGAAGAATTAACTTTTTCGGGGAAATTAGTTTTTGTATGCTTGATATAAGCTATTTGGGTATATCCCTCCAACTATTTTTAGAATCGGTAGGACAACAAAGTAGTGCCTTTAAGCAAAATAGTTCCTATACTTGCAGAGTGGATATACATTAATTTTATTGGGACATTTTAAATCAGAATGCTTGACACATGTCAGAAAAGAGGATTTGCAATTTTAAAAGCAATATTGTCAAAATTGAATTATCATTTGAAGGAAAGAATTGAAATTGTTTGATGTACACCCTTTCCAAAACTGTGAAATTCCCTACTTTTACTTTCATTTTCAGAGTTTTTCAATACAGGCGCATTTTGCGGGAAAACGAATCTTACTTCACACCATGAAATTTTAATAGGGGAGAGACAATTTGATGAGCTTTCATTCAAGAGGTCCCTCGTTGCTGAACGAAAATTAGAGCCGGAGCTATGAACCCGAACGTTAACATTACCGCCTATGGAAAATGCATTAGTGGACTATACCCACTTGTTCGGACAAATAAGTTACTGTTCCATAACTTAACTGTTGATGGTAAAAAAAACTATTATAATATGCAACAGTACTAGTAATTGGTATGTGAAACAAGTTATGATAATTGCGTAAAGAATAATTTAGTGAAACTGCGTTTTGCACTACAAAAGTTGGCTTTTTGTTTGGACAAAAACAAAAAATGCTGTACGTTCGACGATTAAGTTATGCATTAATTTGTGGGTCGAATTAGCTGTTTGTATAAACAGATAAGATCTTTTGACATATTGGTTATTTGTTCGGACAAATAATGGTTGGTTGAAAAAGTTATTTTCTCGGACGAATTAGTTATTTGTAGCTTGTTTGGACAAACCAGTTCTCTCTGTAGTCGAATAATAAAACCATTTGTTTTCAAAAAGATCAACATATAATCACACAATTATATAAATACAATTAGCTATTCCATCGATTACTAATGAAATATTAACAACAACGTCTGATTCAATGAATACAGAAGTGTTTCTTGTTCCTTCCAAGTCGCTATACTGGCGTGGTAGCAAAGCTCAATTTATATCTATAGGTTTATACAAATGAGAGATCTGGCTGGAGTTAATAAATTAGATATTCAAGGTATTAAGTTCTTTGCATCAATTATTAAAAATGCCAAGTATAAGAGCATCGCCATATAAGATGAGCTCCATTAAAAGTGTCGCTAATACACTAAATGCCCCTGTCGTCAAACGCAAAACCTTTGCCCCCAGGTCTTTTGCAAAATCTGGTCCTACCTCGTGGAATGAGCAACCAACATATATTAGAACTATCTGTGATTTTAATATTTTTAAGCGCCAGCTAAAGGCAATTTATCATACGCTTGATTTTAGATAATTATGTGCTTTAAAAATCTGTGAACTTCTGTTACATGCACAGTAGTTATCAGACAAAATTGTCACTTTAAACTTCGGCATGTATGTTGTGTTTATTTTATTTATATGTACAGCGCCATTGATTGTATTTTATTTGTGTGCGCTTTATAAATTTTGAATAATTAATATGTTATCCGTTTGGATCACTGATCATTGACCGGAAACCAACTTTGTAGCAGAACATGACCCTTGTGGCCAGAATCATGACCATTAATGATATACCTTTATCATTAACGAACTACCTATAGTCTGTCTCAAGATATTTATGCTTTTCTTGATATTTATGCTGTTTTTAAGACATTTTCTTAAAATATTCAATATTTATAAATAGCTCAGGGTTCAAACGATTTTCATTCAATAGTATGAAAGAAATTCTCCTTTGAAATGCCCCTCTAGCTTGTCAAGTTTCAATACACGGCTAAAAATGAAAAGTCTGCAGGAATTTTGCATTACAACAGACATGAAAGTACCCCATTTGCGTTGTCACTTTTCAAATTCTTTTGCTTCAATAAAGTTTAATCTTTAAGGCACATGATTGTAAGAGCAATAACTGCGCAACTACTACACGTACTCTGTACTGCTTTTGTAGATTAAAGATATATATGCCGTTTTTAACGGTATTTTTGCGATGTTGAAAACCAGACCCAAATTTTGTCAGCATGACTAGATGTATGAAAAAGAAGTTTCTAGAAAATTTAGCAATTTTTTGATAAATATTAACAAGGTACTAACCATAAATTAAAAATGAATAACAGTGATTTACCTATGCATATTCATGATCGATTAACGTTTGAGGTGGATTTGCGCATGTGCGCGGGAATAGTAATTCAGAAAAGCAGCATGCAGAACGAGGTAATACGACAGGGTTGTTTATAGTTGTTTGAATTCATATAAACAGGTTTGAGTACTTTTAACAGAAAAAATATCAGATATTGTCATCTGCATTTCATGAGGATGGTTGCGTATCATTGTCGATTTAAATCGATGAGAGCTATTTGCAATTGACCATTATTTTCATATATTTCACAACATATATAATTATAAAATAGAACGTCAAAATTATTCCGTTTTGGGGCACCTCGACTCAAAATATATACAATTTATAGATTTTAAAGTAATGAGTGATAGCTATACAAGTTTTATCACATTCAGACACTGAATATCGTACCATAGACATAAGCTTCTTCTCCTTTATGAGTATATATCTTATTAAACAAAGAAAATACACCGCTGTGTGACCCACCTGTCTATAGCCAGAGACCGGCAAGCTCATGAAGTTACTAACACATGTCCATCGTCAAAGTGGTATCTATTATAGATTCTAATTTTATAACGTTCTCAATCAAACTGGGTTTTTTTTTTCTTTTCGTGATGACATCTTGTGTACGTTCTAAAATTAGCTTGTCACGTCACGTGCTTATGAATATTTCAAAGTTGGGCGTTTTTTGACCGATCCGGTCAGTAAATAAATTATTTAGAATTTATATTTAATACTTTTAAATGCGTTTGATTTAAACTGTATAATTTGCAGAAAGTATATAACTTTTGTAGCTTAATTGAAAAAAGCAAACATTTCTTTCTTTTAAAATTTTCATTTCAAACGGCATATACATGTATACCTTTAATTAAATATAGTTAAGATAAAATGAAAAAGTCCACATATCATATTGTACAATTGATAAAAATATGAAAAAAGTAACATAAAGAATATAATAATATCTTTTGTAAAAGATAATTAAACATGAAACACCCATTAACCCCTTCCTTTAAAATCGTAGACTCCAAGCTGCGATAATATTAATATTAGTAGAGCGTTAATAAAGTTCATTTGGGCACTTTTGTGTCGAAGTCGGGGGAGAATTAATTAGTTTCCCAGATACAAGTTTTACAACCATTCAGAAGAGTATGTTTTGTTTCCCACACTTAAGGAGCTCATTGTCAAATATAGTTTTCAACCATTCGAACACGAATTATTTTGTGTGTGTATATCTTAATGAAATGTATTAAATATGTATTCAAAGTTGCATTTTATTTTGTAGATTTTATTTAAAGCTACAAAGATTGTATTCGGAAACGCTACACGTATTGGGCCTACATCCAGTTTATCGCTAATAAAGTCGCGTGCTAATTGTACATTACGTCGAATAAACTGGTTGATAGTTCACACACTCTAACAGTATAGTCTGTGTTTGTTGTTTTTATTGATCATCTCAGAAACCAGTTGGCTAGAAAAGCTTATACTTTGAAGGAAGCATCCGTAGGTAGTGTAGATGCAAGTTTGTTCACATCATGATCCCTGGGGTTAGGGTGGGGCTACAACGGGGGGGGGGGGGGGGGGGGGTCGAATCTTTATAGAGGAATATATAGAGAAAAATCTTTAAAATCTTCTTAAAATTCAATTGGCTAGAAAAGCTTAAACTTGTGTTGAAACATTCTTAATAGGTAGTGTAGATTCAAATTTGTTCAAATCGTGATTCCCGGGGTATTTTATGTGGATTCGCCACAACTGGGGTTCAAATTTTTATATAGGAAACATAGAGAAAAGTCTTTTTCTCAAATACCAATGGGCCAGAAAATCTGTAACTTGTGTGACAGCATTCATAGGTCGTGTAGATTTAAGGTATTTGAAATCGTGATTCCCGGGGGTACAGTTAGCCTAAGGTCATAACGGGGGGTCTACATTTTACATAGGAATATGTAGAGAGAAATCTTTAAAAATCTTCTTCTCAAAAACTAATCGGTTAGAAAAGCCTACACTTGTGTTGAAGCATCCTTAGGTTGTATAGATTCAAATTTGATTAAATCATGATACCAGAGGGTCGGGTTGCACCACAACTGGGGTTAAAAAGTTTAGATAGGAACATATAGAGAGCAATCTTTAAAAATGTTCTTCCCAAAAACCAATTGCCAAAAATAGTGTAGTGTACCAAAAATAAGGTAGTGTAGATTTAAGTTTGTACAAATAATGATCCCTGGTGGGGTTTAATTTTTAGATAAGAATAATTGAGAAAAATCTCCTTCTCAAAATCCAATTGGCTAAAAAAGCTTAAACTTGTGTTTAAGCATCCTTAGGTAGTGAAGATTCAAGTTTGTTCAAATCATGATCCACGGGAGAAGGAAAGGGCCACAATGGTAAGGGGGGTTAACTTTTTACGTAGGAAAAAAATTAATAATTTTTGAAATCTCAGATGTTATTATATATTACTTATATGCAAGCATCTTGACATGCGTTGATTATCGATTGTATGGACTCTGGTCTCTGGATAATTCTTGGGCCAAACGTTTGATAATTATATTTTCCCGCGTTTCGATAGCAATAGCGGGAAAATGTTCTAATGACGACTACATGTTTATAAGTCAGAAATTGACCAATAGAAAATGTTTTCAATGGTAGTAAAGAACTGGTTTTTAAGGGTTGATCACTTCTAGCCCACGTTTTCAAGCGAGTGACAGCAAAATGGACGGGGACGACATTCGAAGGCAAATTAACCTGACGATCAAAGAAGCCAACAACGAAATATTGAGCCAATTCTCGAGTATTTTGGACAGTCGTTTGTCAACAGAGGAGAGAAATATTAATGAAAACCAGAAAGTGATTGCGGAGAGACAAGAAGCTAAAATAGAACAAGTTTTTGCAGAGTTTAAGTTTAAAAAACGCGGGAATGAAGAGCAGTACAAACATAACGCGAAAGTGATGACAAAAATTAAGGAGGCGAATAAAGAAATGGAAGAGAACCGCATCCAGGAAGCGAGACAAAAGATATCTGAAGGTTATGACTTAATAAAACAGAGACAAAAACTCATAAAATTAGCAGATTCTTCAGCCGCGGGGTGGAGAACAGTAGACGAATATGTAAAAATCCCAATCGCTTCAGACTCGGAAGACGAAAAGCGAATTTCCAAAGCACAAACAAGAGCCGAGAGAAAAGTCAAGGACGAACGCATAAAGAGACGGAGAGATATACGAGGAAAATGAATGCCTTATCCGTCCACTACTTCCAACGAGGTAAAAACACCTACTGTAACAACGGGTGTATGGAGATCCGGACAGTGCTACAGATGTCATAAGAAAGGACACTGGAGAAAAGATTGCACAGAGAAGATAGATGAAAAGATAAGTTGATTTGCATTTGCATGTTCAGAAAGTAATCAGTCGAGCGAAACGGGGATATAGACAGGTAAATCGCCGGTAGGTAGACTGAGAAGTAATCTGGGTCAATGGCGTTCGATTGAAGCGAACAAGTATGTGTTAAGTGTTATTGAATTTGGCTATAGCTTGCCGTTATTTATTACTCCAAGTTATGTTGAGATTAAAAACAAAAAATCTGCTATAGACAATGAAATGTTTGTCTCGTCAGAGATAGAAAAGTTGGTAAGGAAGGGTTATGTGCAGGAGGTTATAGAAAAAGCTAAGTGGTCAATCCATTAACAGTAGCAGGTAACAAATCAAAACAAAGATTGGTTTTAGATGCAAGGCATGTTAATCCACATTTGTTCAAGTATAGACATAAGTATGAAGACGCGAGTACATCGCGAAAGTTGTTTCAGGTGGGGGATTATTTGTTTTCATTTGATTTGAAAAGTGCTTATCATCACATTATGATAAATGAAGTGGATAGAAAATACTTGGGTTTTAAGTGGAAAGAAAAATATTACGTTTTTATTGTTCTATCTTTTGGTCTTAGTACTGCTGAATACATTTTTACAAAAATTTTGCGTGAAGTAGTCAAATTTTGGATATCAATATGTCACAAAGTTGTCATGTATTTAGATGATGGCATAGGAGGTTCTCAAACTTTTGAGAGTGCTGAAATTCTTAGTTCAAAAATACATGCAGATTTGAATGCTTTGGGATTTATTTTGGCTGATGATAAATGCCAGTGGAAACCTACTCAGGAGATAGTATAGTTAGGATTAGTATGGAACACGGAAATTAACAAAATATCGGTGTCAAATGCTAGAATTCAGAAACTTAAGGGAAATATTCAAAACATTTTGGAACGCTATACATCGGGTTTCAAGTGGTTTGAAGTTCGTTCCGTGGCATCTGAAGTTGGACAGATTATTTCAACACAGGCTGCGGTTGATGACACGGTTAGGTTAAAAACCAGATCCGGTTGGAATTCTTATATTATGCTGAGTCAGGAGGCGGTGGATGAGCTTCAGTTTTGGGTAAACAATTTAGAAAGCATGAATGAAAAGTACTCATTTGAGTCAGATAATAACTGATATAGAGATTAGAAAAATCGCATTGTCCTGTGATGCTTTATATTTGGCTTATGGAGGTCATTTGACTTTATGTTCAAAGGATGAACAGCAGGAAATTGAATGGTATGGTATTTTGAATGAGCGGGAAAGCATTCAGAGCTCCACTTGGAGGGAGTTGAAAACTGTTAGGAGAATATTGAATAACTCTGTAGATTTCTTGAATAACAACTCAGTTGAGGTAAATTCAGATAATCGAAATGTGCCACACATATTAAAGGTTGGTAGTAAGAAAAAGGCTTTGCAAGACATTGCCATGTCACTGCATAGTCTGTGTGACGAGAAAAATATTCATTTAAATTGCATAATTTTTTTTCGTTTTCAAGCGAGTGACAGCAAAAGTTAAAACATTTTTATTGAAGGTATATAACTGTTAATATACATGTATTTATATAATATATGGATGTCATTTATTATGGTTGTTTTTAAGTTATGAGGTCCGTCATAACATTTTAGCATCCAGCGGCACTTGGCTACGGACACAGGTTTTCTAGAGTTTTTAAGATAAAATGATTTTTTATCTCTAGTTTTTTCCTGGCCGGCCCTGATGCGCTTCGCTAATTTTTCGTTCATGCGTAATAAAACTATATTCCTAAGGTGTTACAAAAATGTCAGGTTGAAATATGTTGTATGGTGTGATTGTATTTTATAAAGTATTTAAAAATTGTGTTGAAAGAAAAATGAAATAAATACAGCGTCCAGCGCACACGCACGGCTGGCTGTCATACAGTGTATATGTATGTTGTTGTTTATGTTTATAGTAATGATTCAGAAGTAAATACTGGGTAAGGTTTATATTTATATGAATAGTTGTTTAAGACCTTCTTGAGAACTGCAATGCTCAATATGTGATATGAATATGAAATTATCCATGCAGTTACAAAAGGGGCTCTATGTTTAACAAAAGAATATCTGGGGAAATTTTTGAAAATTTTATACAGGATCTATTTTACTACACTGTCCAGATATTTTGTATATGAATCCAAAAAGCTGATTTTATTATGGTTATTGTTGCTCGTGAGAGCAATGTGGCCCATGGGTCTCTTTTTTATAGCGTTCATGGAGAATCAGTTATCAGTTTCGTCATCAGATACATGTTTAACAACCAATCAGAAACGTTTGTTTCCCATAAATATAGAGTTTGTTGTCAAATATGATATGGGATGATTTAATGATTCCGCCTTGAATCATTAACCTGATACCAGCACTTAAAAATACTCGACATATTTGAATGTGCTTTTCATAAATTCACATACTTGTGCATGTATAATTGGGTTTTAATTCCTTTCCGATTATGATATTAAATATGGGTAAGCAACAACATTGTTGTAATTTTGTTTTTGCGGATGGGTCATCAGACTTTATGGAATTTTTCTTCCTAAAATATTTCGTTATTAAAATCTGTATAATATGAATTCTTTTAGATTTCATGAAAGTAATAAACATGTCAGAAAAGGACAGACTGTTTTGCAATAATAAAACGCTCTCACTGTCGGACTCCCATTGGACATTACTGGACTCCAGGTAACGTACTAGGTATGATCTAGTATCTATAGACTAGGTTTTCTATTCTTGTTTCTATTCTTTGTACATTGTAGAAATAATGAATTTGATTTCCGGCATATGCATGTACATGTTTTTAGAGAAATTTAGTCCTAACCTTATAAGAACAAGAAGTGTGATTCTCCTTTTGTGTCCCTTTTTTGGTGAACACTCGCAATCAACACTCAAGCAAACAACAATGAATTCCAACCGCCCATCTACAATCGCAATCTTTGTTCATCATCAATAATATTTGATGAGAAAATACACCTTAAGTGTGTAATGGTTACCAGGCCAGTTGAATGTTGATCGGTCGAAAAGTATAACTGTGCTTTGAACGAATGTCGGCTATCCCATAGGGTCTATGAATAGCTCTATTGATTTGTGCTGATGCTATATTGTCATTTTATCGTAGATTATGTATGTACTGCATAGTACATAATTATGTGATTTACACATTAGACATGTTCATGTGATAAAAGTTGTTTTAAGAAACCGGCAAGCAAAATACAGTCAGCTAATTCAGAAAATTATGGTATTCTGGCCATGCATGTTATCAAACCTTATTTTGAAATTTAGCTCCATAAAGAGAACACACTCAGTGATTGCTGTCATCAAGCATACTTAAATATTTTCTCAAACGAACCCGCATTTTCTGCTCTGATAGTTTCAATAAAACTGAAGATGGAACTGATATTGAATTCCCTTAAAGATAATTTGACAAAAAAATCTGTCAAGCTCTTTTGGATTATTTAAACACATATCGCTTTAAAAAAAAAGTAGGCACTCGAGCAAACCTATTTGATCACTGACAGGTTTTCTTTTTTAAATGAACCATCCCGGTGAACTTTTTAACGTTGCTGTTTATTATACCCGCACTTTCTAAAGAAAGTTCGGGTATATTGTTGTTACCCTGTTCCGTCTGCCTGTCTGTCCATCCGTCCGTCCGTCTGTCACGTTTTACTTTCTCAAACTGCTCTTAAATCTTATACACCAGCAAACTGAACTCTTGGAGTATGATTTGGGGTGTCATGTTGTTTTGTAAAAAGGTTTCAAAAATTCTTTGGTAGTCCTGGGGGGGTCAAATAATTGGTAAAAAATGACGATTTTTGACAAAAAACCTTCTTCCTCGAACTCCTTTTACATTTTCAACAGTAGACAAATCATCTCTTGGAATATGTTTTGGGGTGTCTTATAGATGCGCAATAAGGTTTCGGAAATTTCAATTTTGTCCTGGGGGTCATCAAATGGCTGAAAAATGACGTTTTTATTAACAAAAAGTATGGTTTCAAAATACGTCAATTTCTTTTTGCAGTAGCCAAATGATCTTCTAGAGTATGATTCGGGGTGTTATGTTGATGTGTAATCATGTTTCAGAATTTTTGTTTTTATCACGTGGGTCTGTGGTCATAAAAAAATGACGTTTTTTGCCAAAAAAATATGGTTCCCAGAACTCTTCTTACAATTTATGCAGTAGCTATGTCATCTCTTGAGATATGATAGGGGCTGTCCTATAGGTGTGCAATAAGGTTTTAAAAATTTAAATTTCATCCAGGGAGTCAAATAGTAGCAGAAAACTGACGTTTATCACTCCTAAAAAAACCTACTTCCCAGAACTCCTCTCATGATTTAATGAATAGCCATATCATATCTTGGGGTATGATAGGGGCTGTCCTATAGGTGTGCAATAAGGTTTTAAAAATTTAAATTTCATCCAGGGAGTCAAATAGTAGCTGAAAATTGACGTTTATCACTCCTAAAAAAAATCTACTTCCCAGAACTCCTCTCATGATTTAATGAATAGCCACATCATCTATAGGGATATAGCAGGGGCTGAGCCATAGATATGCAATAAGGTTTTAGAAATATAAATTTGATTCTGAGGGTCAATACTATCTGCAAAATGATGTTCCGTCCCATAAAAAAAACCTTATTCCTGGTCTCCTCTTATATCTTGTGATTGAAATAACGTACCATAAGATGCATAAGGAGGAAGAATATATAAAATTATGCTTTAGGGGTGCGGATCACAAGCATTTTTTTCAAGTTACTTGATCATTTCTGATTTTGGGAGGGTGGGGTGGGGTTAAGGTGACCCCCAGAGGCCATGACCTACTAATACCACAAAAAGATTTGCCTTGACATGGTCATGGTTCAAGAATCAAAAGTCACTGGGCATCTCAAAGGGGGCATAACCTATATACATGTACCATTTGATGTGCAATGACACAAGGAGGAAGAATAAATATGGTATAGGGGTGGGTATCTCAACAGTAATTAAAATATATTTACATTTTCATCTGTCTTTGTCTGTGATAACATTACGAATCAATTTTGAACCCTAAAACCCAATAACTTCATAAAACATGAGTGACACAAAATGGGCTTGTCTTATAGCATGACCGAGAAAAAGTATTGGCTGCGCCAAGTAGTAATACATAACATAACAAAAATAGTGGTTTTAAAGTGTACAATTTGGAAATAATATAAATATAATTAATAAGGAATCATTCTTTGAATATTATGAGGTGATAATTTCGGTCGGAGCGTGGTCAAATGTATCATAAAGCCCTTTGGGCTTTATGGATTTGACCATGCCCCGACCGAAATTATCACCTCATAATACTCGAAGAATGATTCCTTATTCCTTAAGTATTATCATTTCCTATTTCAGAGGAAGGGGGGGGTTGTTGTTTAAAAACAACTCCAGGGGGTGGGGGAATGACCCAAGGGGCAAGGGCCAATTTGTCTTTTGATGTATCTTGACATGATCAGCAGAATGGGACAGAATGATCACTATATGGCATCTGCAGTGGGGCCCTAAATAGATACAAAATCAATCTAGAAAAAATATAATTGATAATATGTTATATATATATTTAGAAATGTCTTTATTTTCAAAATAATTAACAAATTAATCAGTCAAAATGAGTTATAAATAACCGATTGGCAATTCTGCAATTGATTGCATGATCCCTAGTATAATATCACATGTATTTTTTTTTATATATATAATTATACATGTATGTTAACAATCAGGATTAAAATGCACAAATGTTCATGAGTCATAAATCTTGACATACCACATATCTCTTGACAAAAAAAGAATAAGCAATTTAAGATCAAAGAAAATTAATCATTAACTCTTTTTCTATTACTGGTGTATGATGATGGGGTAGGGGGTATAGTGAAAAAAAAGCTGCAGCATGCCTTCATTCTCACTAAAAATGTATATCTAATCCACACATCCTGGGGATGGGGAACGGTTAAGGCCCCTTCCCTTTCCTCCCTATTATAACTCATATAAACATGATATTTAATGCCCAAATTTAATACAAAACAGGGTCAATATGGAGTCAACTCAATAGTGTTAAGTCTGACAAATGAAAAAATAAAATAAATTCTGCAATTAAAATGACAGAAACTGTAGATAAGCTTATTTAAATAAAGATGATGATACAGTATGCTGGCAAAGGGAGATTACATTTTAGAAAGTGAAAGTAAAACTTATCTGTTTTGTATACTGTGTCTCATAATATTGCGCTTCTACATGTATTATACTTACCTATATTGGTCAACATCATAATGATAATCCAATTAGCACAATACGAATTCCTTTAGCTGATCACCACAAAAGAAACGTTTATCCGTGTTAATAAATCCTATTCTGCATAAAAAAAAACATATGCATGTACACCACGTGAAACCCATTTAACCAAAGAACTTGGTAAAACTAGTACCCGATGCAACCTGTACACCTGTGTTGTGTACGTAACTTCAGACAAAGATCATTTCATTGTAAATATTGCATGTATTTTCATAACTTTATTCTTTAAAACCCCTTGCACAATTTTATTAGGTAATTAACCATGTAAACCACCAGGTTTAAGGTGGTATGGGACACCCACATATTGTGATGTACTCCTTATTGAACATTGTATAAAATATAATATTTTCCTCCAAAATAATTAGCTAACAGCATAGTGCAATGGGTTAGAGCGTTAGCAGTGTGTCTGTAAGTAGAGAGTTTGAATCCTGCTGGAGCTTATCTTATTTTACCTTAAGTTTCCCAAAAATTTAAAAACTTATTTTTTAAGCCCAATATTTATTTGTAAAAAATTTTAATTCTAAAACGGTGAAAGAAATTTAATTAGAATATAACTACATATGATATAAATAACGCACTTTTATCCACATAAATATCGACATGTGTTTGATACCACCTTTTAAAATCGTTAAAGCAGTCCTGTAATGAAAATCATTGCGCAATATGACATTTATTTTGCACTGTTTACAATATTCTTTATTGCAATTGCATGTACAGGCTTTCATTGTTATCAAAATATTCTGTTTATTTTTTATTTATCCATGGGTAGTGGGGGGAGGGGGGGGGGGTCAGAGAAATAATTGTGTTTGCGGGGGGGGGGGGGGATTGTAGTCTGTGGTTTACTTTTGGTAATTTTACTACATAAATGATTTTTTTTTGGGGGGGGGGGGGGGGGTTCTGGATTTCTCACCATTTTCTCACCCCCACCCTTTCTCTAAATCCACGTACACAATGATGTTGGCACACAAAAGCATATATAAAGCATAAAGCATGCAACCGCCGGGGGGGGCATAATTAGACCATACTTTCTATGACATGAAACGTTTTGATTATTGATCAATTTAAAATTCACATGCAAACAGTTCAACCCCAAATTGTACATAAAGGCAATATGTGTATTATGGGATGTGAACTCAGCATTTATGAAAATTATTATTTTTAAAAAGTACCGGAAATTGCATGTGGCCTTCTTTTTTACTAAAACTAGTACAAGAGAGTGTTATTTAGAGGCAAACACTTGGTGCGGTTATTACTGTCTAATGACAGCATTAGTTACTTATATTTACGTTTGAGCAAGCCAAAACTAAGTTTGAACCTAAAGGATGAATCCTCTTAACACCCTTTTTAAACACCGAAATATACCCTTTCAAACAAAGATATTGTGATTTTTTAGCTAAAGGCCCCACGCATGATCTGTTTTCCCAACAGAAAATCGATCTGGAAGTCTATGTCATTGCAAAGGAAGTAGCAGGTGAGTCATACACTTGAGAACCGAACAATGAATTCATTTAGAGCAACCTCCATTTTCGCCGACTTGGTGACAAGCACTATTTATTTTCGACGCTCATTACAAGATGGTTGCTATATACGGACAAATTTTTGTAAAGGCAATTGAACTATAAAATATGATGCTAGGTATTTGTGGCTTTTTGATTTATGGGGTGATAATATAACCGTCCCTTGAATATCATTAGCGTCATGTCTCCAATATCCAAACGTCTGAAAATATCCTAAATAATTAAACCGCCAAACGTTTTATATTCGTTTTTAAATCTGATCAATTCTGTTTGTGTTTATTAAGATAATGTGTTTTTGAAATGATTGCGGGTATGCAAATACAGTACAGTCAAGCACTCTAAATCTTCCTATGGTTGAAATTTCTGGTGACCCAATTTTTATTGTGATTTTTAAATAATAAATCAACTTAAAATAGACCTTTTAACCCTGTAGTTTGACGCCCTTTTTCAAAGTATATCCATTAAGAAATTTTAAATCAGCAAAGGTTGTACGCTTGATAAATTCAACATTCATAAGTTCTGTGTCATACACTTTCAATCAAGTTTTAACACAAACGGGTCTTTAAGATATAATCTGCTAAAATAAATCAGATACCTTTAAAAATTGTAAAAAAAGAAAAAAAAATCACACAATCTTAGGACATAGAGAACATTTCACGTTTTTGCTACAACATATACTTTTCCATTTGTTGAGCCTGGAAGCCATATATTTCATGATCATATTTCATTTTTTTGAATTAATTTACCGGATGGTTATACCTAGTGTCAAAATGACTACAGCGCACTTTCCAGCGATATACTAGGTGCTCTTGTGCGGATCAAAATGGGGAGGGGGCAGGGCGGAGCAAAGGTCTGAACCCCCTCCCCCTAGAAAATTCAAACTTGTCAAATTTACATAGTAAACTTGCCAAAAGAGACCTCGGAACCCCCCCCCCCCTTCCACCCCCAAAAAGCAAAATTATCCTTCAGACCCCCCTCCCTGAAAAAAAAATCTGGATCCGCGCATCGATACATTAGATTGGTCGGTGTGATGGACAATAATATGATTTATAGCATGAAATTCGGTTCGTGTCAGTATATACTTTATATAGGTATTTTCCATTCACCAGTGCACTACCTCTTTAGATTTTTAAATATTTAAGTTTGCTGTTTTATCATCAACATGCAACAATAAAGACAAAGAGATGAAAAGAGTTCATCAATTGCTGTGAAATGTATGAAAGAGAATTAAGAAGTTATCTTACAATTGATATTTAAGAACATGATACAGGTGTAATTCTTTGTGCTTCCAAACTTTATAATCCAAACGAAATTTTAACCATAGAATTGTTAAACACTAATATCGATCTACTTAGTTTCAGCCTGGTAGCCATAGAACATCATATGCTTTGTTTAGTCCCTGTATAGCCTTTCTACAAAAAATATAACTAACGGGAGTTATAAAACATTTTTATTTGGGGGGGGGGGGGGGCGTGAGGTTAGAAGTATATTTTGACATTGCAAAAATACCGACGTGAAAATCGCAGCTCATATATTGACTTAATCTAGAGAAGTTAATTAAACAATGGATCTTTGCAAATTTTGAGTAGCTTAGTTAACATGATGAATATAACTGAATGATGGGTTTCAATTGTTTTTATTTAAAAAAGATACCCAAAGAACACATAATTGATACTCGAATAATCACACATATATACATGAGCAGTATCACTCAGTATTTCATGAATTGTGTATCATAATGACAAGCACATGCTTGTACAGAATAGTTATTCTATCTCTATCTAACAATCAAGGTCTAATAATTCTCGACAATCATTATGGTATCTTTCATCTTATCCATTGGACTTTAAAGCCACTTTACATTTTAAACAAAATATTGATGGACACAGCATCACATGCTATTATTATGTTTATAAGTTAAAACAAAAATATTGCATATTCATTAACGATACAAATTTTTCGTATGAAGAATGTCTTTTCAATATGAAAATACAGACAAGATAATTTGTTCATAAACGCAATTAATACTATAATCATAAGCCCCAAATCAGACATTACATGAACCATTTAAATAGACGCTTTCACATTAACAAAAGTTATTTCCCTTCGCAAGGTCAATCGAAATAAACCAGTTTCATCTCTAAAGCATAACAAAATTTACATGACAATTCTGGCAAATGAAATCCTATTTAAGATTTTAATATGCATGATCCTTTGTTGTCCCCATACGAAGACAATTTACATATTGTAGGTATGGCACAAAATTCTCAAAACACGTAAAAATGTTTAAATATTTACAGGTAGGTTAGGTTATAAGGGATACTGTTGGGTAACATATATATTTATAAAGATTGTGAAAGTCCAACGTAGGAATCACGGGTTTTTCTATCCGTTACACAGGCTTAAAACTCGGTTAAAAGAAGTCTAATAAAAGAAAAATGCATTGATTTTTTTTTTTCGATGCCGAAAATCGTTAATTACATAGATCTAAATAAGTGAAGGCCGAAAATGTTTATACCTACAGACAAATTTGAAAAAAAAAAATCCAGACATTTTTTACTTACAACACACAGAAGTAAGTTATATTGCCAGCCAATCTAACTAATTCACCAGCATAGTCATGAAATTGTTATCATCAAAATTACAAAATTTACGTGAATTTGCTAGTAAACTGTATTCTAAATCAGACTGAGCAAAGGTAATTTAGAGACAAGAGTCCCATGAACCATGCTGCTTATCTGAATAACCTTTAAGTTATCAACATAGAACACTTTTCTAACTAGCTTTATAATAAGCATATCTGTGTCATTAAAGTCCCAGATTAATCGTTATCTATGTAAAAAAAAACATATGTTGCATAATCATTTCTTTTTCTTTTTTTTATGGTCATCGAATTAAAACATCAATTTCACTGAATGTAGCAATCAAATTGTCAAATAGATATTTTTTATTATTCTGTTTATTTGGAAAAAAATCTTGATATTGCTTCTTGCTTACCAATGAAACTGAAGTCGTATCGACTGAATCAGATAGTACCCATACATTGCGAAAGGCTGATAGAAAATAAATAATTGATGATTCAAAAGTATCATTTTAAGGGAACTGAACTCTAATATTAAACGACGAATAGTTAAATACGAAATAAACGTTGAGCAACATGTCTTGTTTTTTGTTGTGATTTAATGAAAAAAAAAAATTTGTGAACAGAGAAAAGAGAGTTATATAGATGAACGTAGACTTTCCTCTAGTGTTAACTCCGAAAAGGCAAACTTGATAAAAAAGGCAATTTTTTATGCAAAAATATATGATATATATTTATAAAACACATCGAAGATTCATCGATACATTAGATTGGTCGTTGTGATGGACAATAATATGATTTGTAGCATGTAATTCGGTTGGTGTCAGTATATCCTTTATATAGGTATTCTCCGTTCAACAGTGCACCGCCTCTTTAGATTTTTAAATACTTACAGAAGTTTGCTGATTTTATCATGCAACAATAAAGAGAAAGAGATGAAAAGGGTTCTTAAATTGCTGTGAAATGTATGAAAGAGAATTAAGAAGTTATCTTACAATTGATAATTAAGAACATGATACAGGTGTAATTCTTAATTTGTGCTTCCAAACTTTATAATCCAAACGTATAATTTTAACCGAAGAATTGTTAAACACTAATATTGATCTATTAAGTTTCAGCCTGGTAGCCATAGAACATCATATCCCCATTTGCCATTTTCAGCTAAATTCAACGGAGCTTTCCCAACGTTGCATGCATGAGGTTTATATTTTCGCGCTGTCATAAAATCAATGATTTTCTTTGCAGTTGGTTGATTTTTGTGGAACTCCCACTCCATAACAAATCCAACAACATTGATTTTTTCGAAAAATTTTGTCGCCTTTTCGACAGCGCGGGCTTCGAAACCCTCAACGTCCATTTTAATGAACACTTTTTGGAATTCTTTCATAATTGGCAATTCCAGAAGATTATCCATTGTGATAGTGTACACTTGTCCATATGTACCCTGAGCCCGACCTAATTTCAGTTCCTTGATATGGCCAGAGTCTACATCCACGAAAGTGCCGCCCATGTTACTCTTGTCCACACCCAAGTTGACGACCGAATTCCCGTTAGAGATAGCGTTATGGATAAGGTATACGTTGTCTTGTAAGCCCCCCTCCATAACAGAAGCACAGATATGTTGCATATTCCTATCCAAGGCCTCAACTGCCAGGACTTTACGTCCGGCCTTTGCGGTGCTCAGTGTATAAACGCCTGAAATTACACACAAAAAACTTCATTGAAAAATCCCTTGTTTAGGTGTTTTCATCAGGCACGTAGCATTTTTCTTTTCAAATTTGGGGCAGGGTGGGGGGCAGACCTACCCAGAAATATTGGCAAACAAAAATTCAAAAATCTAATCAAATCATTTGTTTCGCATAAGAATCGATCTTTAAAATCCCAATCTGGGGGAGGGGGTGTTCTTATAATCATATACATGTTAATAAAAACATAAATTTTAATTATTAAATAAACTGCACAACTCCCTTTTTCAGACACTGCAAAAACAAGACAAGTTTTTATGGTGACTAAAGTAGGTTTTCAAATAAAGTGGGGGTATTCCCTGCCCACCCCCACCGTTGCTACCTGCCTGTTCATTGTGCACTATTTTTGCTTTATTGGAAAGAATTAAGGAGGCTGGATGGTCAACAAATTATCCATCAGATCTTCCTTAAGTATTTAGATATGACTTGTTTAATAAATAAAGTAGGTGTTTGTTTAACTGTTGCAGAGTAACCTCCGAGGTCGAGAAATGTTGTTTTGAAATACATGTATAAAAGCCGAGGCGTTTATCGCCGAGGCTTTTCATTATCTCGGCCTCATGGGTTATATTGCAACATTCATGATAACAATAAATTTATTTCTATTTTACTAACTGCCCAGTATTTAAACTGATCGTTTCTCCTATAGACATTTAGACGGCTGTTCCGTGTAACCCCAACAATTTTGCTAGTAATAGTTTGCATGTGTATCGATCACAGGCTACCGATTGGAATGACATGATGACGACATATTTTATGATGGATATTTAATACACTTGTCTTATTCATAAAATATCTTTGAATCACATTCATTTCAATTTTAAAGGGTAAATTGATACAATTATAGATACTACACGTCATTTATTTCATGTAAAAACATGCATTGCAAATGGGTAAAGGGATTCCTTGGAACAGCCGCATAGAGCTGAGTGGGCGATTTTATCAATTTGTTGTAAATAAATGAGAAACAAGCAAAGCTCGCGAAGCTTACCTGTTTATTGTTTATTTCCAACAAATTGATAAAATCGCCCACTCCTGTGTTCGAAATAAACATTTGAAGCACATCATTTTGACTGAAACTAAGATTGACATGTTGGTTTAAAAAAAAAAATATGTTCTAAGTTTTACTTTATGATCAGTGCGAGACTAAAATGTATTTCTGATCTGATAATTCACTGATGATGATCGTGGTATATTGGAGAATAATGGCTATGGCATCTCCTGATCACAGCAATAACTGTAGTAGAATTACATGTAGCTAAAAACTATTATTTACTAAAAAAAAACCATAAAAAAACAACAACGGTAATCACAGATTACAAAGCTCATCGAGACGAGGCATCATCTTTCTAAGACCTAATTGATCATAATACATGAATATGAAAACGTAATATCATATGATACAATATCATATTACATGATAAAATATTATAACATATGATTCAATACAATAGAAATACGAATCATGATAATATATATCATTTATCAACAATCACATATATCAAGCAAGTTTGAGCGAGGTAGGACAAGGATTTCTTAGAATCCTTGATGGTGGAGATCAGGCTCTGTATCTGGGGCTAGCGTTATTTTTCAAAACCGAAGTTAAATGAACCATGAAAGTTAGTCAGGACAATTTTTTTTCCAACAATCAAACCTGTATTTAACTACTCAAAAAACACCTGCTCCAGCATCAAAATAATCGAGATCATGCAAGCTCTGTATCTGAAGCTATCTCTATTTATCGCAAATCTAGCATGTATGTATACACTGCGGCCGATGAAGCGATGCGTTGAGTCATGACACTATTTGATGTAATATTTAAACAGGTCGAATCACGGGTTGCAGTTTATAAAAGAAGCGTTTTATCTGGCCGATTTTGTACCCGCCCACTGTTATGCGGTATTGATAATTTATTCACCAACTGCCAGTTGTGACGCTTGACTGCAAAATCTAAAATAAAATCACTGCAATAGTTGAACAAGCGTACTCACAATAATCGCTTTTTGTTTTTTTTTAATGGTGTACACAAAAACACACTGTTGTCCATAGATACGTGTATTTTAAACAGGATCCCCATTTCATTTTACAGCATAGTGCTAAATCGATAAATTCAATCATATTACGCATAAATTTTTAATTTGTTGTAGCTTATTCCAAAGAATTCACAACAGATACTGACAATGAAATATTACATAAATTGCGTTTTATTGAACTTTAATCGATCAATAGCACACTTACTTATCACAAGTGTGCATGTGTCTTCAAACACACACAATACTTTCAATTTACGGTGCAAACTTGTTTAATTTGGACTGATCTGTGATTAACCTTATTTTGTAACTCACTCTGTCTGTAGAAACATTGATTTACCTCAACATTCATTAGACAATATTCACTATTGATGTTGACGCTTTCCTTGTCGCCGACTTTCTCTCAAACACTCTTAACCGACCTCGGATTGCTAAAATTCACGTGCAGATCGAGACGCCATTTTACAGTTTTACATTTACATAAACAAACCACATTTCATTTTACGGAGCTGATGACGATGTTTCAAAGATTTTCAGTACATATTTATTGGAAATAAATAAGTTAGGACATATATGGTATTAATTGTCTAATGGATTTCACGGCGTGTCAACCCAAATCTAGATAGAATGTTCAATCGGTGTCGGACCCGAATCATTTTCCCGTGGATCTACATTTTGCAGCAAGGTTTTTTGTGAGGAAAAAAATTAGCACTATTTACAGTCTGTTCAACTCATGCGATATTCCACATATGGTACATTATGAATGGTAACATAACTTATTTTTGTTCACTAAACAGTTTCTGACGAATTTCTTCAGAATACCGGTAAACTGAATAACGTAATTTGACGAGCGAAGAAAAACCTGCGACTCTAAACTATATGCGCCCTAGCTTTCAGTTCAAGTTCAAGATCATTTATTTCACTCAAAACATATAATGTTACATGAGGTGCAGAAAAATTATATACAAAAGTATAATAAAAGCAGGATTTACAAAAGATAAACAGAAAAAAAATTAAACAATAATTTTATATAGTTGTTACGTAGGATGACCGACCAAATCAAATATTTTACTAATTAAAGTACACATTTTCATAAGAATTAAATGGTTTGAAGATGACATAAGTGTTCTAAATATTAACGTATTTGGGTTTTTAAGATAATAATTACTATACAATTTTTTTCTTACATGTGACAATGCACTACATTCTAAAACATAGTGAAATTCATCGCCAATTTGGCAGGCTTCACAAAAGCCGCACTTGCGGTCTTCACATGGAGTATTGTTCCACCTACCAATTTCTATAGGGAGGTGATGGTTTGTAGTTCTGTATTTAACAAATAAGTTTCTTACTTTTCGTAGTAGTAATAGTAGTAGTAAATAGTCTTCACAACAAAATTGGATTTAAATATACGGTATATTACACCTTTTGAGGAACTATCTAGTTCAGAGAACTTTTCTTTGTTTTTATTTCACCAATATCATTTACACATATGTACATAGACATCGCCCCTTTTGTTTTCCAATTAACTCTGTAATTTTTAACTCGCGAGCACAACTTTATTTTATATGTTTTCTTTCTCCGACATTTGTTTCCACGTGTTAGATTCATGTTCTCAACATGCATTTGATAAATGGGCGGGTCTACAAAAATGCGCCAATCAGAATCTTTGTTGCGAATCGCAATTGAAATGCACACTGATTCGAAAGTATCATCACTCAACGCATCGCTATATCGGCCGAAGTGTATACATACATGTTAGATTTGCGATAAACACCCATAGTTATAACTGTTTAAGTCTGACTAGGTATGAACAAAATTTACTTTATTTTGTAACCAGCTCCAAGACTCTAACACAATTTAAATTGTTCTAAAATTTTAAACCTGCCTAAGCATCTAGATTATAAAGATCATTCTCCGTATTAGTCCGAAATATCTGACGTGTTCCTGGCCGTTTTAACAATTTTGATATTTTACAAGCCAGGAAAACGTCAGAACCGGCGCCATACGAAAACTGGAAATTCACCGCCTCCAACTGGAAGCGGCATTCTAGATATTTCTATATAGAACATAACTCAGATATTTCGGACTATCTCCGTATCTGGAGCTACCTCTGGATTCATATATATATTTAAATCAACCATACAAGTTTGAATTAGTATTATTATTTACATAAACATGTGATCTGCTCCAAAAACATTAACCTCCTCCAGCATCCGAAACCTATGACTCAGATTCAGCATCCAATATGTGGAGTGCATCAGTATCACCAGATGCATCATCTATGCAAATTTGGTAAAGATTGAACCAATAATAATTAAGATTTGTCTATCAAAGAACACCTGCTCCAAAAATTTTAACCAGCTCCAAAAACTTTAACCTCATCCAGCATCCAAAACCTATGGCCCAGATTCAGTATTCAAGCCTGTCAAGTGTATCAATATCATGAGATGCACCATCCATGCAAGTTTTCTGAAGATAGGACACATAGTAATTTAGATATGGCTATCAAAGGGCACCTGCTCCAAAAACCTTAACCTCCTCCAGCATCTGAAATTAATGGCCCAGAATCAGCATCTAAGTCTTTTAAGTCCATGAGTAGAAGTTCAGATGCACCATGCATCCATGCAAGTTAGGTGAAGATAGGACAAGTAATAACTTAGATACAAGACCTGCTCCAAATTTTTACCAGGTCCGGACGCTGATGCTGACGATTAGGGTATAGCATAAGCTCCCGCTGACTTCGTCTCGGTGAGCTAAAAATGGTTTACTTGCACATTTTGAATGATCGACAAAATTTTTTTAAATGTAAGATGTCAAGTTATAAGAGAGATACAGTACAGATCAGACCCAACCTAAAAGAAAGTAAATCCCAACTAAACCCTGGGTTTACTTTCTGGGTTTACTCTGTGTTTACTAGAGTAGACCCAGAGTTAACCCTGAGTAAACCCAGCAACATGTGTATTTGGAATATACAAGGGGCTGGGCTTACAGGCAGTAAGATAGTAAGATAAAAGACGGATCTTCTTCACACTTCAGTACATAAAGTGAACCCCAAAAGCAAACCCAGAGTAAACCCAAAGTAAACCCTGAGTGTACCCAAAGTAAACCCAGAGTGGATACAAATTTTCAAAAAGCAGACCCCGAGTAAACCAAAAGTAAACCCCGAAAGTAAACCCGGTGTTTAGTTGGGGTCTGCTCTGGTGTTAAGTTGGGTCTGATTACTGTACAGATGTAATAATTCATTGTTATGTAAACAAAGCTTAAGTCTTATATTTGTTTACAAATAATGTAAAGCATGGAATTACCATTTCTTTGACTAAATGACTCATGGCAAACAAGGTAAACTGATTCAATATGTTATTAACAGAAGAAAGCAATGTTTGATTGAAACTTATACCAATAAAACACATATGTAAGCATAAAAAATTTAGGCTCAAGCTTCGTTTACAATACAAAGAATTTCACACTTTTTATCTGGCTTAAAACTCGATATTTGACTTTCAAATTTTAAAAAAAGCATTAAAAATACCCATATTAGCCAATCTAAACATTAAACATGGAAAAATAAAATTTAAAATTTGTGCTCAAATTGTGTCTAAGTCCCTCTTTACCACTAGTTAGGTAAATTTTTAAGCGCTATAAACTATTGTAATTTGCCGAATATAATCCACACTCTTTTTCTTGAAAAATTCTTTGGGAGAAATGGGTGTGACTATTATACACCCCAATAGACATGATGGAATTTTGTCACATTTTATCAACAGGTAAAAATTCAGTACATAGTCTTTACACGGAAATGCTACTTCTGTTCGTTTACGGACAATTTTTCACAATTGAAAACATTTTGGTCAAAAGTTTTGGTGCGTAATATACACCCAAACTACGTTAACTTTTTTCATGAGTTTTCATGCCCAAAGTGGGGGGTGCGTATTATACACAACTTCATATTATATTCGGCAAATCATGGTATTTAGCAAAGTATTTTATAGATAGCTTCCTATATAGTATTTTGTAATTCTCTGTAGATGTAATATGTGAATTAACATGTACAAATACTTACCAATATTGGCTCCAATATCGATTATTTTTAGATCAGGGTGATCTTTCATCATCTGGGATATGACCATCAGCTTTTCTGATTCAAATGTTCCTTTGTCTTGCAGTGAAGTTGAGACCCAAATATCTTGGTCTCTCGGATAAATGAAGATGGGCGTAGGTCCATTACTGGTTTTAAGGGAAGCCTTAGGAAAATCGAAGCAGGCGTTACAAACTTCTAGGTTTTCATACCATCCTTTCTGGTCACGGCTGTATATGTTTTTAATTTTTTTCTGCTTTTTCCCTCGACAATCGATATAATTTTTATCAGTTGGGTTAGAATCACTTCGTTTTTCTGAATCGTCTGTCTTTGCAGTGCTGGGGCTACTCTGAATATTACTTTTGATGTCATTAATAAATCCAAATGAATTCCGGTAGAATGCTAAATATAAAATCCCTACTGTTACTGCAAGGATAACCAGAGTCAGGTTCTGAGGCCTTCTGTCACAAGACAACATTACGAATCTGAAAGAGACAAAGAAAGTTGTTAAAGTGGTTCCTCTCATTATGTACCCTTCTCCCTTTCTTTTTAATCTATGACAATTGTTCAGTTTACACCTCATCAGTAAATTAATTGTTTCAATTCAATACCATAATTTTTTAATACAGTGATGCATATGCCAGTTCTTAAGACTCAAATCAAATTTCAGATTTCGAATGCATTGATACATTCTTAGTGATATTGTTTGAAAATGTAAAAGATTGTATCATGTGTAAATAGTCTGCAAATTTTTTGTACAAGCACACGATGAAATATAAAATTAATTATCAAAATTGTTTCGACAGTTATTGTAATACTGCAATATTTGAAATTTTGACTGAAGTCTGGTGTCAATTTAAGGTATTGAATCTTGAAAATGTATGATACAAGAAAATTTATTCCAAATAGTGTACATATACAATAGATTTCTTTTTCATATATACAATTTAAAAATGAAAATCAATTTAATCATAATAGCTGTCAATCAAAATACATTTATATTTAACATGCATAATCACAACTAAGCATTCTTAGCCCCTTTGATATTATTGTCTATTCAAGAAACATTCAAAAAAACATCAAAAGTATCTTAATATACAGTACCCGCAATTTAACCCGTTATTTTTTACAAGATAAACGATAGGATAGGATTCACGCACGATAGAGTAGGATTAACGCACAATAGAACAGTATACACACACGAAAGGATAGGATTGATATACGATAGGAAAGGATAAACGATATTTAAGATAAATGTATAATCGCGTTAAACGATCTTCACAATTAACCTGATAATGGCAGAATTTGAGAAAGAACATGTACGAATCAAGATTTAGGTGGAATTTCTTGTTATTAACAATTGCTGATTGTTAATCATCGCTGCATCCTTTATAGTTACATTACCGCACATCCTACCCGATCGCCGCGAAGATTCAAATCACACAGAAAATAGCGGGTCAATTAAAATACAACTCTTGTTCTTAATAAATATAAAAGCTATCATAAATACATTTCTTTCTGTATAAGAAAATGGTGCATTAAAAACGAATTATATTACATACAAGTTAAATAAATATTTACGCAGATACACGTTCCGCGTACGATTTGTTAACATTGTTTTCATTACCGCACACCCCACAGGTGCTTGAGGACAGGACCCCCCCTCCCGATTTAGATCCCGGGGTAGTTGTCGCTTTTTTTTTATAGAAATTCTTTTAAAGTCATGTACACAACATTTTACATATCAAATATCTGAAAATTAATGGAAATAAACGATTTATTTAAAACTACCCCTGCCTGCATATAAAAAGAGGAAAGGTATGCCACTCCGCTAGATAACTGTGACGGAAGTAAACAACTCTCAGTCACTTTGGTATGATAACATCCGAGAAAATCGATTTAATTCTATTGGCGCGCAAAAAGACTACTTGGATTTTTTCCTTCATGAGTGTACATTACGTCATTGAAAGATGTTGACTTCCATCACAGTTACCTAGCTTGTCTTCGAAAAACTCGTTTAACATGATATAGTAGGTTTACAGAAAAACGTACATTCATTTTAAAAGCATAATGAGGAAGAGATATATTTACTGCGATAATATCATCCCGTGCTTGTTGGATATATAAAGCGGATACATGTTTTATAGTCCCAAAATGACGAAGGGGTAGTAATGTTAACAAACCGGAGTGGCATACCTTTCCTCTTTTTACATGCAAGAAGGGGGGGGGGGGGGTGGGGGTGGGGGGGGTTTACATTAATCGTTTTTTTTCCGTTAATTTTTGGATATTTAAAATGGAACATATTGTGTGCATGACTTCAAAGGAATTTCTTTCAAAAAGTCAACTACCCCGGGGGTTTAAATCGGAGGTGGGGGGCGTTAAGTCCTGTCCTCAAGCACCTGTGCGCACACTCTGCTGAGTGACTCAGGTGACCTAAAAAAAAATACAGTAATATAATACCTACAATGTATATCATATTATATATGTTATCTATGGTTGAGGCAACTTTCTTGTGTTTTTTTCTACATGCAAACAAAGAAAAATTTGCATGAGGGAATAATGAAGAATATTAAACAGTTAAAATATCTTTTTTTCTAAAAGCTTTGCTGTCTAAAACAGTTAGGCCAAAATAAAATTGTTTGTTTGGAATTGCCTACTGCCTCATTGAAATACCCCCCTCTGATGAAATTTATTAGCAAAAAACAAAGATTTTTTTTTATTTGGAGATTTTTAATAATTTTTAATTAAGTAAACTTCAAGTTTGAAAAAAAAAAATTCCCTCCCTCCCTCCTGGGTCTCAAAACTTCCAGGCAGCAATTCCAAACAAACATTTTTAAAATGATGGCCTTTAAATCTGATAAAAACCAGAATCAGTGTTACTTTTCTTTTCAATGGAACTCATTGAACAAATATTTGACTGTGAAGCCAGGAATTATATAATACATTGAATAGCTTAGAACTTTTAGTAATTCAAATTTACATAAAAATAGTGACATTTGAAGAATCAATCTTTTAATCCCTGCAACAGCATATTCAGACAGCGTTACCAGATAAAATACAATATAAAAATTCATTTTTAATAAAAAAAATTTTTGTATGTGTGCGAGTTTTGTAAATTTTAAGATTGCATGCAAAGCTTGTAAGATTAGAACGTGATGAGGTCACCCGCAAATTTTTTCTGATGAATGATATTTTATTCAATAAACTGTAATTTAAGTCAGGGGTGAGACTGAATTCCATCATATTGAAAATTTAAAAATTGATTTTTGTCATTTCTACTTATCTGTAATGTACACATGCATCTTTATCATTTTTGTAAATATGACTTGTTTTCATCATATTTCCATTTCCAAGTTAATTCTTCCAACCCATTTTCTTCATTAATGAGATATTACATGTATGAGTTCACTATATAGTATCCTGCCATGCATGGTCCCATGTGTAGGGAAACATCTTGACCCACAGTTCAAACCAAAATAAAGTAGTGCGCCCCCATAAAACAAATGAGATACTTATTACTAAGTGTGCCAATTAATTTGATAAAAACTGTTGAAATAAAGTCAATTATCTATTTTCAAAGGTCACTATGTATTTTACTAGATAAACTGTTTTTCATCATCATTCTAAAAATGATGAATATATATCTGATGCAGTCTAGTACTAAAAATCAGTTTTGATTAGAAATCATCATTTTTAAAAATGATGAAATTCAGTCTCACCCCTAACTGATAAAGTAGATGAAAATGCTCACATCATGTACTGGTCACCAAATACAAAGGAGAGAAAGGACACAGTCCAAAAAAGGTAATTTTTTACAGTGTACAGGTCTTCGAAGGTAGACTGTAATGGATAATTCAAGCTATATAGTTCAAGTTACGATTGGGCCATGATTTTTTTAGTTTATTAAGCTAATGATGATGGTGTGGAATAATCGTTGACCATATGATCATGATGATAGATTAATTAATTGTTTTAGCTGCATCAATTTTTTTTAATTCAGTAAACCATAATTCGAAGTTTTCAACTTATTGTTTTCTTTCCATCTCCCGAAATATGTTTTTTCTTTAAATACCTTGGCAATGTGAGGAAATTTACTTTGTAATCCGTAATCATATATATGATACGTTTTTTCTTTAAATACCTTGGCAATGTGAGGAAATTTATTTTGTAATCCGTAATCATATTTCGATCATTTTACATGATACGTTTTTATTTGGAAATATAGTTTCTATGGAAAATATAAACTATGACGATATTTTTAAGTATTCAATTGCATTTTGTTAATGCTATAGTTAATAAGGAAACTCCAAAATATTTTAACTCCAAAAAGAGTCTGGTAATGTATTCTAAATTTTTGGGCATCAACAGGTTTAGATGTAGGGTAAATAAATAGAGAATTAATCTTTATGCAAATTTATCTAATTTTGAGGACCGTCTTTTGTGTCCTTATAAATATATTAAAGTTTAGATAATACAGACTATTTGCAGGTTCTAGAGAAAGATTTTTACCCCCCCCCCCCCCCCTGCTCATGTTGGTTTTGGAGAAAATTAAAGATGAAAAATTTTACTATAGAACAACAACAACAACGGCAGACATTGTGTTAATTGCGAGGTAAAAATTCACATGACCCTTTGAATGATCTGTACTCTGGTGCTACACTCTGGTGTAGCAGAGGCTAAAATTCTAAATTCTAAATTTCAAGTGCATACATATGCATGATCGAAGCTGAGAAAATTGTACGTCCCCTCAGGATCCCCGGCCCAAAAGGGGCAAGATTAGCACCGATTCTTGGCGCCAGGGCGCTGAGTTGACCCTATCATACTGTTAAATGAAAGAAGAAAGTACCATTAAATATATCTTCCCATTCTCTTTTCACCATCTTTGTTCTGTATTGGGTTCAAATGTTTTGTTCCAGATCATGTTTTCTTAGTTGATCATGCATGTTGTTTAAATTTAAATCTACTCCAAGAACAAAGAAGACGAGTTTTAGCCTTCGCCCAAAGACTGTGACCTTCAAGGTTCTTTGATTTTACTATAAATCTCTAAATTTTTACTGAATTAAATTGAAAACATTCAAAACTAGTCAACTTCGGTTAACAAGTTCAGACAAACCCAATTTCAATAGGTCTCAGGATTGATCCGTTAAATGGAACAATCGCGTTTACAGCACATGGCTATATATATATATCGACATTACAAACCTAGCATGTGTCTCGACCAATCATTATGTTCTGTAATTCAATACCATCAGGGTGTATATACCAAGGCTGCCATCTTGATATTTCATTCAATTACTCATTTTTCAACTATAAGAATGATCAATTTGTAATTATTTGTTCAAAGTGTTAAATCAAGATTACCAGATAAAAATTAGACAAAATTGGACATACAGCCTTTATCCATAGAAAAAATCTTCTGCATGTGTAAATTTATATAATAATTATAATTCAAGGGGGAAAAGTGACTTAATTATAGCTAGGTCCAATCAGGGCAGGGTGCAGTTTAGTTTAATATTTATTTTATTTACAGCATGAATTATTATGTTTATAATGCACAATGTGTCACTATAATAAACGATTACTTACTTCCTTGCTGTTATCGTAAATAAACTTACAAGTCATACAATTCATCTTTAATTTTTTTTTTAAATCTATAATCAAAGACAGCTACTGTTTTGTGTTTTCTTTAATTAACAGTTTAATGATGTGAAATTTCCATTCACAAGATTTTACAGATGGCCTGTTTACCATGTTTACAAATAAAAATAAGTAAAAGATTGACAAGTTCATGTGTAATCCTGGCAAGTAAAAAAAGTTGAGAAAAAAAATAAGAAAGGGAAATTCCCCATAAGCAGGAAACAATTTTACATTAATTATTCCACATATGCGGAAATGTAGGAAGTCTCCTTCAAACCATCCCCGGTCCTATCATAAAATCACAGACACAGTATACATACTGGTATACATTGTCTTATATTATAAATAACATTGTTATTGTTACCATGAATTGATTGTCTTATCTCAGTCAAGTTTAAGTAAATGGGAGCATATAATTAAGTAACTAATAGGCATAATTGTTGCATATCGTTTATTAAGCTACTTCAATGAAGAGTGTTCTATATACATGCAATTCATTGTGTGGGAGAGTAAAAGATAACTTCGCTGAAGGTTTGTAGCTCCCGGTCTGAAAAAAAAAAAAATTCGGATGGACTACCGGGAGCCTTCCATAAGTAAACCAACTATCCGAATTTTTTCAGACCGCGAGCTACAGACCTGCAACTAAAGATAAATATAATAAAAAAAATTCGGTCACAGACACACACGTGGTATATGATGAAAAAGTTTTGACATAAAAAATTTGCGATTACAACTATGAATTAATTGTACATACCTGTCTAGTTTTAATTCACAATAGGTGAAAATACGCCAGAGAATGACACAGAAATTAAGCCAGCCTTAGTGCGTGTTCCTGCACAAAATGTTATTCGGCATTTTAAACTATTTCAAACTGTCTGATATGAAAAAGTCAAAACTCAAATCGACGAAGACGGCGAGAACCCGTGCAATACCTCGCTATCTGCCTTATCAGTCCCCATGCTACGCAAGGTACGGAAGGGTTTTCTTCCATTATCTTGGTGTTTACTGTTATAATCAGGTCAACAAATCCAACCAACTCTACCGTTGGGGAGTGGCTTTGTATAGTCGAGTTATTTTATTTTTTTTTTTTTTTCATTGTTTCATTTTTAAAGATCGACTGCCTTTACGATGTATTAGGTTGCAGACACTGCCCTTTGACTGGGCTTTGCATTGACAGCTATATTTCCCCACCCCGGCCAGTGGGCCTTGCGTACGTTGTTTACTCACCCGCAAAGGGTTATTCACGTTAACCGATCGATAATACTCGAGACGCACGAGCTATCTGTTTGAAGTTTGCAGAGGACATCAACGATTTCAACAACACGTTTGTCTCCGAGTTTTACTGCATTACATAATTTATATATGACAGTTCTATTATTTAAGCCCAATTAGCCGTAACAATAGCACGCGAAATTCACAATAAAAGTACTGAAAGTACTGTTAGACGGTGCCGTCGTTTGAATGTGACATATTACAAGTATGATATTTATTGTCGTCGAAAAACCGCTGCCAGTATCGCATACATGTACTAATATGTAACGCTTACATGCACAACTGGTCATGAGTTTCCTACATGGATAATTATGTGAAAATCGTAGTTGGTCTCAATCCACACTGTATAAAAGCTATGTCTTTTGGTCGTCATCTTTGGGGGAAAACCCATAGATTTATCACTAGTCTTTGTAGTATAGATGTTTGTATCTATATTTTGTATCTATATGTTTGTATCTATATCATTTGACATTAAAAATCCGTTCGGTGTGTATATTGATTGCCCCAGAATGCCTCATTCAATATGTCGGTTGCCACCTCATTTTGAATGAATAAATCAAATTCAGAGCGATTTCATCATAGTACGCCCAAATATTTGATTGTATAAACGAAGGGAAATTTGGGATTTTCCCTTTTGACCTTTGGGTTGACCCCGCAAAGGGGAACAACTTTTGAAAAGTGTGGATTGGACTATTGTGCTTTAAAGATATTGTAGATTTCTCAAAGTAACGAGAACAATTAAATAAAGCTTTGGTATGATAAAATACTTAATATCAGGTTTTACTAACTATTTTGGCATACATGTAGAATGTTTATTGCATGCCCCTCTCAACAGCATTTCCCCTCAATTTCTTCACGGGAAAAAGAACACGCAACAAAGATTCTGATTGGCGCATTTATATAGGCCCACCCATTTATAAATGCACGTTGAGAACATGATGCTAACACATGGAAACAAATGTCGAAGAAAGCTCATAATAAAGTTTAACTCGCGAATTAAAAATTACAGAGTTATTTGAGAACAAACGGGGCGATGTTTACGTACATGTGTAAATAATGTTAACTGTTAGTGGAAAAAAAAACCCAAAACAAAGAAAAGGTTATCTAAAAGCAGGGACGGGCGCATATATATGGATAAAAGTCACAGATTGTACATCGCTCATCGAATTACATTATTCAGTTTATTGTGAAGAAATTCATCTGAAACTGTTTAGTGAACAACTATATTATTTTACATTACCGTTCCTCACAAAAAGCTAGCGCTTGCTGCAAAAACACACCGTGAAATCCATAAGACGTTTTACAGCATATGTCTTCGATACCATATTTTCTTACAACAAATTTGTACTGAAAATCTTCGAAACATCGTCATCAGTTCCGTAAAA
This sequence comes from Magallana nippona, assembly GCA_033439105.1. Classification (NCBI taxonomy): domain Eukaryota; kingdom Metazoa; phylum Mollusca; class Bivalvia; order Ostreida; family Ostreidae; genus Magallana; species Magallana nippona. Next base: position 44,513,573 of record CM065922.1, on the reverse strand, counting down.
TGACGAAGTGTGGTTTGTTTGTTATGTACATGTAAAACTGTGTAAAATGGCGACTCGATTTGCACGTTGCATTTTACAATCCGAGTTCAATTAGCGTGTTTGAGAGAAAGTCAGTGGCAAGTAAAGCGTCACCATCAATAGTAATTATTGTCTAATGAATATTGAGGTGCATTAATAAAGTTAATGTTTCTACAGACTGAGTGGGTTACAAAATGAGGTTAATCACAGATCAATCCTAAATTTTGTGTCGTAAATTTCAAGTGTTTTTTATGTTTGAAAACACATGCACACTCGTAGAAGAGAGTGTGCCATTGATCGGTTGAAATTCAATAAAATGTAATTTATGTAATACTCATTGTCAGTATCTGTTGTGAATGCTTTGGAATAAGCTACAACAAAATAAATACTGCCTCAACTTAAATTGATGCGTTGAAAATGATTGAATTTATCGATAAAGCATAATTGCTGAAAAATGAAATGGCAAACCTGTTTAAATAGTGTGTTTCTGACAATGTTTACACCATAAAAAAACAAAACAAGAAGCGATTATTGTGAGAACTCTTGGTCAACTATTGCAGTGATATTGTTTTTGCAGTCCTGATACAGAGTTAAATGTCACAGCTGGCATTTGGTGCATAAATTATCAATACCGCGTAAGCAGACAGGGTAACGGCTCATTTAAAATAAAACACAATTTCATACATTATTTAAATGTATGTACAAAATAATTAGCAGCTATATGCTTAAAATATCTGATAAGATGTACATTAGTTCTCACTGAAATCGACACATAGGTAATTTACATTGCCTGTAACACTGCATACCTAATGGAGTTATCGTTCCTTATCAGCTAGGTTCCCCGTGAGAAATACTCTTCCGGTCAGGACGGAAGCAATAGACCGTGGCTATTTATGGCCACCGTCTAAAAATGGGCTAAATTTAATAGATTAGGTTTATCAACTGTTAACTATAGTTTACGAACCGCAAACTATAGTTAACGATCCGTTAACTATAATATTACCGGTAATTAACGTTCTGTTTACTATAGTTTTCATCTGCAAATTTTAAAGCATATTTAACGGTTGTAAACTATAGTTTATGAATGATATTCTAAATTTATCTGTCTGAAAATAACGTTAACGATAGATTTTGCTGATAAATGTAAACTTTAATTTACAGTCGTTAAACCTAGTTTATTGACTGTGAAACTATGATTAGCTCATTTTTGTCAAATAATTTGGCGTGCCATAGTTAAAACCACACAGGTTTATTAGCAAACGCCGATGAAGAGCGTTCCTTCCGTGGTCTTAAATTTTGTGCATCTATTTCTTGTTTTATATAGTTACATTTTATGTTTAGTAAATATAATGTATTGACATGTTTATTTTATGTTAGTATTCTCTGGAAAAAGTGAGTAAGATTTGATAATTTCATTGCGACCGAGTTACACGGCGACGCAAGATAAACGTCCACACAGGTGAGTCCTCTTCAGCAAAATACTTTGAACTGTTCAGAGGTCTGCGGGTTATAGACGGGTTGTAGGGATTGCGGCGGTAAAAGAGAAATACGGCTTACAATGCCTCTTGTGAGTAGTGTTCAGCTTTTTAAAGATCGGTCACTGTCACAAGTGTTTCTACAACGGGCAATATGGATTCACAACGGCCCACGGCTTACTCTGAGTTAAAAACCAACCATGATGGATCTTTTTTTTACTTTCATCTTTAGGTTACAAGGTTGTTATTTGGACTGTGGTTACAGTTAACAGTTAACTAAAGGAATATAGGTTGTTTTATTTTATTTTTGTTTTTCAAAAGAATCCTGGGCATGACAATTATGAGTCAATCTGAAGAGCTAACCCTCCATTTTTCTTCAACTTCGAATTCTTAGCAGGGTTTGATACAAACCATAATAATGACCGACCAACTGAGTCTAATATACGAATTATATATTGTACATGTAGGTCCGGTAGTGTAAAATCCAACTTTGAATGTACCAGATCGATTTTGCATATTGTGAATGGTCATGCATTTTAACCTCACCTAAACTGAAGGCTCAAGTGAGCTTTTCTGATCACATTTTGTCCGGCGTCCGTCTGTCCGTCCGTCTGTCTGTAAACTTTTTATACATTTTTGACTTCTTCTCAAGAACCACTGGGCCAATTTCAACCAAACTTGGTAAAAAGCATCATTAGGGGAAGGGGATTCAAGTTTGCTTAAATGAAGTGCCACACCCTCTTTCAAGGGGAGGTAATTAGGAATTATTGAGAATTTGTTGGTATCTTTCAAAAATCTTCTTCTCAAAAACCAATTGACCAGGAATGCTGTAACTTGTGTGGTAGCATCCCCGGTTAGTGTAGATTTAATTTTGTTCAAATCATAATCCCCAGGGGTAGGGTTGGGTCACAAAGGGAGCTTGAATTTCTACATATTAAGAATATAAAGAGATCTTCCTCTCAAAAACCAATTGGCCAGGAATGCTATAACTTGTGTGGAAGCATCCTCAGGTACATGTAGTATAGATTCATGTTTGTTTAAATCATGATCTCCGGGGGTAGGATGGGACCACAGTGTGGGGGTCAAATTTTTACATAAGAATATCTAGAGAAAAATCTTTAAAATTCTTCTTCTCAAAAACCAATAGGCCAGAAAACTGAAACTTGTGTGGAAGCATCCCCAAGTAATATAGATTCAAGTTTGTTCAAATCACGATCCCTAGGGGTGGGTTCTTGGGGGGGGGGGGGGGGGTGAACTTAAACATGCAGTTACAGAAGGGACTCAATGTTTAACATAGGAATATCTAGGGAAAATTTGAGAAATCTTTTTATGCAGGACATTTTCTTATAAACATTGCATATTTTTTATATGACTCCATAAAGTTAACTTAAAGTTAGACTTAATTATCTCTAGTGTTGCTCAGTGGTGAGCGATGTGGCCCATGGGCATCTTGCTATTCTCGAAAGTTTTCTGATGTTATTGAAGTCGCTACGTTGAATTAAAAGTGCGATAACTCAATAATTTTTTCAATAAACAAAAAATGGCCTCGCCGAAAATTATATTTTCTTCTGTGTAATACCTATTGAAGGACTAGTCTCACAATAGAAAGTTAATTGTACCCATCGACAGCAACTGTCTCGGATGACAATAAAGTTGTTATTGCCATCTTAGCCAGTAATATGACAGCAAGTTTACGACACCCACCGTGTTGATTTAACTGAACAAATAAAAAAAAAAATATGAATATTAATTGGTTTAACCCCCCCCCCCTCCTCAATCCACGTTAGGTAAATGTTTGAATTTTAAAATAAGCGTACAAATCTTTTATCTTTTAGTAATATAGGTTAGGACATCTTATCTCATACGTGTGGTGTATACTACCCGTGTGATAAACCTTTGCTTTATCAAACGGGTGATGCTTTATCAAATACTTCCGGTCCGAACTATTTTTGACACAGCCCCTCGCTTCAACGCTTCAGTGACCTATTTTCGAAGACTTTCTAGTATTTTCCATATAAGCTATATCTAGTACCAAAAATTAATTTAAAATGGATTTTGTCGAAGATTTAAATTACAAATATAAAGGAAAACACACAACTGTGGAGTTTATAAAACTGCAAATCACGTTAGCTATTAAAGAGTTCATTCTGACGACACAATGAAAACAGAACGCTTTGGTTGTGTTTCTATACAAGAACTTACCGAAATAATGTCTCCCAAGACTTTTATTTCACCAGCGGTAAGCATCCTTATTCAATATTTTCAGCTTCGAATCATTAGGCTTAAGTGTTCGTTTTATAAAACATCAACAACTGTTCCTCGTTCGAGTCAATTCAAACTAACGAACATTCACAACTTTGTGTATGTCAACAAACTTGATATGGATCTGAAATTGATAGGTCTACCGACCGACCAATAACGACCGACCGTCATGAAAAAAAAATCAAACGGAGGGGGCCGGAGGGGGGGGGGGGGTGAAATACAGGTATTTTCCGCAATTGCGTGATGTGAGAACAGCCAACATGAGTGCCATGCAGATCAATTATCACAAATTAAATAATTGGCGCTCGCTATATCTAGTAAAAGTCCATGCACGGAGAACTAAAAGTTGCAGATCCGACCCTCTTTAGTAGCTTTGTAGTGAATCAAATAAATAATAAATAATATATAAATATATAAAACCTAATATACAGTGAAGTCGCCAATTCCGGGTCGTCGCCAATTCCGGGTCGTCTCCAATTCCGGGTCACTCGTGTGTGTTTCATGTCACTTCATTTAAATTGAAGCAGAAAAAAACTTAATAAATACATTGATCACGAACTATAGGCCTTTCTATCTTTGATCATTAAACGATATTCGAAAATTAACATTTACAGACCCACCGAGAAACGAAATTAGAAATCAAGCGCTTTCGAGATGGAGATTTTCCCACTACTTTGACATGCTACCTTCATTATTAAAGCTGCAGCACGGTTGATGTAAAAGTTGTGGGAGGGCGTTAATGGATGAAAAATATTGCACATGCATTCAGTTATATGTCAGAAATTATTCAGAATGATAACTGGTCAAATAAATTTACAGCAATTAATTAATCAATCTGAAGGAATTTCCCCAATTGCGGGTCACTATAAATGAAACATATTTTTCTACGGATTTACGATAACGTGAAAGAGAGAAAAAAGAGATTCAATTGAATAAAATGATCCATCCAGCTCAGTCGACATTTTATTTATCTTGTCTGTTATTTTTCTTTGAGTTTATTTTTCTTTTTGTCACAATGATGACATAATGACGATCATTTCATTCTGAATCCCGACTGTCATTTACATTTAGAAATTGATCCCTGTTAGTTGAGTATCAGTAGTTGTAAATATTTTTTCTGATCGGAGTCATTATTCCAATGCTGAAAATTAATAAAAATTGTGTTCTGAGACGACTACCAGACATCACTGACACTTTGAAGTCACATGACCCGAAAATGGAGAAAATGATTCGAAACTGGGGAAACCATGCCTTGTTGAAATGCCTCTGTATATATTGTTTCCGAGAATTTATTTTGAAAAACAAAATGAATGCCTAATAACTCACAAAATGTACTTTCAATATATATATATAGTATAAAATTTAAAGAACAGCTTTGTAAAATATCAAAGAAACAGTCTGACGTGATCCGGAATTGGCGACTTCACTGTATGAAATATCTCTAAATAAAATAAATGGAGTGCACTGATATGTTGCCTAGTTATGTATCACTCAGCTATCATCTATAAACACGAGCAATTTATAAATTATGTACTTTTACCTACAAAAATGACATAGGCATATCTGAATGTTTAGCCACCGCCTCCCACACGATCAAATGAATGCCTCAAAAATATTTCCTCTGCCTTTTATTTATCTTTTTTTTAAAAAGCAATATAATAAACTTATCTTGCTAATGCGAGATTTGATTTCAATTTGTATTACACGGGGCAAATTATACAAAACTTACCGCCTTGCAAAAATATTTATAAACACACTTTCGACATATACTTACACGAGTAAAAAAAATTAATGCATGCTAAATGTACAATGTATATAGACTTTAAAAAAATGATGTTTTCCATTAGGCCCTATTTAGCATCATATTATAATAAAGACGATGTATTTCAATACGACGAGTCTATAATGATATTTGGATGAAATGGCATTTCTTTGAGGTGATTTCGATATAAAAATTAATACTAACGTTAGATTTTAGTACTACATTGTATATACATGTACACTCCCTATATCTTTGACACCACTGGCATGCATTTGGTTAGTCCGAAATATCTGACGTTTTCCTGGCTTTTTTAACGATTTCGATATTTTACATGCCAGGAAAACGTCAGAACCGGCGCCATTACGAAAACTGGAAATTCGCTGCCCCCAACTGGAAGCGGCATTCTAGGCTCGATTTTAAATAGATATATATTTAAACTCAATAAAACAGCTTAAGATATAATTTTACTGCACATTTCGATAATCACACTGATAAACAATAGTGTTGTTGACCTATTTTCTCGCGATATTTCAAAAATGCACGAAATCAAAACAAATCTCAACAGTTCGATAGAATGTGTTCAACAGCCTGTTTATGGGATGTAAGGACCCATACAAGCGATATTAATGAGCAGTAAAATCATCGTTTTATTAATTAATTGCGAGTGAAACATTTGATTCAACTCGTAAATATTTAAAATCGAGCCGAGAATGCCGCTTCCAGTTGGAGGCGGCGAATTCCCAGTTCTCGTAATGGCGCCGGTTCTGACGTTTTCCTGGCATGTAAAATATTAAAATCGTTAAAAAAGCCAGGAAAACGTCAGATATTTCGGACTAAGGTCTTAAAATGTTTCCATTGATTAGCGTTACTGGTATACAATGTTTACATTATACTATAGAAGTATTTTTAAAATCATTTCATTTGCCAAAAACTGCGTAATATTTTACTTCATTACATTTAAACATTTCATAAATTACTTTTCATTCATGAAATGTTCATAATACGTGCAAAACATACCTGAACGTAGATGCAACACTCCAGGGTTCGTGAATAAATCCTAAAATGATGACGTAATACGCAATTTAAAAAAACCAAGAGGTCCAAGGGCCACATCGCTCACCTGAGCATAATAGACATTATTAATAAAATCAGCTTCATGGAGTCATATACAAAATATATGAACAATGTCGTATGATAGATCCTCTGTAAAAAAAATCCCCTGCATATTCTTATGTTTATCATTTGTAACAGGATGATTTTACAGTCATATCACATAAATTATTGAGCATTGCAGTTTTCGAGAAGATGAGCAGAATTAAACAACTGTTTATTTATGGATTGTAAACCTACATCAAACTTTGAACCCCTTGTGATGCCCAAGAATTGTCCAGGGGCCAGAGTCTCTTCTAAGCAATTTGGTCCAGTGGTTCTGGGGCAAATGTTGAAAATGTAAAAAGTTTACGGTCAGACAGACGGACGAACGGACGAACAAGATGGACGATGGACACTTGAAATTTCAGCTTAGGTGAGCTAAAAAGGGAAACATACCCTCCAGTAGCACGCATTATATCTGTACAAAGTATAAAATGGAATACTTTAGATTGCAAAGCAGATGTAAACAATTTATTAAATTTTACAAGATAGTCTACAAAAAAATTATAAACTTACAGTGATCGAAGCTAAGTGCGATGATACTCTAGAGAGACCTGCACTTTACCGGAACAAGAAGAAGATTTAGGTTGGAAACGATCATTTATTCGAATGATCCTTACTTAGATTGACCCAACAAAGGGAGATAACTTTGATATGAAAGTCGTCTCATTTTGTATATATGGTGGTTAGCTGCATATCCAATAATTTAAATTTCTTATAGTCTGTCCCAAGTTATTGTTTTCGTTCAGATTTCAAGAAGCAGTGCGCGGGAAAAAGAACGAGCAAAACCTACTGATTCATCAAGAATTTTTTTTGGCAGCATCCCATAAAGCTTTCTAATATAGTATAGCTCCCGTAGTGCTATGCCAAAAATGGCTGACATTTAACTCATAATTTACGGTTTCTTGAGGTTTGAAGACACGTTTTGAGTATCGTACAAGCTTTGGTGAGACCCAAGATATTTTTTTACATACGTCAGTTCCTTCGTACTGAGTCGAGATATGTAAACAAATGATTAAAAATTTTAACGGATGACGTCACAGTAATCTCGCGCTATATTTCCCATACAATATAGTATATTGCAATGTGTGTACTAGCTATTCTACTACAGTTATTGCCGAGATCAAAGAGATGCCGCAGACATTATTCTCCAATATACTACGAACGTCATCAATAAATTATCAGATCTTAAACACATACCACGCTCGAGTCGATCATGAGTTAAAAAATATCTTGCTCTTTATAAAAAAAAACATTGATAACACGGGTTAGTGTCCTTTAGAGCGATGTGTATTCCCTTTAATGTTTATTTCAAAGAGCTAATCGCGGCTGTTTCAAGACCCTCCCCCAACACATTTTCACTGCTTGTTCGTCCAAATAAAAAAACCCAAAAATCACAAATAATTCAAGTGTGTATTTCATTCATCGAAAAATATATCGTCTGCATTCGATTCCGATTGATAGCCTGCGATCGGTGTACTTGTAAACAAGCATGCCGATGTACAAACAAGCCATTACTAACCTTTGGGGTTACGCGGAACAGCCGTCTCAACCAATCAGATTCATCTCGCTTGAAAATATGACCTACTTCCTCTCTCTATAGATAAACCGATCAGCTGATAATCAGAGCTGTTAGTAGAATAGAAATAAAGTTCGTGTTATCGTGAATGTTGCAGAATAACCTCCTCGGTCTGGAGTCGGTCGCCCCGGCTTTTATATTTCTAAACAACATTTCTCGACCTCAGAGGTTATTCTGCAACATTCACAAAAACTCGTACTTTATTTCTTAAATATATTATATTTACATTTGCAAATATGCATCATTATAATGAACCTATAAAATAACGAAAACGTTCAATTCTGTGCCAACTTTTTCATGACGTCACAATGATTATTGCACGCGCTTATCGCTTGACGATTGCATTATATCAAACGTAAAAGCACGGTTATTCTAATGATTCTGAGCGGTTTTCCTTTTTCAAACGTAAATATAAGTGTATACTTCCCCTTATGTTTGCATTGGAAATCTGCGACGTTCAATTTCCTATGAACACACTTTGGTTAGATGATGAGTTTTATTATGACGTCACAAACGTCGAAGTGCAACGTCACAAGCGAAAATCAGAGTTCACTCTTGTGGCTGTTACAATAGCTCTTCCATCAATTGAACTTACCCATAGGATAATACAGTAATTTTGTGGTATAAAACACATTTGCAGACAAGGCAAGAATTTAAAAGAAATATAAATATAAGTAATGAATGTTTATTTTGGGATGTCGTCGGTCCCATAACACACAAGGCCGTGCAGACAAATGGAATACCGCGCGTTAAGCATTCATTGCTTAAATGAACACACTTTGGTTAGATGATGAGTTTTATTATGACGTCACAAACGTCGAAGTGCAACGTCACAAGCGAAAATCAGAGTTCACTCTTGTGGCTGTTACAATAGCTCTTCCATCAATTGAACTTACGCTTAGGATAATACAGTAATTTTGTGGTATAAAACACATTTGCAGACAAGGCAAGAATTTAAAAGAAACATAAATATAAATAATGAATGTTTATTTTGGGATGTCGTCGGTCCTATAACACACCAGGCCGTGCAGGCTAACGCGCGGTATACAATTTGTCTGCACGGTCTGGTGTGTTATAGGACCGACGACATCCCAAAATAAGCATTCATTGCTTAATAAACAGCAATGTTAAAAAGTTCACCGGGATATGAAGTTGGTTGGTACGTGATTAAATCTACTGAGAAGCCCTTCAGGCTTCACAGGATTTGATCACGTGACCAACCAACTTCATATCCCGGTGAACTTTTTAAATTGCTGTTTATTTCTTATAAGATTACATTTGCCAATATGCTTCCTTAAATGAACCTATAGGACAGCGAAAACGTTCAATATTATGACGTCACAATGAATATCGCACGCGCTTATCGTTTGACGGTTGCAATATTGTAAACGTAAAAACATCGTTATATTAATGATTCTGAGCGATTTGCCATTCTCAAACGTAAATTTAGAATATAACCCACTTTTTCATCCAATCAGCAGTCGCTAAATATTCTATTAAGTGGTGTTTTTAATCGTTAAGAAGCTCACAGTGACGTCACATTTTGATTGACAGCTAAGAGAGCCGTAAACAAAAGAGAGATAATGTCTGACTGGCGCAGAACTTTTTATCAGCCAATGAAAAAGTGGGTTATATTTTAAGTAAGTTAGATCATATTAAGTAAAATTTACGCGATTAATAAGGGGCTCGGTCGCTTCGCTCCCTCCGCCCCTTCTCAATCGCGTAAATTTTATACTTAATATGATCTAACTATTACATTATAATAAACAGCAATGTGAAAAAGTTTACCGGGATATGAACTTGGTTGGTACGTGATTAAATTTTCTGTGAGCCCTTCGGGCTTCGCAGGATTTGATCATGCGACCAACCAAGTTTATATCCCGGTGAACTTTTAAACATTGCTGTTTATTTCTTAAATATTTCAGTATAAACTGCGATACCCGCCTCAGATAATAAGATTTTATTTTTTATTTTTTGGCTTAGATAAAGAGATTATATATACAGTTGTATATACAAACAAAAACCATACTTTACTGTCATATCGATCCATCCAATTTTAGCTCATTTTGCATACATGTACAGTAAGTATACATGTAAGTAGGAAGGAGATTGAAAAATATATTCCTATCAAAGTTACAGCTTTGTCATTTTGAACTAAAATTGAAAAGAATAAAGAGAAACAATAAACAGTTAAAAAATCTATTTAGATATTGCATATTGTTAAACCATTAAATTGGTAAATGGGAAATTACACACCTACAAATAGGGACCGGGGGCACGGATACAATTTATGTATCTAGAATGCAAAAATAAACAAATTAAAAAGAAAAAAAATATGAACCAGGAAAAAATACAAAAGACAGATAACAACAAGGTACAATTTATCGTATACAGTTTTGATCAAATTAAACACAAATTACATTTTACAAACGAACAAATTGATCAGTTCTCTCCAAAACTATAGAACGGTTCTAGGGGGAAGCAAGTCTATGTATTTTGTAAGAATTCTAATACCTCTCTCTCTCTCTCTCTCTCTCTCTCTCTCTCTGTGACAATGATGCAAGGTATGACTGTGTAATTCTTGCCGCGCTCGCCACAACGGTATATAGCAACGTGAAACATATTAAAAATACACATACCTGTGAAAGAAGTACAATTGGAATTGATGTTAGGGAAAATATCCATTGCAAGATATCTTCATTGACACATTATCATTTTCCACTCGGAACAGATTTTTTTTCGGAGATTTAAAATTGTAAATTTTGACATTTTTACTCCATTTGGAAGTCACTCGGAATATCTCGCACAATATTTGAACGCTTTTATCCGGGTACTTTTCATATCTGTTGCAATGCAAAATCTCCGTAGACTCCTTTATTTTTAGCCGTGTATTAAAACCTGATAAGCTTAAGGTAGCGTTTCAAAGGAGAAATCTTGGAAATTTTTCATACTTTTAAATAAACATTGTTTGAAATTTGAGGTATTGATGAATATCGAGTAATTAAGCAAAATGTGAATCTAGGATATCTTTGGACAGAGTAGACCAATCCACACTCTACCAAAGTTGAGTCCCTTGGCCGCCATCTTTGGGGAAAAACCCATAGATTTCTCACAGTAGTCTAACTTTTGCAGTTTAGAGGTTTGTAACTTTGTCATTTGAAATTAAAAATCCGTTTCCTTGAGTATTCTGATTGCCCCAGGATGGGGCAACACAAATATCAAAGGAATAAATTAAATTCAAAGAGGTTTCATTACAATTTTAAACCAAGTATTTGGTTGCATAAAGAAGGGGGCAGATGGGTTTTTCCCTTTTGACCTTTGGGTTGACCCTGCAAAGGGAAACAATTTAAATTGCAAAGTGTCGATTGGACTACACTGTAACGTATTAAAATTACAACTTTTGTTAAATACCTTTAAACTTTAATATAAGAAAAATACAAAGTAGGAAAAAGAAAAGATTTCGGTTATACCTATTGAAAACAGGGAAAGCTCATTCTATTATAGCAAAAGTTTGACATGGTACAAAACAATTCCGTAAATTCCCACATACAGGCACTTGACGTTCAAAATATTACTTTATGTTCATATAGTACCATGATTTCCTGTACTATTATAATAGAACAGGAAAATATCCTACAATAGAAAGAAATACTAGTATGTTATAAACATATAAAGTGCCGGTGGCGCCATACCATTGACGAAAATAGAACTATGTTTATTTCTCCATTATTGAATTCCACAAATGACAATTAAGAAAAACAAATATTAAAAACCGGAAATTAAGAGAAACAAAATTAATAGAATATAGTATCAAATACTATATATACAACTGGGTAAGGCCAAAAAAAAGGGGGATAATAATAAATGTTTTAAACAAAAGTTGTGCGAAAAAATAATTATTTGGTAAGCATGCCATATTCACAACCCATTTGAGTCAATTTGATAAAGAAGGATCATGCTACTCTGTTTTATATTTCATTTATCCTTCTGTAGCCTTATTTCCAAGTGGTCCAATCTGCAGAACTACGGGACATTAGGGTTGTCATGCCGTATACGTGTTTTTATTTCCCCCTAGAACTACAGTTTTGAAGCTATAGGGCTGTCCAAAAAGTTTAAACAGGTTTATTTATATATATCATTGTATACCGAAATGTTTATCATAAATTCTAAATCAAACTAAAGGATGTTTTCTCTAATATTAAACTAAAACCTTACTGTATTAAAGAGTCAAGGAAAGTACGCACGACCCGGTGTAAAATCGTCCAACGATCGTAGTAGTTGAGGTTTGTGCTATTGTACTCTCTGGCCAGACGGTGATTGCGGCATATTACTCTCAGGTTAACCAAGGACTACGACGTTATAAAACGTCGTTATAACTCAACGTCAGACTGGGCCGTGCGGCCTATTTAGGCAATGCTTAATATATAATCATGAGTAGATGATTTCCCGCGCCTGCGCGGGAAATAACACTTTTCATAGAAATGGGATATGTATGTTGAACCAGATTTTTTTCTTCCTTTTTTTTTTACATTCTGTGTCCAATTATTTTAAAAACCTATTTTTAAAATTGGAATAAAAAAGCAACTGTCTGGATATTTAGAGGAGCGGACAGGGATGATAATCTAAACTGAGATTGATTTGACTTGCATGTGGCCTAAATTAATTTTGTTGCAGCTGACTAGAAAAAATGCAAACTTTTTCGGATTTTGACTGTTGTTCCTTATGCAGTTTATTGTTGCAATTAAAATAATTTTGATCTACCACCTGTAGATCAAAGAACCCTGACAACACAGTTTGTATATCCAAGAACTCGGTCCTACACATGTATACATGCACGAACTTTGATCATAAACACACTGGATATGTGAGAACCTTGAGCATACACGACCTGCATACAAAACATATGTAAGAACCTTGGTCCACACAAACTATGGATCTAAGAACCATGACCATTATAACACCACCTGTAGATTAAAGAACCCCGACATTGAAATATAAAGGAATAATGTTTAAAAATCTTCTTCTCAAGAACTTCAGTGCTACAATTTATGAGATTTCTATGCAAGCATCCTCAAATAATGTTGATTCTAAATTTGCCAAATGGGCAATCGGTTTTTGGAACGCAGTCCGCAGTTCGCTATTCGCAATTCAAAAGTGAACTGCATTCTAGAACGCAGTTCACAATTCAAAATTTATAATTCATATTTCGGGCCTGGAATTTTCAGGACCATCTACTAGTGGTATACCACTACCACTGTTAAAATATGGTAAAGTGTTCATTTCTAGTAATTGGGATTCGGGCTTATTCGCAATTCAAAAGTGCTGCGTTCTAGAACGGAGTTCGTAATTCAGGATTTATAATTCATTCTTGGGGCCTGAAACTTTCAGGGCCATCTACTTTTGGTATACCACTACCACTATGAAAATATGGTGAAGTGGTCATCTGTAGATTTTGAGATTCGGGCTTATTCGCAATTCAAAAGTGAACTGCGTTGTAGAACACCGTTCGCAATTCAGAATTTATAATTTATACTTCGGGCCTGAAATTTTCAGGGCCATCTACTAGTGGTATACCACTACCACTGTAAAAATATAGTGAAGTGGTCATCTGAGGATTTTGAGATTCGGGCTTATTTGCAATTCAAAAGTGAACTGCGATCTAGAACGCAGTTCGCAATTCAAAATTTATAATTCATACTTGGGGCCTGGAATTTTCAGGACCATCTACTAGTGGTATACCACTACCACTGTTAAAAAATGGTAAAGTGTTCATTTCTAGTTATTGAGATTCGGGCTTATTCGCAATTCAAAAGTGAACTGCGTTCTAGGGGTGAGGGGCAATGACTGTCATCCACTTGCACCACGGATACTGGGTACAAGTACACATCTTTGGCGCCTTCATGGCTCGGATATAACTTTAATGGACGGATGTGGTCAATCGGTTTCTTTATGCGGCGTCGATTAGAAACTTATTCAAAAGAGTGCATTCTTTATTGATCGAGACATCATCAATGAAAATAATTTTACTATTATGCAAATATTAAAAACTTATCATATCTTAAATTTTTCAATAAATTTAACAGACTAAACACATTTGAAATTTTACATACATGTGTTTAAGGTTTTTAATTTACATTGATCAATTTAGCCTATAAACCGACAATAATGTCATTGATACCAGAAATTCTACAAATTATACAAATTTATAAAATAAATATGCGAATAAAACATTTCCAGCAAACATAGGAGAAAAGAAAGGATTGAGTTTAAACAGACATGGATCCAGAAATATTTTAAAAGAGTAGGGAGGGGTGATGGGAAATTTGGATCTATGAAGTACATGTTCGCTTGCAGGGTTTATCAGAGGGGGAAGGGGTTAATTGGTTTAAACCTGACACATGACTGCAGGATAAATCTGTGTCCGTCTGGTGAGAATTAATATTCGGCAATATGGCCGTCATTGGCTGACGCTTCATCTACTCATCTCGGCATTTCATATTATTTAATACAGAAACCGTGTTCCATAAGTTCTTAAGATATTTAGAGTAGTTGCCCTTTGGAATAATTTGTAAATTAGAGTGGTTGCCCTTTAAATTGACGTTACATATTTATGTCTGGAGCAGAATGAAATGGCAGTGTCAAGTTTTGCTCAAACCTTTGCAGAGGAAAAGGAGATAATGTTTAAAATTGAAAAGCAACAAAATATTGTTTGTAAACAAGGGTGCAGCAAAGATTTTCAAAGAGTATTTGAAAGGCGATAATGATAATTTTGAAGAGTTTGATTGTGTAAAATTGGACGAGATGTAAGGCCACTTTTACATGGATTTGCGAAGATCATCACATTTTGTTAATAAATGTGTTACTTGATAGTCCTCGCCTCGCCGTCTATGAGATTTATCAACCCTATATATTTCTGTAGTCAGTCAGTAACAAATCCAATAAGTAATAATATTAGGTTTGTTACTGACTGTCAATGGAAATATTTTGGGTTGATAAAATTATTTGACAGTGAGACAAAACCAAACATTCTATGGACTTTAACAACCCAACATATTTCTGTAGACAGTAACAAACCTGCTTTTCTATCTTAAATGAGGTCTTTTCTTATTTAAAAATTAACTTTTAAACACTGCTAAAATATTTTCTTTAAGTTACAAGATCTTTTTTCACCATGATGATAACTTGGATAGATTTTTATATGGCAGTGTTTGGCTTCCATGAAGCATGCATATCATACCACAAATACATGTATGAACCTTGTGAAAATCTTAATCAAGGAAGAAAATGCCCGATGTCAATTTTTAGCTCCTGATAGTAAAAATTTAATCTGTGGATCAAGTTTGACAACGAGTGTATCAAGATAAGGTGTACTAAATCTTTGGATGAAGGAAACGTGACAATTAAAGATTGAATAAAAAGTGTCTACAAAAAAAAAATAAAATGTTGATATCATTAGGAAGTGAAGCACTGAAGTGTAGATGAAGGAATATCAGTAACTACTTGTATTTTACCTTGCGTAATAAGTTTTCTGGAATATCCACTTTTCTATGTTCAATGCGTATATCACACATAAGGTTGCACCCCCTTCAAAATCCACCACTCTAAAAACCATTAACATATGACAAAAGAAAACAATATGATAATCCAGGATTGTTAACTCATACCATGGACTAATCACGTCTGATGATAAAACGAAACAATCCCCCCCCCCCCCAAAAAAAAAAAAACAAACAAAAACAAAACAAAAAACGACTGACGTAACAAATTCAAATGACCTCGTCGTTTTTACAAAATGGAAAAAAATTCTTACACCTAACATAATGTTTTTCATCTCATTATATATATCAGCCCCTAAAGCGAGCCAATACCCCCCAAAACCACCAAAAACAGATCAGGAATTATTTTCCCTTAACCATGTTTTGACGTGAACCCTCCGAAAAATACTTGTTGAGAAACATCGATGATTCCGAGCCCGATGTTTAAAACCCCATTATAATGAATAGTGTTCTATAAGTGGGGGCCCAAATCTAAAAAAGAAGAGAGACGACAACTACTCCATATTTTCACAGTGGTAGTGGTTTACCACTAGTAGATGACCCTAAAAATTACAGGCCCCAAAAATGAATTATAAATTTTGAATTGCGAACTGCGTTCTAGAACGCAGTTCACTTTTGAATTGCGAATAGCGAACTGCGAACTGCGTTCCAAAAACCGATTGCCGTTGAAATGTGACCCCCGGAATAATTTTTGGGACCCCAAGAAGGATTCAGAGTTTTACATAGAAATATATAGCGAAAATGTTTTAAAATCTTCTTCCCAAGAACTACATTGCTACAATTATTATGCCAGCAACTTAGAAAGGGTAGATTCTAAATTTTTAAATTGTGATCCTAGACTAATAATGGGACCCCAACAGGAGTTTGATGTTTTACTTTGATATATATATCGAAAATATTTAAAAACTAAAATAAAATGATACAATGAACCTTTGTTCAGGTGAGCGATGTATCCAATGGACCTATTGTTCAAATAGACGCTGAGTAGTCAACACAATCGTTTACGGTTCTCAAATTAATATATAAGGTTTAATCTGTCAGTGGTATTAAAAATGTTTGTAATCTATAAACGCGAGTGCATGCATATTTATTTGTATACTATAAACCAAAGTTGTCCGATCCAAGGTATCTGCCCGATGCATGATGAACTCGACCTTCACTTTCCCCCTTTATGCTTTTAGTTAGCCCGCGTTCTGAGTCACGACATCTTGGAAAGTTTTTTCCATCAAAACTAAAATCGCACACTCTAGAAACGAATGGGCTCATTATTATTTATTCTCCATTTGTCAAATCTTAATTTCTATGTATACACCAAATACATTCCAGCAATATATATATATATATATATATATATATATATATATATATATATATATATATATATATATATTCACTATTTTCATAATTATTGGACATTATTTCATTGCAAGTATATGTTTTGATAAAAACTCCTACTGACCTGATTCCGCCGACGCAAGTACACCGCTTTACTCTTGTTTTTGATATTTCGGGCTGGTTGATCGAAAATGAAAGTAGGTTTTTAATTTATTTCACAATAACTATTTATCAGGTATAATTCAAATATAGTTTACGATCATCAACTTTCACGTGTTGAAATACAAAGGGGTTAGTAGTTATCTTGCTCTGATTTTTAAACACATACTTTATTATAGTCAATATTAAAATATCATAATACTTTCCTGAAAATGGCGTCGTTATTTAGAGTGAAATTACACGAACAAAAAAAAAACCCCATGAAATATCTTACAATGTGACATAAATTCTAACCCTCAAGCATAACAATCTAAACATCAAAATATTTTATAGATGAGCTCAACATGAGAACCAAAAAACGTGTACTCAAACACCTTGCAATAAGATACATGTATACAAATCTATTCTTATACATTATATATATATATATATTGCAACCAAAATTATAAAAATGCTAAACTCAAACAATGTAATCGTCTCTAGTAATGCGTGAATTTTTTAACCGGGTTTTCCAAAGGAAAAATCCGGTTACTGAAATGATAAATTTTGAGTTTTGATAATTTATGAAAAATATTAGCTGTTGAACTCACTGAGTAGTCAGTTTTTCGCATAATATTGCACTTTTCTTATATTTTCAAATAAGGAAGTTTTTGTTTTGCAGATCAATTGTACATGTATCAGAGCTGTGCATTTTACTTGAATTTTGATTTTTGATTATATATGAAAAAATACCACCTATCTAATTGTTGAAAATATACTAACTGTTGAACTTAGTCATTTTTTGGCAAAATACTGCATATAGATTACCCCATTATTTATCATTTCAGGATTGACAAATTAATAATGGATACTGTTCATACAAAAACACCCCGGTTTTCTGTCGCATTGACACTTTTCTCTTCAGTGTTTGGTTAATTTTGCAGCACGATGGATGAAAATGATACATGGACATGTGGTTGTTTTGTTTACAATGTACAAAATATCCCAGTGGAGAGCTCAGTGGAACAGATTGTTCTTCGATTGCAATATTTAGACACACAGGAATGCTCAATGGACAGCATGTAACATATGTTTATATTGGCTTATTAAGAATAAGTTTATCAAGCTGTTGGATCCGGAGCTACGTTTTGTATTGGCTTCGGATAATGCCCAATCTATGAACATATGAACAATATCTATATTTGCTCTGGGCGACAGTCAAGTGCATTGTATTTAAGTAATAAAGAAATATTGATAAAAAGTCCACATAACTGCATGATTTATTGGCGTAAAATGATGTGGCAGTTTGAAATAAATTCAAGATGGCGGCGATGGGTACATTGTGTATTATAAGGTGTAGGGTATTTATTTTTATTACGAGAAAAATTTATAACGCCAGGTGCCTGTGGATATGATGGGACATGGTATGTGCTTTGTTTTTAGCGTAAAACACAATATCTAAATCTATACAAAAAAACTTCCCTTTAACCGATTGAAAGAAAAAAAACATATATATATTGAAAAACACAATTTAAATACCGGTATGTATCAACAATTATTTTTAAGGTCCCAGTTCCTTTTGAAGTAAGAGACCTGTCGGTCATTTGGTCGGAAGGAACATGTAGACAAATTGTTGTCCTGATGAACTCTAGACATCAACCGATAGATAATTAAAGTTTAGTTCGACAACAACCTTAAGTTGGTACACGAATACCCCAAGTTGGAAATAACATATTGTCATTAATATATACAAATATATATACGCTTATTACTAGCCAAGGTTAAAATTGTGCTGACCTTAAGACTGGGTTGTGGCTTTTTGTTCACCGAGACGAAGTCGTGGGGAGCTTATGCTATACACCCGGCGTCAGCGTCGGCGTCCGGACCTGGTTAAAGTTTTTTGATCATGGATGGTACATCTGGACCTATTTATAAACTTTAAAGACTTTGGCCATGAATTTCAGATGCTGGAGCAGGTTAAAAGTTTAGGAGCAGGTGCCCTTTGATAGTCATATCTCAGTTACTACTGGCCCTATCTTCACCAAAATTGCATGAATGATACATCTGATGATACTTATGTACTTGAAAGGCTACATGCTGAATCTGAGCCATAGGTTTCGGATGCTGGATGAGGTTAAGAGTTTTGGAGCAGGTGCCCTTTGATGACTATATCTAAGTTATTAATGGTCCTAACTTCACAAAACTTGCATGCTGGTGTATCTTATGATACTGATAATCTCAATAGGCTTGAATGTTGAATCTAAGCCATATAGCTTTCGGATGCTGGAGGAGGTTAAGGTTTTTTGGAACTGGTTAAAGTTTTTGTTTGTGGAGTGTTTGGAGCAAGTGCCTTTTGATAACTATATCTAAGTTATTACTGGTCCTAACTTACCAAACTTGCATGGCTGTTGCATCGTATGATACTGATGCACTTCACCGGCTTTAATGCTGAATCTGAGTCATAGGTTTTGGTTGCTGGATGCGGTTAAGGTTTTTTGGAGCTGGTTAAAGTATTTGGAGCAGTTCCCTTTGATAGACAAATCTTAGTTATTTTTAATTCAATCTTTACCAATGTTAGACAGATGATGCATTTTATGATACTGATGCTTTCCACAGGCTTAGATGCTGAATTTGAGCCAAATGTTTCAGATGCTGGAGGAGGTTAAGGTTTTTGAGCAGGTCACATGTTTATGTAAATGATAGTACTTACTTACTCAAACTTGCTTGGTTGATTTAACTATGTTAATGAATAACAGAGGTAGCTTCAGATATGGAGAGTGTTCTTGGTTATCTAGATGCTTAGGCAGGTTTGAAGTGAAGTAAATTATGTTCATACCTGGTCAGACTTAAACAGTTAATATAACTATGGATGTGTAAATAAAGGTTGCTTCGGACACATAGCTATATCTTGATTATTTTGATGCTGGAGCAGGTGCATTGTTTAGTAGTTAAATGCAGGTTGAATATTGGAAAAAATGCCGTCCTGACTAAAAAACTTCCATGGTTTATGTAACTCTGGATTTGAAACATAAGTCCAGCTTCGGATACAAAGCCTGATTTCCATTTATAAGGATGCTTGTCCTACCTCACTCAAACTCGCTTGATAGATGTGATTGTTGATATATACATGTATCATGATTCCTATTTCTACGTTATTGAATGATATGATATTGTATCATATGATATGATAAAGTGTAAAAATATAATATGATATGATATTGTATCATTTTTGTATAATATGATATGATACGTATTATATAATATGATATTGTAGCATATATTGTATTGTGTGCTATTGTATCATATGATATGAAACAATGTTGAATCATATAATATTATATGATACAATATCATATAATACAACATTTATGAAACAATATCATATGATATAATATGTATCATATTACATAAAACAATATTGTATCATATCATATACATAATTGGTTTACATAATATGCAATATCGTCTCAGATAATACACTATCCTATAAAACAATATTATATCATATGACACAATAACACATTATATGGTATATTATCATATCATATATATATAGGATCTCTCATGATTTGTGATGGTATATGATTTTTATCCAACGAGTTGTGTGTTTTCTATCCCCGAGCCTTGGCGAGGGGATAGAAAACACACAACGAGTTGGATAAAAATCATACACCATCGCAAATCATGAGAGATTCTTTTTATCATATGTTTTACCACGTATTTTGTTAAACCTCAATCTTTTCTATATAAATCATAATTGTGAACCGCACAACACATATACTACAAGACGTCAACAACTTTACGCACGGATAAAGAGTACCTTAAGAGTTCCTTAAAGATTAACTAACAAACATTTCATTTTCGAGCATATTTTTAATGATTCATGAAAAAAAATTAAAAGAGCATTAAATGCTTCACATTTACAACTCTACACTTTTCAACTGAATTGTTTTGTTACTTTTTATTCTACGTCAATCATCCGCCTGAAGCTACGTACTGTTTAATTATGACGTCACGTGGCGTAAGAACACACAGTGGAATATCAAAGATTTATCCCATGAGTGATATCCACCGCATATTGAGATAAACATGTGATAAAATACTTTATCTCATACGTGTGGTGTATACTACCCGTGTCAAAAACCTTTGCTTTATCAAACGGGTGATGCTATATCAAATACTTCCGGTCCGAACTATTTTTGACACAGCCCCTCGCTTCAACGCTTCAGTGACCTATTTTCGAAGACTTTTTAGTATTTTCCATAAAGCTATATCTACTACCAAAAATTGATTATTAAAATGGAGTTTGTCTAAGATTTAAATTACAAATATAATTAAGGAAAACACATAACTGTGAAGTTTATAAAACTGCAAATCGCGTTATATAGCTATCAAGGAGTTCATTCTGACGACGAAATGAAAACAGAACGCTTTGGTTGTGTTTCTATACGAGAACTTACCGAAATAATGTCTCCCAAGACTTTTATTTCACCAGCAGTAAGCATCCTTATTCAATATTTTCAACTTCTAATCATTAGGCCAGTGTTCGTTTTATAAAACATCAACAACTGTTCCTCGTTCGAGTCAATTCAAACTAACGAGCATTCGCAACTTTGTGTATGTAAACAAACTTGATAATTCAAGTCTTCTGATCAGTATTTCCATTTAATTAAGTGATTAAGCTCTAAGAAATATTATTTAGAGATAAACAATTATTTCAAGGTTTATTTCAGTGAAACTTTACATTAAAACAGTTATATTTATCTCCGAAATGACGTACTAAATTGTATTGCGCAAGGTCACAATAACCGCATAACATAACGTTGCATCATCGTTTAATCTTTGAAAAAATAAATTCGGGTCATATTAGGGGCTGTCTCAAAAGCTTCATAATATAAATCAAATTGTATGAGATAAAGAGAACATCTATAATTGTGTGATTTTATATTTGCTTTATCCAACTCGTTGAAATGGTTATATTCGCTCGGCAAGCCTCGCGAATATATACACCATTTCAACTCGTTGGATAAAGCAAATATAAAATCACACAATATAGATATCCTCTATATATTGTATAATATCGCTTTATATGATACAATATCATATGATACAATATTATATCTTGATAAAATGTCAGATCATATGATATTATATCATTACACTATACAGTATTATATTGTAACATGATATTTTATATGATACAATATTATATTGTATCATTTGATACAATATTGTATTGTATAATAGTGTATTAATTAGAATTGTATCATACAATACAGTATACGAAATTTACATATGAAATGATACAATTTGGTATCATATTATATTTTACAATAGTGTGTCAAACCACTCTACAATATCCAACATTTTAATAAAGATCATAACTATGAATTTCATATGTTATGACAAAAGTGGTTTTATAAAGGTGATGTCCTGTCATCTGTGAACTTTGTTATTTTTGTATTACTTTTGGTTTTTTTTTTCAAAAAGAAAAATCGCAAACAAATGCGCCTCAGCTAATAGAAAAAGCGAGGATAAAATGCAATAAATTCTTTATGAAACAGTATTGATTTGCAATAGCTTAGATCTATATTCACAACCATCTAAATTTTAACCGATAAAAAATACAAGCACTGCATGTAGATATTATACATGTATTCCTGTGATTTATCAAGTAGTTTAAGTAATATATTCTAAAGAGAGTAAGGGGCAGGAACTGGGTCCTACATTTTGGAATTACGAGGGGCGTTCAATAAATAATGTCACTAATCAGATTACTTAAAATACAGGGTTCAATTGACCTTTGAATTTCTTTTCACGCATGATTTGGTTCATATTCTATTTATGGCCGTTTATCTGACCACGTTTCATCATCGAATACTCCTTTGAGAAGCTGATGTATAAACCCAACTCGAGACACTGTATGAAAATATGACTGGTAAGTCATTATCCAATAAGGCTGAATTTAGAAGCTACATAAAAGCATGTGTCATACTAGGTAAAGACTCGAAAGAAATTTTCAAAGAACTGTGTGATTTGTATGGAAACAAGTGTATGTCATTGAGACAAGTTTACAGGTAAGTCAGCAAATCAAAAAAATGGCCAAACAGATCTTAAATATAAGCAACATCCTGGAGCACCTCGTACGGCTTCAACCGATGCAAAACTTACCAAAAAACCGATATCATTACTAATGTTGGTGGATTACTGTAGATTTTTTTTTACGCTATTACAAAATTCCGCGATTCAACTGTTTTTCATCAAATCGCGAGAATATTAAATCGCGAACACGGAATTTTTATTATTATTTCTTGTAGTTTACATGCGTACATAAAATAAAAGCGAGATTTGATTCCTCGCTTTTAATTAGGAACCCCCTTCCACCCCCTTCCACTTAGATCCACGCATGGATAAGCACACAAGGTCTAAGGTAAATTGTAAATTCTCAGACCTCCAAGCTGCAATTATTGGTGACAATGGCCAGATATTTTTTTTTTTAAATAAAAGGAAAAAAATCACAAATAACTTTTTTTTCAGAAAACGGGAGATAACTTATTCCTTAACAGAGGCATTTAATTGACAGTCAGATGTAGAGCTTATAAAAATATTATTCTACAACAAGATTATTCACTCATCGGATCCTCGCCTGATTAGAGGTATTTTGGTTTAACGCGATCTTCATATTAGAAATTAGATTATTAATGAAGAGGGGACATTTGGCAATCTTGATCATGAAACACAAATTAACGGTGACTTCCTGCACCTAATTGATGAGCTTCGCGGTGTATAATTATGTGTTTTGCCATCATCGTAATCATGCTTTGAAGCCATGCTGTTCGCAACATACTACCCATTCTTCAGAGAAATAAGATTCTTGCACGACTCTAAACTATTTCTTACAATATTTCCAGACAGGAACTATTGTATAAATAATCGAATTGTGTTTGAACAATATCGAATAATTGTAGAGTGTTTGAACATCGAATGATCTCCGCACGGCCTTCGTATGAATCTATATGTTAAGAAAACATTATTTTCAAAGCCCGTAGCCTCTAACTTTAAAACAAAATGTTATAATTTATTGCACAGCGTAAACCTTGCAGGGGTAACATAGACAGTGATGGCAGTTATCGCTCTTTCAACCCAAGATACATTCTTTCAAAATTAATTTTTGTTTGTTTGTCTATTATAAGATATTATTTACTTAGTATGTGTTGGAGAGAGAGAGAGAGAGAGAGAGAGAGAGAGAGAGAGAGAGAGAGAGAGAGAGAGAGATGCGTTGCTTAATTCACTCGCCCTGTAGACCTGCCGGTTACCGGTCGTCGTACGTATGTCCCTTACCTCTTTGATTTAGCTCGTGGAATTGCAATATAATTAACAAAATTAACACAAGGGGGTCGGAACAGGGGCGGTAGGGGCCCCAATCATTTTGCCAAAAAATGAATTTTTATAAAAAATTAGGGTTAAAATGGAATCTATAACGGCAATCTGTGTTCAATGGAGCGGCGAAGTGTTTACACAAAAAAAGTGGGGTTTACACCTTATTGTTTCTGGCGTTGACAATTAACAGGGAATTAGTTAGATAGGTTCAGCATTAAAGAAATTAACATGTGTTAATCACTGTATATTTCAAGTTTCCAAAGCGTTTTCTCGGCAAGAAAAAAAATCTTTCAGCCTTCCGTTGTTTGTGTTCTATTCATGGTTAGTTACGGGACATGTACTTTTTGACAAGGTTAATATCACAAAAATCATAATTTTCGGTTACTGTACTATTTTTCAATAAAAAAAATTCGAAAATTAACGTTTTACCATGACACGAAATAGGATTAAAAGTTATCTGATTCAACAAATTCGCATAGGTGCTAGAGCTGCTTTGAACCTCTCCGCAAACGAATTTGTCTCAGCACGGAAGTGACGGATAATCAGTTTTGGACGGTTTAGAAGTACAACAGATACTGATAATTTTAATCAAAATTTTTGCTTATACATGCATATAAACCCTTCTTATTAAAGCTGCTTGGTCCGATTTTATATCAAATTTTGTGTACGCTTTTAAACGCTGGTTATGCTAAGTATGTATATAAAAATAAGCATTGCAGTAGTTTCCACGGTCAATTAAGCCATATTTCAGTGAAAAAATGAAAGAAACGACATAAAAGGTACCGCGTTATTTCGCCTCATATTAAAATTCGCACCTGACGTCGAGGCGGGTATGATTGTGATATTGTATTACGACTTTGACATCGCTATAAATAAAGGTTATAATGTTTTGGCAAATCAAATTCAAATATGTATACGTTTTGTCTACTTATATTTCTGAAGTTTGCTTTGTTTACAATCTATGTATAACGGGGGACGGAGTCAAACGGTTCCCTTTTCTAAACATTCCCACAATGCATTTTGGTTTGTTTTTTTGTGTTGCCCATAAAGAAATTATTTCTTTATTTAATTTGAATATTTCTAACTTTAAAAGGAGACCGATTCTGCTGATGTAAATAGGCGAAAGTCTATAACTTTCTAAGATAATTAGTTTGTATGGAAAATTATTTGATACTGAAATATCCAAACAATCGGACCATGCAGCTTTAAATGTGAGTTGCGTTCTCTTGATACACATTTTATTTCGTCAAGCGTGAAAAAACAAACATTAAGTACAATTTTGCTTTGTTTGTTATAGTGACAATAATAACATTCATTATTGTTCAAATTAAAGAATTATTGAACACATCGTAGAATATCTTCAATTCAAGTAAAATCCGGTTCAACCCACCCCCTCCCCCTTATCAATCAAATTCGACGCCCCAATATGAAATACCTTCCGACCCCCCTGTAACATCAAATTTGGCTTGAAATTAAGCTAAATTTTATCAAAGTATATGAACCGCAATTTAATGAAAACTTTCCCGTTTTCGATCCCGCGAAAATCACACATATCATACGTCCGAACTTAACCATCAATACATAAATACATTAAAAGATAACGAAATCCGTTATTTAAACCATGTTTTTTTAATTATTGAGTATATATTTCACTATTTTTAACAGCTGAATTTTTTCTGCCTTTCTGTGTTGCTCTCTGTTAGTTCTTTTATAAACAGCCAATAGCGACAGCTTTCACCCGACATCTAGGGAATTCAAATGATAGAATTAGAAAAGCTCGGTTTTGAAACGCATGCTTTGTATCATCTCAATTTTTTCCGGATGGCCATTAGTCATGCAGGGTCACGAGGTCACGTTGTGATACGGACTACTGCTGGTTTCTATGTTGAAATGATCCCTCGTTTGCTAATAGCCACTGCAGATAAATGAGATGAGGTTCGATGAATGAAGCTTTCAAACTATTGTTTTGAATTTTTTGGAGGTCTCAGAACAGCGGTCTATATCAATTTAATATCCTCATAATCTTATTTCAAATCACTGTCAATTTTAGATAATGTGGATTTGAAAAAAACCATGCAAACTATTGGCAATAATAATTAATTAAAAATTTCATCTCTCTCTCTGTCCGCTCTCTCTCTCTCTCTCTCTCTCTCTCTCTCTCTCTCTCTCTCTCTCTCTCTCTCTCTCTCTCTCTCAAATTTACTTTTTACAAAAAATAAAAGTAGTAACCAATTGTTTGCCCATTCCACTAAAATTCAAAAGCAAATACAGATTTCTATTTTCATTTTTATTTCCTTTAATCAATTATCTATCCAGAATGTTAATAAAATGTCATTAGAAAAGCTAAGTTTTCTAACCTATTTTATAGGTAGAATCTCTTGTTTAATTAGTGTAATTAAGTCGGAGATAATATAGGGGATCCGTTAAGCGGATACAAGAGTTTATAACGGAACTCTTTGTTTCTCCGTATCCGGAATATGGGCCGTTTCCTTCAAGCTGTGAGACAGAGATAATTCCGGCGCATCCTTGAATGGTGGTTTTAGGGTCACATCATTATTCAGAATGACGGATACTTTCAACAAATAAAATATTGTTAACAAGAGTCTGAGTACACAAATACTTTTCATAGCTTGTATAGTAGTATCATATAGAAAGGTGATTTGATATGCAAGTCTTAATTTCAGTATAATTTTTAAAAAGTGAAGTATATTACTCTATTCATCGGTGCTGGTACAAAGAAAATGAATTTAAAATGCATATTATAATAGTACACGATTTGTATTTAAAAAATGAGATCAAAATTTAATTACGAAGGAGAGAGAACTTTTTCATCAAAATGCACGATACCCTTAATGACTTAAATTCAACATAATATTTTTTTCATTGAATTTAGTACCAGGGTGTTCTGTGACAATGGACAGATAGTTTATATCTAACAATTGAGGAAAAAATACATTCAATTTGCTGAAATGTCAAATTGAATATTATTTCACATGCCATCTAATAAATATTCTTGTCATCCATTCATCACAGGTTTTCACTTTTATTTGTAAGATAATGTCAACGTATACAGTGTCGAAGCGTTCGATCTGTTATAAGTCTCCGTGTCGGGGTATAATTGATCGATCGACGGCTAACCGTATCGCCACAGGACCCGGATGTTGGACCATACCTAACGTTATGTCAAATAGACACCTTGATTTATGCAAGCCCTATCGTGAATGAAGATCGTAATCATAATAAGTTTTCATGGGAAATGTTATGCGGGTAGAAAATATAGGTGAATATTTGTGAACACTTTTCGAGCATTAATTGGTGTGGAAGAAAAACTGAAATTGGGTTGTGACGAAAACCAGTGTTGCTGCACATATTATGTTTGACACTTCCATATCTGTACTAAAATTTCGCCTTTTATCTCATTGTAGCATTTTACATGTAGTGCGAGACCCATTTTGATCAACAAGAATAAATCCCGTTTGTTAAAATCATTTCTTACAAACCTGGAAATATTTACCGAAATGAAAATGATTTTTAAGCGAATTTTCAACAAATTACAGGCTCAGCACGGTATATAGTGTACTTGAGACACCTAAATATGTCCTGTAAGAACAACTCAAAATCATTGTTAAAATAATTTCTAACAAACCTGGAAAAAATCTACTGAAATTAAAATGATTTCAGTAAATTTTCACCAAATTACAGGCTCAGCAAGGTATATATCCTGCTCTAAAAACAGATGAAAGTAAATGCGATTTGACAGAGGTTAAATTAACACGAGAATTTTCTTAATCGGGCTCTCTTTCCCTTGATCATGCACTTGTTTCTCGTCATTCTAAAACCCTAGACACACACAAAAAAACAAGACGACAGATTTTTTCCTTCATTGCGATAGTGACAGTTCGCAATAAAAAGCGAGACGCAGAATTCCGCCGAAAATGTGACCACAAATTAGGGAATTTAAGTTCAAATTTGTCTTTTTAACATTTCACCCCACGGTCATTTTATGTTTTTTACTTTGCACATATGTTTCATTTTTAAATTCTTATCTTTTAAAGAGTTTTCATCAGTTGTGGTATTTTTTTCATATTCTTATTTCAACATTCATCCCTAGTCACTTTTTATTTAAGTTTTATATTTTGAGATACTGTTCAATACACTAGAATACTAGTATGCAGTTTTTAAAGAATACATATCTCACTCGGTTCTGATTCAATGCATCTAAATGAAGAGGAAAGGTGCATCTAAACTGAATAAAAATGTTACAGATTTTATTAAATCTAACAACATGCATATAATTAGTAACAAAAATAACAAGCTAAAACATAATCATATAAATAGCAAAAGTTGAGTTGAAAGTTTTGTAGCAAATGACAATGAAAGAATAAGAACTGCATAGCCGGTCATTTCTCCTCTAGAAGAGATTGTGCAAAAGCACCCAAGTCACTCTCGTTAATTTTGGACATGCTGGACCCAATGATTTCGGAAATGGACCAGATTTTAGATTTGACAGAAGACGGACTACTGTCCGAGCTTTTCTGACCACAAGATTCACTGTCACTATTTTTTCCAACGGAAGCATCTGCCAGGAAGTCGGTGCTTAGCATATTGTGAGCGTCCAGCACTTGGAGGTTCTCTTTATCCGCGACTGTGTTGTATTCATGCGCGAAGTTTGGATGGTTCTTAAAGTAATTAGCTACTGAGTCATACTGATAGGAAGAAGACGAATAATTCGATGAATTAGGATATCCGGGCTGGAAGTTCGACTGAGGCTGTGGGTAAGCTGACTGATGGTGTTGGTAAACGTTACTGTATGGTGGAAGTGAGCCGGTAGGTGGCATCTGATGACTTCCGTTTGCGTAATGGTGGACTGTGGGCTCTGGCTGATTTGAAGCACCTCCACACATGAAGGTTGAAAAGGAAGGTAGAGGCACCTTTAAAGGTGTGCTTGAATCGAAACCGGACACTGGATCAGGGTGTAATGGTCCCACTGAAATTAAGATATAAGATATTATTTTCATCTACTGACATTAAAATCAATGCTTAATCCGTTCAATATATTTGTTAATTGTTAAATCATTTAACCATTTTTGGAGAAAATATAAAAATGCATAATATATACTGAATCACAAACATAGATAAATTAAATATATTTTCTTTTGTTGATAAAATAAATTAGCAATATATGACTTACTGTGGTCATGTTCGCCATTCATTGGTGGTATTGAAAATGTAGGTTCAGGGAGTTTTGTTGCAGAATTGGAATTCTCATCAGCGATTTCTTCCGACAGTGGAGGAATTGGCTCGGCTGACAGACGATCATCCGCGATTTTGGCGGGAATTTCATCATTTGTGTTATCCTCATCACTAGAGTTATTTGAATTGTCTGAATTCCATTCACCCTTGTTTTCTTTCTTCAGTCTCCTCCTAGCATTTGCAAACCACGTTGAAATCTGTGTGAGAGTCATTTTTGTCACAATAGCGAGCATCACCTTTTCCGCCTTTGTGGGGTAGGGGTTTTTCATGTGCTCTTTGAGCCATGCTTTCAGTGGGGCGGTTGTTTCTCTTGTTGCGTTTTTACGTCTCCCACCATTCATGTCAAAGCCTGAATATCTAAAATAAAGGAAACAATCAAAAAATTAAAACTCGACAATCTTAGGATTATTTCTAAGCAGGAAGGGGGCGGAAATACGATGTCAACACAAACATTCACTAGGCAATGACCCGCTAGAGTCAAACTACTTCTGTCAGCTTGAATATGACTCAGTTCGTGTATAAAAAAAAACAAGATTGATGTATACCGTCAGCATTATAAAGCAACCACCGACAACCTATCAACCTGATACCTTTTAGATCCAGACAAAAAAAAATTATTTTTACTCAAAACTCACTGACATAAGACAGAAGAAAAAAACTATAAATCTTTTTTTCTACTTACTGCATATTCATATAGTTGTATACTTGGGAGCGCAATACGGTATCTAAATTATTCACACTGGATGCGGTGACCAGACTAGGTGAGAGGGGCGCTTGAAATTGTGACGTCAAACTGTTTGATGTGATTCCACTTGAGGTTAACGTGCTGGAAGGAGGCAGCCCGCTCGGGAGAAGAGAGGAGGATGCGTGAAGGGATCTACTCGTCAGAGCGCTGGATGGAATAGAAGGATATGATCCGCTGTCCATCCGCATTGTTTGTGAGCTCTGAGAAAGACAAGTTACACGTACAAATGTCAGTGTGTGGTGAATGAAGAGTCGGCATGTCTAAATATTAGCAGTAATGACTGCAGATTATTACACGCTCCGTCATTTATCACATTTAAGTAATAAAGTTAATGAATTACAATTAATTTTTTAATTCTTTTATATTTACCTATAAAAAATTGTCGAAGAATTAATTTAAAAAAAATATAAAACATTACATTGAAAAAATGATGATTTTGGGTAATGTGATTCTAAAATTTGCTAAGATTATATAAATAAGAAAAGAAATATAAATGTAACCGTACCAGCATCGATGAAGGATTAGATAACGGGTCCATGGGGTAGCCGTTTGTGTACATGTTGTGGGTGGGGTAGGAGGTTGTGGGGATGGAGGGGAACTGTCCGTTAGGCTGGTACCCTCCTCTGGAATCATGCATCTGAGTCTGGAAACACCTGCACGTGATTCTTCCCGAGTACGGGTCAGAGGTCGTTGTGCATAATGGATCATTGCAGACCTACGGAAGTTAAATAGAAAAATGCTTTAAGGCTATACATGAACTTATTTTAGAATTACTTTTTTACGTTTAGAAAAGACCTTGTCTTTTGTTGTTACATGTATAAATGGAAATTCACTAATAGCACATAGAACCGATTTTTAATACTAATACTTAAAGGAAGCAAATTTTGAATATGTTTTTCATTTACTATTTTTTTCATTATTATTAAATTTGTAGTTCATTAAAAGAATAATTTTGGATTTTGAGAAAAGATTGGAAGTAAAACTTACCATATGATCTGAACGGTTACTTCCCATTGACATTTTAATGGCGCACACACAGAATAAATCCACTCAAATCAGAATGAAATTGTAGACCACAACGTCCCAGATTGAATCATATATTTTGTTCATTGACTATGACAGTGATGATGATTGAAGTGTACTGAAATTTCAAATCGTCATCCCAGGTTTTATACTAGACTGACCGACTACGGGGGAAATGGTCTGCACGTGCTTTCAGGCAAAAAATATAATGAAAACCAATCGACCGTTTCTATAGCCTATTATCTGGTTGGCACGACCGAGAATGCAAGTTAAGCACCCTGATACCCAGGGTAGATTGCAATTGCCGACTACCCCCGGGGCAAAATATCTGAAATCTGGAACTGCAATGGTCTAGGAGCCTTGAAACAGGTTTTCTCCCAAACAAGTCTTATTTCTCTGTGGGGCACGCGTATTAAAGAAATGCAACAATCATTTCTTGAGGCATATTAGGGAGATTGTTATCAATGTACAGATGTCAAAACGAAGAAGATGGATTGATCGAGATTTTATCCATTGATAACATGTTATTTTTTGCCGGATTATGTTATGATATTTTTCTTTGTTTTGGGTCCGATCTCATAAATTTATCTTGAAAACGTAAAGGCCTTTGACGGATTGCAAAAGTCACTAATTGTCCGACATGACTTCAGGTATTTCATCAACAGGAAACACAAAAGAAAATGCAGTGATAACAAAATAAATCATGTTTTCTCTTTAGTAAGTAATAAAAATGTAAAGGATTTATTTAGATTTTTGTGTCATTTTTAGGGCAAAACGGAACAATAAAATAATAAATTTGACATGTCAAATTTGATTCTATTACAAATGATGAATGTGTTGAGTTCGATTTTGTTCTCAATACACACCATGCTGGACAGGTATAGCTCATTTTGATTGAATTTTCTTCATTTTCTTCCTATATCAGCAATTTACATAAATCTTATCTCTTCTTCGGAAGCAGAAATTATAATTCGTTTCCATTTATCCAACACTGATACATAAACATTTAAATAAAAAAATGTAAACAAATAAATAAATTTCGTTTCATTTTACATTTAACTGTAAAACTTGAAATAGCATAATTATTCAAAAAAACAATAAACAAAAGATGTCAAATTATGAAACTCTTTTATTGCAATAGATTAAACAAAATTAAACAAAAATTAAATATCTTGATAGAATTCATAAACCCACGGTTGATTACCTTTTGCCTATATAAAAAATTTGTATTTTCTCTATTCATTTTTAATAAATGGTATTTTTAAAAAGAGAAAGGAAGGCAGGAAAAAGTATATCAGGAATTGATAAGTCGAAAAAAGCTATACCGATGAAAATAAGTAGGCCTAATGCGTGTACAATAACACCCTCTGCGGTGTAACATTAGTTGAAACATTTACACGTGTTTTGGTGTGTAGTGTAGTGTATTGCCCGTGCACCTGTTAACACGGAACACGTGTAGTTGGTGTACAATTGTTTACAGCGAGTTTACGCGATACATACATGATTGTGTCAATGTTTTTTAGTATGCTTGTTATTGTATTTCATTCGGTGCAATTAATTGAAAAGGAAATGTTTAAAATGGTGTTGACTGAAGTTTACTTTGCAAAGGCATTATAATGAAAGGATATTATTGTACTTTTTTAGTAAGTAATACACTGGCAAAGTTCTATATTCTTTATAAGTAAATAAGTAAAAGGATTTTGTTTTTATCTTATAATCTAATTTACAGGTATGATTTGACATTCATGTGTAATTTTTGTGACTTCTTTCCATTTTGATGTTTGTTTTCTGAGAGAGAGAGAGAGAGAGAGAGAGAGAGAGAGAGAGAGAGAGAGAGAGAGAGAGAGAGAGAGAGAGAATACTCTCTATAACTATTGTTTTTATTTAAACAATATTTCATTCAATATGGTGTATTGAATGGGATTATGCAGCAGGCACATCCTATGTTAGCCCCATCACTTCTATAACTAATATTAAGCTTGCATTCTGATGTATCATAGTATTCAGTAAATTGAACAGTAAACTAAAAGTATGATGTGCCAATATATATGAATTTGTTCTAAATATACGTAATTATGCATTTTATTGATTTGAAGTGGTTATTTTCGACCGATGAATAATTTTTCCAACAATAATATTTTTATTTTACGACAATTGGATATATGAATAAAAATAAAATGTTTTACACAACAGAATTTCTTCCTCAGGAAACACATGATATCAACATAACATGAAATACTACCACATGTCAACTACTCAAATTTTCTTTTAGTCTGATTTATTATCAATATCAATGTCTCAAGATATCGCAATGACTGAATGACGTGTCAAGATATTACTAATGACCCTGAGATGACCCTAATTTATTGCATACCCGAAAGGGAAATTCACACCTTAGCATATTAGGATCTAAGCTATAACTAATATTGAATGGCAGCAATAATATTGCGGTAATTGTCTGTAGAAAATTGCACCCTCTCGGGTAAAAGAGAAAAATATTAAAAGTTGCAAATTTTCAAAAATTTCTTCTCATAAATTGCATATTTTATTTCATTAACAGATTTCCTAAGTATATTTTTAAATGTTTGAAGAGGGATAGTTTTGGTTGATATTTTTATTGGAGTGAAAATCATAAAAGCGCTCTCATTTTGATTTCTTAATTCCATGCTTTTTCGTTAAATATTGACATCAAACTATCTTTTTAGCTGAAAACAACAATTAATTTCAAACAATAGATATGAGTTGCAAACTGAAATAGATACACAGAATACAGCAGGACAACATCGTTTAATTCGCAAGAATAAAAAACCAAATTTAAGATTGTAAAGTGCATATGTGTAATACTATACTTATTGTCGTAGTAAATATTTAGGTATTTCTTTTTGCTTGTACCTGCATGACTATAGTCGACAGGGAAACTACTTTTATAATTTCCAATATGTGTAACGTTTTATAGCTACCCTCGAAATTCGCATGCGTAATAAATTTGACATAATTGATTAGTAAAATAGACATAAATTGTAGTTAATTAAGTTATCAAAATATAAATTAGACCCATCGCCCTTGGAAACCGAGAACCCTACCCCATGAATTAGTTTATAAGAGGAGTTTTAAAATACACGCGATGGAAATGAGGAAAAACCTCCCCCGCTTTCTAATTAGTTGAAATTTTAGATGAAGGGGGGGGGGGGGGGGGGAGTCGACCCCCATGAAATAAAATCATGATTCTGCGCCTGTTCCTTCGTAGTCACCAACGTTGGTCAAGACACACCTCTGACCCTACGAATGTGATAGGGAAAATGTCTCTTTATTTATAAATATTTTAGCAAAATTAGTTATTGTCAAGATATGTTTGTTTTGTTTAATATATCTATGGCGATATAGAAAGGCCTATCCGAGGTAAATTACATTTGATTCTGTAAGTAACGATTACGAAAATAAAAATGTGTTTTAAAAGTCGGGGATTGGGGGGGGGGGGGGGCGGTAAAAACACACTCGTATCAACATCTTTGAGCTCAATTGTTTCTGAATTACACTTTTCAAAAATGTTCTGTATAAAACAAAAGATCTCTTTCTAAATGGCTGGTAGAATAAATATAAATGCGCTACTTATTTAGCAATTAGAAAATTAACATTTTAGCTATTTTACATGCAGGAGTTATCATTCTTTAGTGTGTTTCATTTCGCAAAAATGCTTGAATTGTCAAAGAATTTGAGCATTCAATACACAGATACCCTGGACGTTATATATTTTTCATAATTCTACCTACCTAAAAATATACGTGTACCATTAGGTATGAAGTGTAATTTCTTTTATTATGAGAAAAATACATAATGTCTGGTATCTGTGATTTAATATCATATTGTATCTGCACATTTTATAGGTGCTTTAATCTATAATGTTTTTACAGTATATTGATAGGCAATGCAGTTGTTTCTTCAACCATTAAAGCATTATCTCTTTGAATAAAACGATATCCAACATGTGATTTTAAAACAAAACACCCCTATAGGATTCATTAAAATTTTTTTAAAAGAGTAATTGAAGATTTCTCCCCTTGTAGATTCATTCCTATGTTCAAATAGGTAAATTGATATGAATAAGAATATGTGATATTGTCATTCACCTACTACAGCATTGATAAATCTTTTAAAGTGTTTAGATTAATCAACAGGGAAGAAATTGGTACCAAACTGTTTACTGCATTGTTATTTTCATTATTAAAAATTCAGATAAACTTAGACAACGTCGGACAAGGGATGAAACAAAAATATTTTCTATTATTAACACTTCCATTAGACATGTGCAATGGATAACCCAGCAATAATATTTTCATTTTACCTTGTTGAAAAGAGGCCGAAATTTTGGTTGTAATTTTGCGAAAGTTCATGGATTTTTTAAGAGAATTTGTTTACAAGTCCAAAAAAAAATGTTCGTTTGATAGACCAAAAATAGGATCGAATTATTTGAATTAAAAATTCATACAAAGGCATTTCAACATTATCGTTCACCATAGCGACAGTATTTATCATAAGGATTAGAAACTGCACCGGAAACCGGAAAACGGATTATGACGTCCGACGGATCATTTTTTTCTATTCGTTTGTTTCTGTTTGCCTCCATTTTTTTTTTTTTTTGGTTGGATTATCCTGTTCTTGTTCAGGCTGCTTCCGTTGACGT
Source organism: Magallana nippona (assembly GCA_033439105.1). Classification (NCBI taxonomy): domain Eukaryota; kingdom Metazoa; phylum Mollusca; class Bivalvia; order Ostreida; family Ostreidae; genus Magallana; species Magallana nippona. The sequence continues at coordinate 44,477,214 of CM065922.1, read as the reverse complement.
TGGTTGATTGCGTTGGATCTAAGTCACAGACGGGCAACTATCGTCGTGGTTTTACGTGAAATATACAAATTCGTTCATCTAATTAAGAAGAAACCGTTTTGTCATTTTTATGCGTTTCTCATTGGTTTTAATCTGGTATTCATTCGTTATTCAGACGATGAACTTGTTTTAAGGGACGTTATGGGTAATGGTTATTATTCGTTATTTAAATGGTGCGCACCGTCAATTAGTTAACCTTCTCTTATAGAAAAAGTTTCCTTTTGGATATATAACAACCATTTGGTTGTTATACGTTTTAATAAACACTGATGTCAGTATTATCCAACAAGGGCGGCGTCAACATACTTTAACGTACATCCAGTTTTTCATTAGTTAGACGTCCGTTGGCGTTTTTCGGTAAGATGTAAATGGGGATGGTTCATATTTTATGGCACTAAAATATCAACAGCTGTGTGTACGTACAGTTCTTAGTTTTTAAACATGTACTTTACCATTCCTAATGTATGTCAAACATTTGTGAAAAACCCCCACCAGGAAAGCTTTGAGGAAAATACATAAGTATTTATTTAAACGATAAAATGCTTTCTTCGGTAATTCATGCGGGATATGAAGGTAGCGACATTGCGGAAAAAATACATAAACCGCATAAGCGCGTTATGAACATTTTTTCTGCATTTTATTTTTTATATTTACACATTTCTTTTAACAAAGAAATTTACTTTTTCTTTTACATATTTTTTTAACAAAAACATTTTATTGTTTTAATTTGCATCTTTCTTTAAACAGATTAATAAATTGATTGTAAAAAGTAAGAAAAATTACCTAAATTATTGTTAAAGTACATTAGTATGTTAGCTAAAAGAAACAGCCAAATCGTCTTCTAAGAGAATTTGAGTCAGACATCTTCATGACTATTTCGTGCAGTCCGTGATTTGTTTAGGTTGATAGGAAGATTTTGACAAATCGATAAACGGGGCGTGTTGATTTCAGTCCTGTCGACAGTTTCTACAGATTTAAGAATTAAAATCAATTTCCATAAAAAAAAAAAAATAGAGGAAATCATACTTAGTGGATGTAAAATTTTATCACGTTTTATTGACCATACTTCATTAAACGATTCAGAGATCGATTCAAGGAAACTGTAAAATGATGTAAGATGTTGCGTAGGTAAGATACATTATATAATAAAATGTCTATGTGTATATTGTAGGCAGTAAAATACGGCAGTGCAGCCTATATATTAAATAAAACCAATTTTAACAAGACATTGGGCGTAACTTGGACGTAACTATCTATTTTTTTTTTTTTTACATCAAAACAAGTGGTTTTTCGAGTGAAACATGCCTAGATTGCGTAGACATAGCTCCAAAGGCAAGACAAATCCTGTTGATTTCAATGATCAGTGGCTGAGTGGCCAGTAATGAAATAGACAAGCCTATGTCACAACTACCCAAAGTTCAAGCTCTTGTTAAACTTATTCTTAGCATGATGTCTGTCTGTCCGCACGTCCGCCTGTCTGTCTTTATGAATGTATCATGGTTCTTAAATGCAAAGACGGAAATAAATCAGGGTAACATGTTGAAGTTTTACAGCCGTGCGCATTTGAAGGAGGAAATTGAAACTAGGAAACGCAAAAAATATTCAATAACCAATCAATATAACCAAGTGTGCCATCACAGTTACAAGTACATGTATAAAAAATGCACGAAACCATATTGTCATTAAAACACGGAACCATTAAGACAGTCTGGACGACAGAGGAAAATTCGAATTGGTGAGATCATAATCCACGCCTGTGACCATCCACTTCCTCTGGCTCCTCGACATTGCCAGTTCATTCTTTTAGAAGGTCATCTGAATTGACTTTTGACTTGAATTGAATTGAATTGAATTGACATTGCACTTTGACAAACAATGTGGAGATCGATAAAAATTCTCAAAGTAATATTTGTGATCCCTTTTTCCATTGGCAATCCGAAAGAGGGCTCGAACAACGCAATGGACGGAAGTTGCTCGACTAGTATCTTGTTTACCTGTTTGGTTTCTATACTAACAGTTATAGTTGGAACTTTAAGTGGCTCATACAGATATAGTGGAGATTCCATGAAAATGAAATGGTGGCTTATTTACATCATAGTCACAATACTTATTATTGCAACTATTAATATATTCCTAATTTTTTATTACCGTCATTATCATCAATTTCGTTTTTATAATCCCAGCATTGAAACGAACGCCTCAACAAAACTTCAGCTTCGATTTCTATGGACATTTGGCCTCGGTTTGCTTATAAGAATTTCACTTTCGATTGCTATAGACACAGAATGTTTGGTAAGGGAGTTTAGTACATCATACATATCCTACATTTTCTCGTCCAGTGTGTTGATAGTGTTTATGATCTCACAAATTGGACTCATTACATACATGCATAATCTGAGATTTTCGCGTTCGGTTTGGATTTATTATTGTATTGGGATAATTCTTGTAGCCAATGCAACTTTGTGGTTTAATTTCACAGCATTAGGAATTGTAAGGACCGTACAACAGACAACGGCAAACACAACTCAGAGCCATTTTCTTTCCGATATGATCTCGGCGGTCAAAAATGTCAGTAACTCAAGTAACTCGTGTTTCACCAATTCTAAAATATATTCCTTTGCTACCCAGTTACAACCATATCTGTTTCAAGTGTCATTGGATTTTTTTCTGTTGTCTACTCTTTTCATTGTGAAGATGCTACCTTCCTTTCGATACAAACATATACAAAATAATCCTAACCAGACGGCAACCGCCACGCCTAGACTAGATCACAGAAAGTGTGCCATTATCTCGATGGTGATAGGAATGATCCTTTACACTCCTTTGTTTGTTATGGCATTACTTATTCGGTTCGTCTTCGTTGACAATAGTTACGTTTTAATAGAATCTTGGCAAAATATCATGATCTTGCAAAAAATAGTTTTGTTTTTGGCAATAATCGTTGCGTTTTCGCATTTAAGAGATTTAAAAACAGAAATGAGCGTTTGGAGACTGGAATCTAGTGACTATATACTCCTTTCTTGTTTTGTTGGTAAAGTAGCCATTCATGCGTTTGAAATAATTGCCGCAACAATCTGTGCAGAAAGAAAGTCATTACTCTGTAAAAGCCTGATATCCCTGGTATTTTATTTCTATCAAACTCTGTATATTGTGATATCAAAGAGATCATCAGGAACGACCTTGAAACAATCCAATGTGTCCGTGTCTGTCCATGTCTTACTGATGACGGTGAATCTTACCCAGTGGATTACTACAACTTTTATACTCAGCGAACAAGGACATTTTGTTTTAAATGAAGGAATAGGCTGTTTGTTTCGGGATCCCTTTGTTTGGAAGATGCTACAATATATAAGCGTACCATTTACTATATACTACGACCTTCAATCTGCTCTGCACTTTTACAGTATTTTACCAAAGCTTAGATTTGTGAATCATGAATGATTTCATCATTTCATGAAATACTTTTTATTTTGTATTGTTTATATATTTCAAATATTGTGACAATAAATAAATTAAAAAGAAATTCAATTCATGTGAACTACATGTATTTACAAAACGTATTTTATTGCGAGACCTAATCAAATCATTATAATTACTTCCTTTTCAATTTTTTAATAATGTATTCTAATTTATAATTCAGAAATTGGGTGACTTCTTTTTTGTTTATGAGGAGTAAACTTCATTAATTTTGTTTTAATCACAAAAAGTTTACTTTGTCTTTCGGGTTTACTTGCATATGAGCGAATTTACTATCAATCGCAACTAAATAACAAGACATGTTAATATTTTTATCTTTTCAATACACGTATATGGATATTAGAATAAAAACAAATCTTACACGGTACGTATTAGTACAAAAAGGTTTTATTGATCATTGAATGGATATCAAAATACCAACTCAAATAGTTAAAAAATAAACAATATGAATTTTTAAACGATTTTCTGATTTTTATGAGGTGTCGGACACGATGTCATAAAGTTGGCAACCTCACGTGCACATTCCGTCTGACTGGAATCACTAGTCCTATATAGTTGTTGGAAAGTTGGAAAGAAATTAATAAAAATACACGCAATGTGAAGAGCTTAAAGTTGAACACAACGTCGTATGACGCATTCAGTGTTTTTTTTTTTTTGATACACGTTATTGTGAATAATGCCAGCATTTTCGGTTGAGAAATGAGTTTGAAATTCATTACAAAAACAGGCTGAATTTTATTAGAAATTAATTGAAACTGATAAAAGTGATCTTTACTCAGATAAAATTATTTTCAGACGCAAATGTGAACGTATTTCTTTATGTTTGATAGCATTTGTTGATGTTTATAAAATTTGAAAGATTCCCTACTTCGATTTTCAAAGTTTTTCAGTTCAGACGCATTTTGACAGAAAACAAATCTAACATCCCACAAGAAGTGGATGAACTTTTATTTAAGAGACTCCCCTTGACTGGAGCAATGGAACATAATTATACTATAACCTGGAAAATGTTTTGGTGGACTAAACTTATTGTTGTTCTAATATCAGTCTGGGAATGATGGTTTGAAAAATTCAAAATCAACACTTTTATAAAAATGATAGCGTAATTGCATAGTTAAATTATGATAGATTAAATCAGAGTGTTCTTCAACTTTTTTTTCTGTATATATATATGTTTACACTAGCATCATCTAGCTATTACGGTGGCGGCCATAGGACATACTGTATACAGGGTTATTTTCGCCCCGTGTAATTTTCGCCCATTTACACTTGCAAACAGTTTTGCACCGTCTTGAATTCGCCCTGACATAGTTATGTATTAAGAGAGATAAATTGAGATATTGAAATTCGCCCTGTCATTTAAACTCGCCTGCTGGCAACAAGGGGCGAAAATAAAATGCGGGCGAATATTTCCTGAGATAGTATGCTCGAGATATTCTTTTTTAATTCGTGGCCACCAAATCAAATTCCTGGCCACGAAATAAAAGTTGTTCCCATGAAATAAAAGTCGTTCCCACGAAATAAAAATTCGTAGCCACGAAATAAAAGTCGTTTAGACGAAATCAAAGTCGGTTCCACGAAATAAAATTCGTTCCCACAAAATAGAAATTGTGGCCACGATTTTAAATACGTGGCCACAAAATATAAGTCGTTCCCAAGAAATAAAATTCGTTCTTACGAAATAAAAGTAGTGAGAAAAAAATTCACACGAATTCTATACATGTATATTCAAATGGACGACAATTGAAAGGATTTGTCGAATAATGGTATATCTTTGTACTTCCTAAATCCATTCAATTCTCATTTTGTTACCAAAAAAAAAAAAAAAAAAACCAACCAAAATCGTGGTCACACTTTTCTTTCGTGGGGACGAATTTTATTTCGTTAGAACATATTGTATTTCGTTGCCAAAACTTTTATTTCGTAAGAACGAATTTTATTTTGGAACCTGGACTTTTATTTTATATCGTGACCAAATTTGTATTTCGTGAGAACGAATTTTATTTCTTGGAAACAAATTTTATTTCGTGGCCAAGAATTACCAAAAAATATCTTGAGTAAATGTCTTTTAGCAGCCACCGTACGCTAGCTATGAAAATAAGCTGAAAATAATTTTAATCAAAGTACTGATAGTACTGGAAAGCGGTTAGCAAGTTTATTTCAAATACATGCATTTGCATATACTGCATATACATTTTAAATACAGAAAAAAAATTATCGTTTTACGATATGACTAGGCAATATCTTCCCCCTCCTGTAATTCGGGTGTATGTATTATATACTATATATCCAAGGAAGCCGTTTTAACTCACATAGTACTGCGTATAGTACCACATGATCTACAGTACCGATCAGACCCAACCTAACAGAAAGTAAACCCCAAATAACCCTTGGTTTGCTTTCTGGGTTTACTCTGGGTTTACTCCCGGTTTACTAGAGTGGACCCAGAGTAAACCCAGAGTAAACCCAAAGTAAACCCAGAATGGACACAGATAGTAAACCCGGTCAGAAGTATACCCCTGAAAGCAGACGCTACATGTATATTCGGAATATACAAGGGACAGGGATTTCAAGCAGTAGGATGGTAAGATAAAAGACGGGTCTGCTTCACACTTCAGTGCGTACGTACAGTTGACCTCAACTGACCTAAACCCAATGTAAACCCCGAGTGGACCCAAATTTTCAAAAAGCAAACCCAGAGTAAACCCCAAGTAAACCCCAAAAGTAAACCCGGTGTTTAGTTGGGGTTTCTCTGGTGTTAGGTTGGATCTGATCGGTACTGTATCTTGCAAATGAGTTTAATCAAAAGATGAGGGGATCTAACTCTTAAGCTATAAATAATTTAATGAATAAAAGCTAGTGTTTACTCAATGATTAATTTAAAAAAAGAGGTCGGGCACGGGTCTTTTTGAAGGAAAGTTTTTAGTGATTAATCATTGAACCAATCACTCAAATTAGCTAAGATAGCCTTTTTATAGGATGTATAACAGAAACATTAGTTAAGTAAAAATAAACTCAGAACATTTAAAAGATTTATTGACATTAATGTGCAAGGAAGATGTGCAATGAATGGAAAAAAGAAAGTTGAATTTTCATTCTGTCACTTTAAATTCATATACAAAAAAGCGAATATATCTCAGAACACTGTTGACTGTTTATATAATTACATTCCTTACCAATCAAACCCTGATAAATTTAATCATTCAATCTAGAAACAAAGACCATGTGACAAAATGGTTGTTTATATTTTATAGCACTGCATCCGACAGCTGTGTGTACATAACATTTAGTTTCTAAGTGTACTTAAACTTCTCAATGCATGAAAAACATTTTTGAAAAACAAATCAGGAAAGATTTCAGAAAAATGCGTAATAATATTTATATACAAAAACTTATTCTTAAGATTATCGATTGTAATTCATACAAAATCTGACAAAACTGATTCCCAGACTACAAAGTAATTGCAGTTACCACGATGACCTTCAAATATACAAAACATTGACGCCCTGTTTTTACTTTTACTCACGTTTTATTGATAGTTGATTAAATGATGAAGAGATCGATTCAAAGTAACTATAGAAGGCTCTAAGGTTGTGACGTAGGTCAAGTATGTTATATGATAAAATATATATTGTGTAGCCAGTAAAATAAAGCGGTACAAACAGTATTAAATAATCATGATGTCTGTCTGTCTTTTTGTCTGTCTATTTGTTGTCTGTTTATCTGTCTATTTGTTTTTGTTTGTCTGTCTTTCGTTCTTTATGTATGTTAAGTCCAAAGACGGAAATAAATCAGGGTAACATATTTAAGTTTCACAAACACGTTAATTTGAACGAGGATATAAAAACTAGGAAACTTTAACCACCTTATTACCAAAACGCCATTAAACACGGAAACATTAAGACAGTCTGGACGAGAGATATACATTCGCAGATGAAACATTAAAAACAAAGCGTGTATAAATAAAAGTTAAATAGTGAATGCTGAATAATGTGGAGATCGATAAAAATTCTCAAAGTAATATTTGTGATTCCTTTTTCCATTGGCAATCCGAAAGAGGATTCAAGCAACGCAATGGACGGAAGTTGTTCGACTAGTATTCTGTTTACCTGTTTGATTTCTATACTCACAGTTATGGTTGGAACTTTTAGTGGCTCATACAGATATAATGGAGATTCCATGAAAAAAATATGGTGGTTTATATATATGATAGTCACAATTGCAACTATCAATATTTTCCTAATTTTTCATTACCGCCGTAATCATCGATTTCGTCTGAATACTCCAAGCGTTGAAATCAATGCCTCAACAAAACTTCAGCTTCGATTTTTGTGGACATTTGGTCTTGGTTTACTTCTAAGAATCTCACTTTCTATTGCTATAGACATAGAATGTTTGGTAAGGGAGTTTAAAACAACATACATATTCTACATTTTATCGTCCAGTGTGTTGATAGTTTTTATGATCTCACAAATCGGACTCATTACACACATGCAGAATATGAGATTTTCGCGCTCAATTTGGATTTATTACTGCATCGGGATCATTCTTCTAGCCAATGCAACCTTGTGGTTTAATTTCACAGCATTAGGAATTGCAAGGATTCTACAAGGGACAACGGCAAACACATCTCATGGCCATTTTTCCAATGCGGTCTCGGGCAAAAATGTTAGTAACTCTAGTAACTCGTGTTTCATCAGTTCTAAGATATATTCCTTTGCTGCCCAGTTACAACCTTATCTGTTCCAAGTGTCATTGGATTTTTTTCTGTTGTCTACTCTCTTTATTGTGAAGATGCTACCTTCCTTTCGATACAAACATATACAAAATAATCCTAATCAGACGGCAACCGCCACGCCTAGACTAGATCACAGAAAGTGTGCCATTATCTCGATGGTGATAGGAATGATCCTTTACACTCCTTTGTTTGTTATGGCATTACTTATTCGGTTCGTCTTCGTTGACAATAGTTACGCTTTAATAGAATCTTGGCAAAATATCATGATCTTGCTAAAAATAGTTTTGTTTTTGGCAATAATCGTTGCCTTTTCGCATTTAAGAGATTTAAAAACAGAAATGAGCGTTTGGAGACTGGAATCTAGTGACTATATACTCCTTTCTTGTTTTGTTGGTAAAGTAGCCATTCACGTGTTTGAAATAATTGCCGCAACAATCTGTGCAGAAAGAAAGTCATTACTCTGTAAAAGCCTGATATCCCTGGTATTTTATTTCTATCAAACACTGTATATTGTGATATCAAAGAGATCATCAGGAACGACCTTGAAACAATCCAATGTGTCTGTGTCTGTCCATGTCTTACTGATGACAGTGAGTCTCACCCAGTGGATTACTACAACGTTTATACTCAGCGAACAAGGACATTTTGTTTTAAATGAAGGAATAGGCTGTTTGTTTCAGGATCCTTTTGTTTGGAGGATGCTACAATATATAAGCGTACCATTTACTATATACTACGACCTTCAATCTGCTATGCACTTTTACAGTATTTTACCATACCTTAGATTTGTGAATCTTTGATTTCATCATTTCACGCTATACTTTATTTTGTATTATACATTTCATGTACTGAAAAAAGTCAATATTTACGATATGACTAGACCACATTTTTCCCTTCCTGTAATACGGGTGTTTGTGTTTTTAAAAATTGATACCAGCATGAGGTTACATTGCCAAGTAGCAGGTTTCAAGTTTTAACTCATATAGAACTGAGTATAAGACTGAGTATAAGACCACGTGATGTATCTTGCAAATCGGTTTACACAAAAGATAGGGGGATATAACCCCCTAGCTATAATAATTCAATAAAAGCTTATGTTTACTCAAAGTTCAATTAAAAAAAATGTCTAGTGTAAAATATACACAAAATCATGAGAATGCCCCTTCATTTTAACTCGCAATATACGTGAATGTTATAGAAATTTAGTAGAGGGTTATTAGGGCACTTGTGATGACAATGTGTAGATTAGACATAAGGAATCTTCCCAAAAGATACGTGTATTAAGTGCGAATCTAACTTTTATACAAAAAGAACCAGAGAATGGTGTCCTTGTAAGACGCAGAGACCCAATTTTCCGATACTACTTTTTCTCGGAAATGATTTTTCTTTCAAACTATTGATCAATTTCTTTTTTGTCATGATAAACCGCTGGTTTTTTTTTTACCTCACTTTGAGCAAAAACTCAATAAATGCTGCAAGAACACCACTATATTAGGATCCCAAATGAAAATGTGAATTTGTCATTTTTGTTTTTAAACTACATTTGATAAAGATCGACTTTCAGTACTTTCAATACTTTGATCAACATAGGTAGCGCTTTGACGAAGCTTCACGGTTGCGTTATAGTTTTGGTTACATGACACGTTTAGCGTATGAGCTAACTGCTTAAAGAGCTTACGACTGTTGAACAAAGAACAGCAAGCCTTAGAATTAAAACAGGCAGAAAGATTTTTCTTGTTTCAGACACATAAACACAAAAAAAACATCTGGAGCTGTTTAATCATGAATGACATAAAGAGAAAAAGTAAAGAATGAACGGAAAAATTTCAAGTAATTCTAATTGATTCTATATAACCTAATAAAAACCCCAAAGGTTTGACATCAAAATTAACCTGATATACTAAGAAATTTTGACAATTGTAATAGCAAAAGGGCATATTTTTTAAAATCATTTTGGACGTAAAGGAGACCATTTAGTCATTTTAATAGGGCATCACAAACAGAATTAAATTACGTCGAAGTTAATCGTATTTTTTAAACTTACACTTTATGTCTTACACCAAAAAATTTTCAAATTGAATGAAATTAAGATAAGTGGTCTATTTTTTGTCTTTATGAGTAAATAACCTGGTTAATGTGAAAATAATTGTCTTGCGTTGGATACAATTAACCAAATTCTGTTTGTGACAACTTTATTTATCTATTTACAGTTGGTGATAAGATGATTCGAAGCGTCATAAACATTTGTGACATCACATGTATGTTTAAAATATTAAAAAGATAAAAATTTGTGAAGATGTTTTGTGGTAACAAATCATTGCGACTACAGTCTTCTCAGAGGCCTTTCAATATTTTCTTTGGCCCGAATAAAACTTTTCTGACATTTCAATGTATCAAACTGAAGGATGTCAAGTTGTGAAATCTCAAAAAATGTAAGCTTTGTGTTTTTCACTGGCACTGGCTTAATATTCTCACTATTAAATATGTATGATGTGCCATTGGGTACTTTAATTCATCAGAAGGAAGGAAGTCATTTATGATTTATTTCGACTAAAGCAATCTTTGGAGCCATAAAATGTTATTGTAATTTTTTTTAACAGAATGAACAAATATTTTTGCGGGTTCAGGCGGAAAAAGGAAATTATATAGAGCTTATTATATCAACTTGAAAACTTTAATCTTTAAGGTTAAAAATGCGAAAAGTGACAAAAATTCTCAAAGTTATATTCATGATTCCCTTTTCCATTGGTAATTCAGAGGAACGTTCGTTGAGTGCAATGGATGGCAGTTTTTCGGCGGTTATCCTGTTTACATGTTTGGTTTCCATCATGATAGTTGTGGTTGGAACTTTAAGCGGTTTACACAGATTCAACGACAATTCTTTGAAGGTGATATGGGGACTAATAGTAACATTGGTGACTATTGCAACTATTAATATATTCTTTATTTTGAGTTTACTCCACAGTCGTCGATCTGGATTTACTTCTCCAAGAGTTGAAACGGATGCCTCAACAAAACTTCAGCTCCGATTCCTGTGGTTATTTGGCATTGGTTTGCTTCTCAGAACCTCGCTTTCGATTGCTACAGATATTGAATGTGTGGTCCAGGGGTTTGCTTCCTCATACATTGCCAGCATATTTTCATCAGCTATGACGATAGTGTTTATGATATCACAAATTGGACTTATTACGTATATGCAGAATTTAAAGTTTGTGCGCTCTAATTGGATATATTTTTCTGTCGGAATCGTTCTTTTAGCCAACGCAAGTGTTTGGTTTAATTTTGCAGCACTTGGGATATCCGGAATTCTTCATCGAACAGATACAAACTTGTCTATTAACCACAGTTCTTTCAATATTGATATATTCAGCAATAATAGTTTCGCTTATTGTTTTTTTCATTCTAAAATACATTCCTTTGCAACCAAGCTACAACCATATCTCTTCCAAGTGTCTTTAGATTGTCTTTTGCTAGCTTCTCTTTTCATTGTAAAGTCACTACCACCCTTTTTGGATTTTCAAAAAAACACATGTATACAAAAAAATTTAAACGAAACCGAAACCAACACCCCTAAATTAAATCGCAGAAAAAGTGCTATGATATCTTTAACTATAGGAGTAGTCCTCCACGTTCCATTTTTGGCAATGGCGTTGATTATTCGGTTCGTTTTCGTAGACAATATCAAAGCTGTCAGCGATGTTTGGCAAATGCTTGTTATTTTGCAAAAACTTGTAATGTCGTTAGTTATTCTTTTTGCGTTTTCACATTTACGAGGTATTAAATCAGATTTGAGCGTTTGGAAACTAGAATCTTCTGACTTTGTACTTCTTTCTTGTTACGTTGGTAAAGTAGTCTTGCACACGTTCGAAATAATTGCTGCTAAATACTGTTCGGAAAGTAGAATTCTTTTAAGTAAAGGCACTCTATCCCTCGTGTTTTATTTCTATCAGACATTGTACATACTTATATCTAAAAGATGTTTAAGATCTTTTTTGAAACAATCAAATGTCGCCGTGTCTGTTCATGTTTTGCTGCTTATAATGAGTGTCACCCTATGGATTACGACAACGTTTATACTCAGCGTGCAGGGAATTTATGTTTTAAACGAAGGGGTTGGTTGTTTGTTTGATGATTCTAATGTGTGGAAAATGTTACAATATATAAGCGTGCCATTTACTATGTATTACGACCTTCAATCTGCTATGCACTTTTACAGTATTTTACCAAGTCGTTGATTTGATGATGATGATGATGATGATGAAAACATCTTTCATATTGTACACTGTTCAGTATTGTATATTTGTTTTTTTTAAATAAATTGATGTCTTTGTATTGTGAATTCAACGACAAATTCACCCATATTAGATATTACACTGATAAGGACATAATCATCTTTTTCTTATTGTAAATTCCTTAGCTATTTTAAATATACAGTACATGTTGATCTTAAATAAAGACTGTAAATATATTATTCAGATAGAAAAGAAATGAGTTTTAGAACCATTATCCGAAATGTTGCTCAGTTTGATATTTTGTAACTTGCGAGTAAGAACTTTGACTATCGACTGCATCACCACAACAGTTAATTATATAAAAGAAATATATGTCATTCGAATGAAATTTCATATTAAAATTCAAATTCAACGTCACCGTTTGTATTATTGTATTATTAGTGAAACGTTTCTCTTCAAAGCTAGCAATTGTTTTGTTTAAAGTAGCACTATTATACACTACGTGTACAGTTGCAGTTAACTGATTTTGAAATACTCATCCATAATAATCTAATTACAACTAACAGCATAAAAAATAACTTTATCTGGTAGTACTATTGCAAAATGTTACACATATAAGCTTGCATTTACAGTTCCACTATTTAGATAAACCATGTGAGTTTCCCTACATAAGAATGGCGTAAATATCTCACTGATTGAAATTATTCATTATTCAACGAGAATATGTAACGAAGAAAATTTTGATGTAAAATTTTGCCTGTGATATATCAGTTGACATTTAAAATGTCAATTGCTAACTCTTATGATCAAAGGTTTTAAGAAAAAATCTATATTCCCGTTTCATATTAGCAACGAAAAGTGTCGGGCACAGTTCCACCATTTGCATTCTTTGATATTTTGATTCCTTCGCTAAAATAATCGTCCAAGTAACAAAAAGCATTCCTACTCCAGGACATTCATTGGACATTTGTATTATCTTCAATAACTTTGATTTACTGTACTCGGAATTAAAAATTTTGTTAACGTTTAAGGATATTAAATACATATATCAACCATTTCATAAACATTTAGTTTCATTTTCCGACTTAAGTCTTCGTTTTTTCTCAAAAACAACCTGCAATCAACGCCTGAAAAATGCAACAAACAGACATTTAAACTTTAATGTCCTCCTATTTTGAGTTAAGAAATCTTAAAAGCGACTTTTGTTTTATCTTTTTTTCTCATATAAAAGGCATTCATGATCATGGGAAATTAATTCGTATTTAATGATTTTAAACATTTTATTAAAGAAAAAAACCTAGTTTGCCTTTTTTCGGAATGGTTATCCGTATTTGGTTTGTATAATCATATTCGTTATGACTGATCTAGACAGCCATCAACAGTAACAAAAGTGCATCAAAAGAGATCAATTATTAGCCGCTTAAAAAATACACCAGGGACACCGATGGAAAAAAGTGTAACTTACAGATCAAACATGCTGAGAAAAGAAACTTTTATCATTCGTATAAAAAAAAAACTGCAGCGTTAAGAAAAAATAAATATTTTTTTTTAATTATTACAAGTATTCGACTAAGTAAGAAAATTTTAAAAAGATTTACATTTTTAACCAAAAGAGATCCTTTGATCAATATTGAAATGATGAGCATAATACGTTAACATTTTTCTTATTTTTTTTCGTGTAGACATTACCTGACGAAATGCTTAAGACTTGCTCGGTAGATAATTATACAGAAATTTCAATAACTTTTTAAATGACAAACGACGCATGACGAATTACGAATTACGAAGAAAATAGTTCATAATAAATCTCCTGATTTGATTGAGATTGCTTCAAAAGCAAAAGCATTTAAAGTAATACAATCATCTGCAACATACTAGTAAGCAAAAGGTAAAACTAATCTGAAAGATTTTAATTATTCCACCTAATGCTAAATATGGGACGATTTACCAACACAATTGGTATAATTAAAAAATGAAAAAAGTTTTTTAAAAAGTATGTAAAATGGAATATGTATTAACTGCAAGTCATATTGTTGCAAAGGCAAATATACGATGTTAACCGATATTATAGCCAATAACATAAAGTGTTGCAACCGGGATTAAATAATTTGACAAAAGTGACTTTTCCCCCAAAGTTTTACTTTCCACTTTCAGTGCTATATCCCAAAAGTGTTTATGCAATATTGCTATAAGATCTGGGATCTTTTTTACTTTGTATTTATCACATCATTATTTTTTATCTTTAAATTTTGATTATTTAAGTTGTGTTGTGGAAATGCATTTGATATGTTATTGTATCATACGGAAGGATATAAGGACGTTTGAATTTTTATTCTGAGTGGAAATTGAAACCATAAAGTATAGCTGCAATGTTCATTGGACTCACTACGCTGTTACAGTTGAACTGATACAATTTTTACAACATAGCGTAAACAAAAAGAAGGAAATTTTTTTTATTGCTATTCATATCTATGTAAGATATAAATACGATTAAATGATGAAAATGAGAAAAGCAACAAAAATCCTTAAAGTACTATTTGTGATTCCTTTTTCCATTGGAAATTCAGAGGAACGTTCATTAAGTGCAATGGATGGTAGTTGTTCGGCAGTTATCCTGTTTACTTGTTTGGTTTCAATCATGACAGTTGTAGTCGGTACTTTTAGCGGTTTACACAGATTCAACGAGGTGTCTTTGAAGGTGATATGGGGACTAATAGTAACATTGGTGACTATTGCAACTATCAATATATTCTTAATTTTGAGTTTACTTCACAATCGTCGATTTGGAATTACTTCTCCAAGAGTTGAAACAGATGCCTCAACAAAACTTCAGCTCCGATTCCTGTGGTTATTTGGCATCGCTTTGCTTCTCAGAACCTCGCTTGCGATTGCTACAGATATTGAATGTGTGGTCCAGGGGTTTGTTGCCTCAAACATTGCCAGCATATTTTCATCAGCTATGATGATAGTGTTTATGATATCGCAAATTGGATTCATTACATATATGCAGAATTTAAAGTTTGTGCGCTCTAATTGGATATATTTTTCTATTGGAATCGTTCTTTTAGCCAACGTAAGCATATGGTTTAATTTTGCAGCAGTTGGGATAGCTGAAATCCTACATATAACAAAGACAAACACATCTGCTGACCATAATATTTCCACTGTCAATATAGAGAGCAACAATAGTTTCGCTCTTTGTTTTTTTCATTCTAAAATACATTCTTTTGCAACCAAGTTAAAACCATATCTCTTCCAAATGTCATTGGATTTTCTTCTACTAGCAACTTTGTTCATTGTTAGGACACTCCCAGCCTCTCCTGTTTTGAGACAGAACAATTATTTGCAAAATATTTCAATCGAGAAAAAATCCACGACACCTAGAATGGATCAGAGAAAAAGTGCTATCATCTCCATGGTGATTGGAATAGTCCTTCACATCCCTTTTTTAGTAATGGCATTGGTTATCCGTTTCGTTTTTATTGACAATTTATACAACATAAGAGAGGTATGGCAAAACCTCGTTATCTTTCAAAAGGTACTAATGTTTATAGTGATTCTTGTTGCATTTTCACACATTAGATTTATAAAGACAGATTCGGGCGTTTGGAGACTAGGAGCCAGTGACTATATACTTCTGTCTTGTAGTGTTGGTAAAGTAGTCATGCAAGCTTTTGAAATACTTGCAGCTACATATTGTGCAGAAAGTAGAATTCTTCTAAGTAAAGGTCTGATATCCCTCGTGTTTTACTTCTATCAGACATTGTACATACATATATCTAAAAGATCTTCCCCGTCGTTTTGGAAACAATCAAATATAGCTGTGTTTGTCCATGTCTTGCTATTGACACTAAGTGTTACCCAGTGGATTACTACAACATTTATACTCAGCGTGCAAGGAAATTTTGTTTTAAATGAGGGGGTTGGCTGTTTGTTTGAGGGTCCTATTGTTTGGAAAGTGTTGCAATATATCACTGTACCATTTACTATGTATTACGACTTCCAATCTGCAATGCATTTTTATAGTATTTTACCAAATCTTAGATTTGTTAATCATGGGTGAAAAACCTTGCATATATTTTTTTGGTTTTCCTCTTTACGCACTTACTTGAAGATATACCGGCAATTTGATTCGTATCGAAATATTCCTCGCATGAATT
Organism: Magallana nippona; assembly: GCA_033439105.1. NCBI lineage: Eukaryota > Metazoa > Mollusca > Bivalvia > Ostreida > Ostreidae > Magallana > Magallana nippona. The sequence goes on along the minus strand of CM065922.1, from coordinate 44,460,568 downwards.
GCATTGTTATTTCTGTATATTTGAAATTTTACCTCTTTATTAAATATTAAAGTTCAAATTTGTCTGTTTCTTAATTCCTATAAATGGCATGTGGTGATAATGAAGAGTGTTCAAAATCAAAAGCCAAAGGAAAAATACAAAACAGGAGCAGAGCAAACACGGACCCCTAAAAATTAGAGCTAGGATCAGATGCCATGGAGGAGTAAACATCCTCTGCCGACCGGTCATATCCGCCGTGCGTCCAATGTCATGCCGCGGTAAAAATGTCATTATCGGGATAATTGTCGTAATTTTGGGAAAATATAAAAAAATAAATAAATTTATACTTATTTTAAAAAAATATTGCTTAGATTTATTTTCCATGACAGGAAATAGATGTTCATATAATTAATTGTTTTACTGATTTTTTTTAATATTTTGAACCCAAACAATAAAATGCGATAAAAAAAAGTATCGTTATATACTACAAATTATATAGTTAAATCCATCTTTTCCAGTTTTGGGGGAAAAATATTTAATGACATTTCAAAATGTATATGAATCTTGTCATAAAATATTTGTATTATCAGTTATCGTGATTCCATTGGATATCAATAAACAAATACATGTTTTATTTCCCCTGTAATAAGTCTCAAATGATCAGAAGATTAATTCAGTTGGTATTAATATAAATGTTAAACATTTGAGCATGAATCTGAAAGTTCTCTTTACACACATGAATTTATATTTGTCATACACTTATGTTAAAGAAAAATATAAAACAATTCGGTTCCGTCAAACTAGGATATAAGTTTTTAACTTTTGTATAAAATCTATTTCTCGGACGAAAAGAAGGCAAACAAACTGTCGTCTCTTATGGACTCAGCGGTCAACATATTGAAAACCATTCTCTGTATTCCTTTTTTGTCGGGAGGAAGTAAGGTTCCTTGCTGGGATTCCATGAAAACAAACTCCAATAGCGCTATTGTGTTAATAATATGTCTCGTTTTAATCTATGGCGCTGTTATTGTTGGGTTTGGCAATCAACACTTGCACGAGGAATATAAGAATTTACAAAGCGTTTCATGGCGTGCTCTTTCATATTTGATAACTGTAGCAACAATTGATCTTTTCGTTTTAGTTATATCATTTTTCAATCCTCAATGTCAACTTATTTCTCAACATTTTATCGAAATGATCATGACCCCTCCTCTAAATTACAACTGGGATGTCTTTGGACATTTGGTCTGGTCTTGATAGTAAGGATTTCTATCAACATATTGCCTTAACCTATCAACATTTCTTTAGTTAACGTAAGAATTTCGTTAACTATTGCAAAAAATTCAATGTACCAATGACGGAAATCTTCATGCTGAGATAGCAAATAGAGGATCTTCATTCGTGATGATTGCATTTGTTTGATCACAAATGACTTTGATTTTCTTAACAAGGACGTCAAGATTTTGTAGACGTTTGTGAATTTTGTACTCTATTGGAATCATCATACTATCTAATACAAGCATTTGGTTTTTCCTTTTGATTGCGGTCATCAACGATAAGTTTACTCAACCAGGAAATACTTCAACGGAATGGAAACTAATGCCGAATGACTGCAATATTCATACAAAAATTCATGCTTTTGAAATTACTCCATCACCTTTTTTTTTGATATTTTTTCTTGCTTTTATGTTCTTGCGACGTTGTTTTATCTTGACAAGTGGTAATCTTTTTCTGAGGGATTAGTGGCACTGAAAGACGACGTACCAAGTTTAAATCAACTGAAAACAAGCAGTATACGGAAAGTGAAGATTGTTTCTGCTGCCCTTGGAATTGTTATCAATATCCCATTCTTTTTTATTTGCTTATGCCTTCGATTTGTATACGAGTATTTTGATACAGACGTGATGCACAATGCATGGACTGCAATCAAAAGTGTTCAAAAATCATTGATGTTGTTGCAGATTATTATTGCTTTTTCATGCCTCAAAAAGAAAGAAAGAAATATACATTTGCGTTGCTTGAAATCCGGTGATATATTTCTTCTTTGTTTTTTGCCGGAAAAGTTGCTGCTCGACATGTACCGAGAATCATCACTGCTTGGTATTGCTACGGTGAGAAAAATGAACTACTATGTAGGGGTTTGATACCTGTTGTGTTTTATTTCTATAACACAATGTACATACTTATATCAAAGAGATGTTCTTTCAAAAACTCAAATGTGTCTATGTTTGTCCATGTTTTACTTTTTACAATGAGCATTACACAATGGATCGTTGCAGCCCTGATTCTTAGCATGAAGGGTAACCATGTTGTCAGCGACGGACAGGGCTGATTATTCGAGAACCTGCATACGTGGGCCATAATGCAGTGCATCATTACACCATTTTCTTCGTACTAAAACTTTCAATCTGCAATGCATTTTCATATGGTCTATTTGTCAAATCATAGTTCTATGAGAGTTTATCTCATAAAGGTTTGGTGGGTATGTTCAATTCAGTGTGCTTTCCATACGATAGTTTTGTCATATATTTTTGTATTTATATTTTAAGAAGAGCGTTATTCCCTTCAAAGATAAAATTATTAAGCATTTTTGAGTTATAACAACAGCAAACATACAATACCATTCATGATAAAAGTGGTTATTTTTTATTGACGAAAGAACTATTTACTTCCTTAATGAAACAATTGAAGCTTTTAATCTAATTTATTTATAGATAATGAGAAAAAGTTTCAATAAACCCAAAGTCATTATCAATCATAAGGAAGAATATGATTTCCTTATTTTTTAAGCGGAAGAAAATGTATTTTTGCTTTGTTTTAACAACGTTTCTATTTTATTCTTTGTGGCTGTTGTATGTGTAAATTTTGCTGGTGACAATCTGGTTTTGTTTCGTTTTTTTTTTTTAGCTCACCTAAGCCGAAGGCTTAAGTGAGATTTACTGATCAGGATTTGTCCGTTACCTGTCGTTGTTGTCGTCGTTGTCGTTGTTGTTGTAAACTTTTCACATTTTCATCTTCTTCTCTAGAGCCACAGGGCCAATTTCAACCAAACTTGGCACAAAGCATCACTTGGTGAAGGGAATTCAAGTTTGTTCAAATGAAGGGTCACGCCCTCTTTAAAAGGAAAAAAATTTAAAATTATTGAAATTTTTTGGTTTTTTTCAAAAATTTCTTCTCAAAAACAATTTGTCCAGAAAAGCTCAAATTTGTGTGGAAGAATCCTCAGGTAGTGTAGACTTAAATTTGTTCAAATCATGGTCCCCGGGGGTAGGGTGGGGCCACAATGGGGGGAGGGGGTGTCACGTTTTACATAGGAATACATACAGAAAATCTTTAAAAACCTTCCTCTCAAAATTTATTAGGCCATAAAAGCTCAAATTTGTGTAGAAATATCTTCAGGTAATGTAGATTCACGTTTGTTCAAAACATGGTCTCAAGGGGTAGAGTGGGGCCACAATGGGGGTCAATTTTACATAAAAATATATAGAAAAAATCTTAAAAAATCTTCATCTCAAAATTATTTGTCACAAAAGCTCAAATTTGTGTAGAAGCATCTTCGATTATTGTAGATTCAAGTTTGTTCAAATCATGGTCCCAAGGGGTAGGGTGGGCCACAATGGGGGATTAGGTTTTACATAGGAACATATCGTGGACATTTTTAAAAATATTTTTCTCAAAAACTATTAGGCCAGAAAATCTCAAATTTGTGTGGAAGCATCCTCAGAAAGTACAGGTTCAAGTTTATTCAAATCGTGATTCCTAGGGTATGGTGGGGCCACAATTGGGGGGGGGGGGGGGGTTAAATTTCAAAATGGAAGATATAGAGAGAAATCTTTAAAAATCTTCTGGAAAAGCAAACAATACCCTGAAACTTGTGTAAAAGCACATATTATGCAGATTAACGTTGGATCATGATTCCCTGGTGAAAAGTGGCGCCACAAAAGGGGGGGGGATTTTTAATTAAGATTAAAGAAAAATCTAAAACAACAAAAGGGGTTTGGTAATATGTGGATAGAAATTAGCATAATTTTAAGTTTTTGTGTTAGATCTACTGTACTCAATTGTCGAGATATTTTGAATTCGATACTATTATGCTCATTCAGTCAGGCCACTGGGCCTCTTGTTAATACAAAATACCACAGTTAACTTGTAAAGTCCAATATATGTATGTGTCATGATTGATGCGCGTGTAATATACCTAATTGCCTGGAACAACAGACAATATTCATGACACCTTTAGATATACACATGAACAAGCATAACTCTTACTATAAAAAGTATAGTTGAGCTTATGGTTCTTAGTATACTGCATTTTGAATAGCAGTCATATTTTTTGTAAAATAATCTAACTTGTTAGAATACAAATCAGGTCTGTCATGTACAATTCACTATTTAAATTGGCTTCAAAGTGCGTGAAAGCTCATGTTTATTTCAAATCACATTTCAATTAAGTGTTCTATCATTTTCTTAAAACCAATAAAATATGATTTTATTATTGAATGTTTTTTTTTTTGCTCGTTATATTAATTCAATAACCATGCATGTGTTGTTGTTTTATTCCTCTTCAAAAATTATTAAACTTGTATATATTTGGGGGGGGGGGGGGGGGAGGTTAACTTATTGTTTTGCATACATATTTACAAATTCCGTGATCATTGTCTTTATTTTCACATATCTTTATCTTTCAGCAATATATATATGCCTTTACCAAACTTCATATATACATAGCTTACATCAAACCAATGCTACCTGGTATCTAGTCACAGGATTTGGATTTACAGTCAAGTCATACAAAGACCAACTCGTGATCAAATCTATTTGATCACGTGACCAACCAACTTCATATGCCGGTGAACTTTTTAAATTGCTGTTTATTTCTTAAATAAATGCATACTAATGTATGATATAAATATTTTGTTATTAGAATTGATAAATATCTTTTTCTATCTTATGTATACGAGTTGACTTTCATTTTCTGTATTTACATTTCTATACAACATTTTTAATACATAAGATTCTTGTATACGAGCTGACTTTCGTTTTTTCATGCTGGAATTTTTGTATACGAGTTGTCCTGTATACGAGTTGGTCTTTGTTCGACTTGACTGGACTCCAGGATTTGTATTGGGTAATAGAATATATCCTTTCAGTTATGCCTTCACTGTGCATATAATCTGACATAAGAATGTATGTTGTTTAGCTGTTCTACACACAAAAAAAGATAGATATCTTTTTCTAGTATGATCCCGCTCTAATGACGTAAGCTATTTTCTCTTATTACCTACTTTAGGCTGTTTTTGAAATTAAGACACTGTCTTCCTTTTATTATTAATTATATTAGATTATTATAACCGAAGCTATTACTTCGTTCAATTTTATTAACAATAACCAGAGTTTCCTTTCAATGGTTATAACTCGAAAGCAGTGTACAGGTATACAATAATTAATGCCACTAATCCGATTCTGTAAAATACAGGGTTCTATTGACCTTTCAGAATTTCTTTTCACGCATGCTTTGGTTCATATTCTATTTATAGTCGTTTATCTGACCACGTTTTTCCTCATCGAATACTCCTTTAAGAAGCTGATATATGACCCCTACTCGAGACACTGTATGAAAATATGACTGGTAAGTCATCATCCGATAGGGTTGAAATTAGACGCTACATAAAAGAACTGTGTGATGTGTATGGAAACAAATGTATGTGATTGAGACAAGTTAACAGGTGGGTCAGCAAATTCAAAAATGGCCAAACAGACCTTAAGGATAAGCAACGCCCTGGAGCACCTCGGCTTCAACGGATGAATACTTGCAAAAATAACCGATATCATTATTAATGATGGTCGCTTAACCATTAAACAAATAGCAAATTTAGTAGGCATTTCATCGGGGACAGTATTTACAATTTTAAAGAAACACCTTGGCCTCCGAAAGGTTAGTGGAAGATGGATACCTCATATATTAACTGAAAAATAAAAACAATTGCCGGTTGAAATGTGTACAAAACTACTTAAAATCTACAAAAATTGCAATGGACGACGTTTATCGGAAACTGTTACAGGTGATGAAACATGAATACATTATTTTAAAACTCAAAAGAAAATTGATAAGATGTGATGGCCTAAAAAGGCAAAACGCCCTGTTATAGGAAAACGATGCCAAAGTGCAAAGAAAGTATTATACGCAATTTTCTTTAATAGTGAAGGTTTGTAGTTCAAGTTGCTATTCCAGAAGGTCGATCAATCACCGGACATGTATACAAAAATTATGTGCTGAAGAAAGTTAAGAAACATTACGGAGGAAGAGACCAAAGTCTGGAATTCGCAACTTTCGACTTCTTCATGACAACGCCCCAGCACATAACTCCCAGATTGTGATTCATTTTTGGAAAAAGAAAAGGTTCATGTTTTGCCCCATCCTCCCTATTCACCCGACTTGTCTCCCTGTGACTTTTGTATTTTTCTTCAATTAAAAAAGCACCTGTCAAGAAGAAGATATGCTTCAGGGAATGCTTTGAGCTCTGCCATTTATCAGTACATAAATACCATTCCCAGAAAATGTTATATGAATGCATTCAAAACTTGATAAATTGGTTGAAATTATGTGTTTCTTTTAAAGGAGTGTATTTTGAAGGTAACTATTAGAAAATTACAAAAAATATCTTATTATTTTTATAACAACGATGACAATATTTATTGAACGCCCCTCGTATTTCAAGTAATTTAGCTGGTGACTGGTTTTTCGATAGGTAATGATTACCTGCAGGAGTAATTGCTGTTATTTATGTGTTATTTTCAGGTATCATATAAATAGACATAGGACAAATGGTGCATGTATTATGAGTAGAATCAATAAACTGATCCCAAGTTGGGACTTTAGGAGTGTAAGGACTGTCCTCTCAGCCAATTTAGCAATCACTGTCCAAGTCGCACCATTTAACTGTTTCCTGGACAAGGTTGATTGTGGTTTTGAGATGTTTAAACAATTTCTCGGGATGTGGATTAGGACTGTTAATCCACAGGTTCCTCGCTTTTTCCGAGGACGTTCTGAGTTGCATGTGGCGCTGCCTACCCTCTGGTACGTTCATGGTACAACGTATTGTGCTGGTTAGACTTATTTTACGTTTTTTTCTTTGGAATTGCAGATCGTTAATACTAACTATGAATAAACCATTTTGCAAAGTATGTGATAAATGCTATGTTATTAAACTAATGAATCGTTTTAATCTTCATATATTCATATCACGGAGCCAAATGTTGAACATATAAACAATCTATTTTTAAAGATAAAATATTAACAAAATCTCAATATGGCTTAATTAGCTTAGTCCTTGTTGAATTTTGTTCGATAACAAGGAAATGATATTTTTCGTGTACGTAAACAGTCAATTTTCAATATTTAGTTTTAAAGTAAATGAATGACACATCCTCCTTTAGATAACTTATCAAGGAAGTAAAACGCTCATATTTCCCTGTCTGAAAACGTTTTATGGCGTGTTAAATTCCCTAGAACTTTACAAGTAAGAATACGTAGTCGTCATTGACAAGAATATGTAGTCAGTGTTTTCAGACTAAAGGTTTGTATATTAATAATGTTTTTTTTATTAGACTGGTATTATGAAATATCTCAAATGAGTTATTATGTTGTGTAATAGAAAGATTTTTAAATGTAAATACCGTTCCATGTAACCTTTACACACTGTATTAAGTTGCATTGACGTTTCATCTTAAAGTTTATTTAAGTTTATAAGAAACTGAAATGTAAAGATTTCCCTTTAACTCTCAAAATCTAATAGGTTTTTACAAGGAAATTATAAAAATAAGCTATAGCGTTTCATCCTAAACAACAAGCAATTAGAAAATGTTTTCCCCGAATACCATGGTAGGCAGTGGGATTGAAGTGGGTGTTTATTTTAGCAAAGAATATATGGTATAAATCTAGAAAATTACGACAATCGAATAATGAAAATCTATGCATGAAAATAAGATTAATGTGATGTTTGAGCAAATTCTAAAATAAAGCAGAATTTATTTAATATATATTTTTAATGTTATGCTTTTTTTTTATGATAATACATAGGATAAAATTTTCATTAATACTATTTATGAAATGCGTGTACATATAAATATCTTTACCAGTATGTATGTTGATATCTACCTGTATCTTCGTCTTTGTAGGAAATATGAAAGTCTTTTCATGGCTTCAAGTCATAGTAAAAACTATATTATTACCGTTTTCCTCTGGAACCTTTCCTACAGCACAGCCAGGTGAAAGTAACATGAACGAGGAAATATCACCTACACTGACCTTTGCGCACTTGGTTTCTTGTCTCTGTATAGTCCTTGGAATCTATTCCGGAAAACAAACGACCGATGATACTGCGCGGGCAATAGTCTGGGGGTTAGTGATGGGACTTGTCAGCTGTGGAGTTATAGCCTTGGTCGTGCTCATATTTTCCAATTCCGTCATTATACCTCCGTCTGAAAATACAGAATCGAAAGATTATTCCATGAACTTGAGGATTATTTTCCTTTGGTTATTTGGCCTTGCTGTCATATTGCAAAGCGCTGTAAATTTTGCCATAGATTTGGAGTGTGTCGATAAATATCCTCAAGAAAATATCTTATACGTTGGATTTCTTAGTTCATCTGTACTCGTCTTATTCATCATATTGCAAATGGGAGCTATAACATATTTCAGAAATCATTATTTTAACAAATCTGTACAGATAAACTTTGCGGTCGTGTTTATATCTTTGGCTAATTTTGGATTGTGGTTCAATTCTGTTGTCAGTAACTTAAACAATACGTATTCTACAAACCCAAACATATCCCATATGATTATTTTCAGAAATGTGACCAGCTGCTACTTCAGTTCGGCAATCCAAGAAAATCTTAATAAAATGCTAACTCCTTTTTTACTACCAACCCGTATGGAATTTTTTATTTTAGCATCCAGTTTCTTTATATCATTTTGGCATTCCTCATCAAAGCAACAAAACTGTCAGTCACGTGTTTTCTGCGAAGAATCAATGCAGGGGGTGTGCGATGAAACTACCCCCCTTTTGCCAAGGACAACTGAAAATCGCGCTAGCCACGTTTTCGCCATTATGATTTCCATATTCCTCAGTCTGCCTACCTTTTTGACATGGCTGCTACTGTCGTTCGTGTATACAGATAATAGTGATCATTTGAACACTGCATACGAAATATGTCATTGCTTCAATTCCCTTGCCATAATCGTCATAGTTTACATTACTTTTGACAACCTGTCCAGAAGATACATCATTAGAGAGAACCATCGCCCTCTTACGACCAGTGAAACTATCCTGGTGTTTAGTTCGGCCGGGGTGGTGGCCTACAGCACATATGGGCTGCTCTTTGCCCTTCAATCCCATGTTAATGAGCACATGGCAGCTCTATTCCGAAACATATTTTGGATTTTGGAAACATTTTTACAAACATCTCTTTTGATACAGTGTCAGCGGTACGTACTGTCGGAGAAAAGATCCAAACTTCTCTCCTCGTTTGCCCTTGTTTTAACTATTACAAATTTAATCAACTGGTTTCTTTACTCTGTTTATCAAAATGGGCCAACAGAAGGAAGGGAGAAAATTGTTGGAGACAAACGTAACTGGGCGTACGTTAAAACAATACTGGTACCGTTGTTAATATTTTACAGGTTTACTTCTGCTATGAATTCATATTCTCTCTACAATCAAATTAAACCATGATAGCACCATCTCAAGTAAAGGGTAGATACATGAGCAAAGTTTTCATAAAAAATGGTGTAACGAAAAACAAATTCGAATTAAAATGAAATACCTTAGTGTTTTTGTTGACTTCTAGTCCATATTGTGCATGCATATGAAAATGTATTAATGAGTTGTATATTAATCGCACTGCATGTATGTGAATGCCTGGAAAAATAGTAAGCAAAGTTTGCAATACAGTGATAAATCAGTTAGTGAGGGTATCTAGCAAATGTACACAGCATGAATAATATATGATGTAGTTCTTGAAACTAAAGTAAGTAAATAGTAATAGGGAGTTGTAGTATTGTAACATGCACGGTTATTTATGTAGTTCTAAAATGATAATGGTAGAAACGAAAAAATAGTGTAAACTGAAGTATTGAAAAAGAGAGATAATATAAGTTTTAGAAATATTTTTAACTGCAGTTGTGAAATTTGTAGTGTTTTTACTATGTTCAGTTATTCTAGTATTTTTGACAGAATAATAATGATTAAAATAAGTAGTGGTTGTTGTTGTGGATATACCTTTAGTTGTTGTGAACTTCTAGTTATAATGATTAAAGTTGTCGTAGTGCACTTAATTCTTCTCCTACTAATGGTAAAATGAAAATACATAATAGAAGTCGTAACAGTAGTTTAGGTTCTAGTTATACTTTTAGAAGTTGTTATGGCTGTAGATGTTGTGCCTTAGTGTAAGTTTTGTAATTCTAATATCACTAATGACAGTAGGAAAATGAGAAGTACGAGTTGTTGTAGTCGTCGATATTAGATATAAGTTGTTGATCTAGTAATGGTTAAAGATATAAATAGCAGAAGCTAAAGAAGATGTGCAAGACATAGTTGTAAAAGCGGTGGTGGAAAATATTTCATTAGTAGTAGTAATAGTAATAATAGTTAAGGTAGAAATAGTAGTAGATGTTGTAGTAGGAGTAGTAGAAGTAGCTGTAGTATTATTATACCTATAATTTATAGTAATAACTGTAGTCGTAGTAAATCTAGTATTAATATAAGTAATAGTAATCGTTATGTAAGATAGTTAGATTTTAATTTTGTAGTGTAAGTAGTAGTAGTAGTAGTAGTAGTAGTAATAATAATAATAATAATAATAATAAAAGTAGTAGTAGTAGTAGTAGTAGTAGTAGTAGAAGAAGTAGTAGTAGTGGTAGTAGCAGTAGTAGTGATAATGATAATAATAATAATAATAATAGTAGTAGTAGTAGTAGTAGTAGTAGTAGTAGTAGAAGTAGTAGTAATAATAGAAGTAGTAGCAGTAGTAGTAGTAGTAGAAGTAATAGTAGTAGTAGTAGTAGTAGTAGTAGTAATAGTAGTAGTAGTATTAGTAATAATAATAATAATAATAATAGTAGAAGTAGTAGTAATAATAATAGTAGTAGCAGTAGTAGTAGTTGTTGTTGTTGTTGTTGTTGTACATGTAGTAGTAGTAGTAGTAGTAGTAGTAGTAGTAATAGTAGAAATAGTAGCTGTTGTCTTAGCAGTAGTAGAAGTAATTGTTCTACCTGTGATACAGGTGATAGGTAAAGTAATATTACAGATATAGTACATTATTGATTTGATACATTTGATCTTTTAATAGCGGTGTTCATAGAGAATAATATGTTATGTTGGTCCTTAGAAACAATGTTGAAATTTAATGTTGAATTGTATGCCTCTATTTGTATGCTTTTGTCTTTCAACCAGCGCTATTCGTAAGGAATTTTTATATTTTGATGAAATTTAAATTTGTTATAATGTACGTTAAGTTCAATGTAAAATAAAAATAATATGAACTTTAGCATTGTGTTAATGAGTCTAATTTGATCGCTCTCTATATTTCTATTTGGTGTTCATTATGCCAATGAATACACATTTAATTCAATATTTGATGATTAAAGGGCTGTAAAGGTGTCATATTTAATCTTCCTACATGTATGCCCAGTTGAATAGAAATCCACGTATTTCATATAATTAACTATTTTCTAAAGAGTAGATGAACAGCCTCATTTTTAGTTTTACGAATGAGAAAATAAAACTTTAAGAAATCAATCATGAAAAGTAAAAGAAATAAAAACACAATGGTAATAAAAAGCAAATAATCCCTAGGAACGAAGCCTTTAGGGATTCCAAAATACCTTAAACGCATTATATTTGGCGTGTACAATATTTGGCGGAAAAAAGTTTTTCAATTAGTTGGCGTAGATTTGAATTAGCGTATTCATGAATATTACTTTTCTTATATTTGTATGCATGGCCTTTAGCGATGTACTTGATCTAGCGGAATCCGCATTCCGCCAAAACGCTAAACAGAATACACAGCCAAATGTAATATGTTTACAGTAATACATGTAACTCATCATAAATTTAAATGTCATGTTTATTTCAATAGGATGTAGTTGCATCTATATATGGACTATTTTTACGACCAGACCATGATATGTAAACTTAAGGTATCTATACTTATAAATTAGGACATTTTGCCAATAAACTGCAAAATACCTGCACCGGAGTTACTCTTTACACCTTTTGTATTTCAACAAGTGTGAGGTGATGTCCGTAAGCAATAATTGAATTTTACCTGATAAACAAATACTGTAAAATAAATTAAAAACCCACTTTCATTTTCGATAAACCTGTCCGAAATAGTAAAAATGAGAGTAAAGTGGTTGACACGCTTTGGCGGATCCAAGTCAGTGGTAATTTGCATCAAAATATATACTTGCAATGAAATAATATTGAATGATTACGTAGCGAGTGAATATATTTACTGGGAAATTATTTAGGGTATATAAAGAATTTAGGATTTGACCAATGTTTAATAAATAAAATGAGCCAATTCGTTTCTTACGAATTAGGAATTACAAATTACGACAATTTTCCCGATAATGACATTTTTACCGATATGACATTGGGCGCACGGCGGGTGTGACCGGTCGGCAGAGGATGCTTACTCCTCCATGGCACCTGATCCTACCTCTATTTTTTTCAGAGGTCCGTGTTTGCTCTGCTCATGTTTTGTAATTTTCCTTTGGACTTTTGAATTTGAACACTGTTCGTTATCACCACATGTCATTTTGAATAAGTGATTTTAGTTTTGATGGATAGGACTTTCCAGAACGGGGTAACCAAGAACGCGGGTTGACTAATTAACGTCATAGCGGAAAGTGTAGGACGACTTCATCATGCATCGCTGACAGATACCTTGAATCGGACATCTTTAGTAAATACAAAAAGTTAATAAAGAAAATAGGCCAATTTGACGCAATTTTAGTTTTGAGGGAAATAACTTTACAGAACTCACTGTTCAAAAAATGAGGGCTGACTATTTAACGTCATGACGAAAGTGTAGGACTAACATATTTTAAAATTAAATACATTTTTACACAACGACAGATTGAAACCCAACGCACTATACACACACTACCTAGTTTGAAATGAAATTAAAAAGTTTGTAATATTTTTCAGTCAGCTGCAACCAAAAGAAGGCCATATACATATATATAATCAATTTCAGTTAAGATGTTCATCCCTGTCCGCTCCTCTAAATACCCAGCCATGCAGTTCCTTTTTTATTTCAATTTTATAGAATATATTAAGAAAAGCAGTTAAGAAAATTTTTGGACGCGGTACATACAAAATTGAACTAAACAAATCTGATTCAACATATTTAAAACCATTTTATCATATCAAAGTGAATAAGAATTAATTCCCGCGCTTGCGCTGGATATCATCTAGTGTAATCTACATGTATGTTTTTCAAGTAGCGCAGTGGACAATGCACTCGCTTCTCACCGCTGCGACGCGAGTTTGATCCCCATGATCGACAGTGGTTTTATATGATATGGTATGCCGGACGCCCGCTTCAACACGTGAGTTTTCTCCGGGTACTCCGGATTCCACCCCTAACAATGACCCCCTCGCGCTAACATCCGTGCCAATGAGAGTTATTAATTTAAATTGTAGAACTTGTTTATCAATCGTTGTAAAATGAATAGTTCAGTTTTATGGGTTTTGTTTTCATATGGGTTTAACGGTTGTGATCATTTCAGGAAAATAAACATAAAAAACTGTTAATGTTAATGTTAAACTACAAGTACAAACGTTGGATACATCCATGTGTACTTATCTTTGTCCTTATGTTAGAAATACAAAGAGTCGGAGAAGCATGATCTGCTTCTCCTTGCAAAATTAACAGTTACCGAGGATAAAATGCTAGATGAAGTCAAAAGACTAGATATATGGATATTGAATTAACAAAAATAAACATACAGAGATTTAAAATGATTTTATGTCCATAAAATATATGCATGTAAAACAAGCAATTAGTCGTGCAAATGTTTCTCCTTCCCCTTAATAATTAGATTTTAAGTGTAAACAACAGCTTTAATAACTAATTAAATCTAATATTAAATATTTATGACCATTTCTTCCTTTATTTTGTTAAATCTTTTTCCTGTACCATATTTTTTAAATTGAATTCATGCAATGAGCGAAATGAAATTGTTGACCATATTCACAAGGTTAGTGATCGTTGAGGTAACATTTATATATCCAATTTTCTGAAAAAGTAACATATAATTTTCTAGTTTGATGTATAAATGATATTGATATATTAAACTAACCATTTTCAAACAACATTTACAAAAATTGAGATAATTGATGTACACAAAATCATCCTAATGCATCCGAAACTTAGCAACCCTATATAATCTGATATATAAGTCGACTTATCTTGTTATCTTTAGCAATATGACAATTCAAATAAAGGGTAGAATTTCATTCATCATCAGCTTTTTGTTGCCGAGGCCTTTCAGTTTTGGAAATCCTACTGATGAAGGAACCTCGGACAGAAGTACGTCATCGACTGTCTCCTTCGTTTGTGCTTTATGACAATTGTATATTTAAGTGTGCACGATGGAAATGTTCTCAAGCAACTCAATGTGGAGACGTATGTTCTACGTAATCGCCGGAGGAATAATTGCCCCAACTCTGCTGATATCAACCGTATGTTGTCAGTCAAATGACGTCAAACGACATCAACAGTTAAAAGACAAATGAGTCGAACTAGAAATAAAGTTCCTTTGGTTTTCTGGGTTAGGAGTACTTTTATGAACTGGTATAAATTTGGTGATTGATTTCGAATGCATTATATATTCACCAGACTCTCTGGGGATATTGAAGAATATTTACAATTTTGTTACATTAAAAGTAATTTATATCTATGATTTTCCAAACAATACAATTTCACTTATAAATACATCTGCTTTGAATGATTGTTATTTTCACTCTAAAACGCAAAACATACGTTCTTTTATGCGTAAGCATGCTGTTTCCTTTGTTATCATCTATGATTCTTATTCGTCCCTGGCCCTCCATTCAAAACGCATCAAAAATTAGCAAACGTATTACTTTGAATAAATACACAGTATCGAGTACCAGTAATGACCAACCCAACGTCACAAATCGAGTTTTGAAGAGTCGTAGGATTGTCCAAATCATTTCAATTTTTGGGACTTTCTTTATCAATTTTCCAGTTTTCACGATGGCTTTACTGATGAGGTATATGTACACTAAAAATATCAATACGTTATAATTTTCTGGGACTTATTTGTTATTCTTTGTCTGAATGCCATGATGCTTATCACCGTTTTTGGAATCCAAATACTTAATTTAAATTGTATAGAAAAGAAACCTTTTTCCAGGTGGGACGTTTTTTTGCTATGATCCATGGCTGGCAAAGTTGTCATGAGCATCCTTGGAAGTATTACAATCTTCGTTTGTCACGTTGATAAACCAATCACAATCTTTACAAATAAAACTTTCTGATTTAATCCTGACGTTTTACCACACTGCCTACATCATAGTTGCTCGACGTACGCCTCAGATCAAGTTTGATAAATCGATCACAAATCTTTCAATCCATGCTATTTTATTATTTTTTTTCTTGTCTTGAACCTTGGTTTCTGCAAACGTTCATTCTTAGTTTCTGATAAGATGTACATATTTGAAAAAGGTAAAGAGTGTTTGTTTACCGATCAAAAATCAGAGTTATCAAGAAATATTGTGTAGGTTGTCAAGATAATTGATCGGTGTTTGAGCTTCTGAAGGGTTTGACTGTGCTTTATAGACAACCTTGACAGATTTTTAGAAAACGATTATTATTTTCTGGTTAGTTGCGAAAAGGAAATTTTAGAAGACTCGGATATTGATCATAATTGTTGTTTGTACTCAATAAATCTGATGAAATGAAAATATGATGTGGCGTGTGTAAAACCGTGTTAGGGTTTTTATTTCTATGTGTATAGTAAGAACTTTATTATATGTACATACAAATGCACAGTATGGTTGAAATAATCTTTTAACATCTGCTTGATTTTTAAAAAAAATATATTTTAAGAATGTTTGATTTCTAATGATGACATGTGGTGATAACGAACAGTGTTTAAATTCAAAAGTCCAAAGGAAAATTACAAAACAGGAGCAGAGCAAACACGGACCTCTTAAAAAAATAGAGGTAGGATCAGGTGCCATGGAGGAGTAAGCATTCTCTGTGACCGGTCACACCCGCCGACTTTTATATAGATTTAACGATAATAAATTAATTTCACCTGAATACAATAAATAATTAAAATCGAGATCGAGGTTATAACGGTTGCGATCATTAAGAAACCCATAAAATAATATTAATGTTCAACTACATGTAAAATTTTTGGT
This sequence comes from Magallana nippona, assembly GCA_033439105.1. Classification (NCBI taxonomy): domain Eukaryota; kingdom Metazoa; phylum Mollusca; class Bivalvia; order Ostreida; family Ostreidae; genus Magallana; species Magallana nippona. The sequence continues at coordinate 44,444,126 of CM065922.1, read as the reverse complement.
TACGTGAATAAATGTACATGTACTTATCTTTATACAAAAAGTACTCCCTCTTTATTACCGATGAACAAACTATTTTCTACAAAGGTTATGATGACGTAAAACATTAAACGATGTTAACATTATAAAATTTAGTAGGAGCTTGCCTAATTAAATAGTTTCATACTAAGTTTATATCTTTACAAGACAGATATAAGATGTTCATAGTACAATGAATCAGTAGAATACGGGTTATTCACAAGGATTTCACCATGACGGCCCAACATGGTTTAATTTGTGTGAGATATGTTGATTTTACTAGAATAGATAGAAAAAGTTCACTTACAGTAATTGTTGTTCATTTCATTTGTTCATATTTTGTAAGAAGGGTCACCTCCTTTAATACTCTACAGGGTTTTTTTTTCACTTATTTTACAAAATGATTCTACAGCAGTAATTGTGTATGTGAAGTCAAAACGATATGGAAGAGATGTGGAAGTCAACAGGACCTCAAATGCTGTTATGTAGAGCAGACCCTTTCTTTAAAAGTAATGTTTGAAAATGGGAACTTCTTCGCATATTTGATATTTGCCTTAAGTGAACGTTTTCTCATAAAATCAGTGTATGGACACAAATACCTCAGCTTACTATCAATATAAAGTGCGTAATCATGTAGTCAAATAGCAAGAATTTATTCACCAAATATTTTTAAAAACCTTGATTTAAAAAAAAAATATTCTGCATTCTAGCTAATGCAGCTTTTTTTTTTTTTAATCTTTGTACATTATAAAAGGCAATATACTTTAATTTGCAACTGACTATATCATCTAACTCAATTCAACTTTTTTTCTCTCCAGTTTTTCTTATTAATCAAAAGAAATTGACAGTTACCAAAGATAAACATATATAAAATATATTAAGCTTAAAGGATATATATGGGTATTGAAATTACAAAAAATATACAAATTAGAAATGATTGCTTTACATAAGATCAGTAAAATGCTGTATGATAACTTAAGTGAATAAATTATATGCACGTAAACGCTTCGTAGAATAATTCATAAAATTATGACAAATAATTTTATCGTGTCAAATTTTCCTTAATAAAACGTGTTTGAAGGTTCACAACAGTTTAAATAACTGATTACATCTATATACTAACTTCTAATGGCATTTTTTCCTGCATTTGGTAAACTCCTTTTCCTCCATCATCTTTTTTCATTGATTCCATGCAAACAACGTTAACGAAAACTGTCTGAATTGTCGGTATTATTCACAAGGTAAGTGATCGTTGAGTTAACGATAATATTCTTAATTTTCCGAAGAAATGACATATCATTTTTTGACTTATATACGATATTGATCAGTGTAAAATTAACCATATCATAAAATGTTTTTGAAGCAATATTTAGAACTGAGATAATTGATATACACAAAAATCATTAAAATGCACATGAAATCTAGCGACTATGATTTGAAATGTAAATCGAATTTTTTTGTTGACTTTAGCCATGACAGTTCAAATAAAGAAAACCATCTTATACATCATTAACTTTTTGTTGCTGAGATCCCTAAGTTTTGGAAATCCTACTGATGAAGGAAATTCGGACTGAAGTACATCATCGACTGTCTCCTTCGCCTGTGGTTTCGCTATCTTACTTATAAATATTATATTATTCAACAGTCTCGTTTGAAGTCATCTTTTCGTAAGTTCTATGGTCGATACAACGACCTTGTCAGCAAATACAATCTTCCACTGGGTCGCATGCTGACTGACGTTTTTCATACTAATTGTTAGACCATAATTAATCACCTGTCTACAAACTTTTCTGTTTTTCCCGATTACGACAATGAGCAGACGGCGGATGTGACCTGTCAGCAGAAGATGCTCTCTCCTCAATGGCACCTGATCCTACCTCTATTTTTTTAAGAGGTCCGTGTTTGCTGTGCTCCTGTTTTGTAATTTTCCCTTGGACTTTTGAATTTAAACACTGTTAGTTATCACCACATGTCATTCATTGAGAATAATTCTACTGGCAATTCGCTGTGGGGACTTTTATTTTTCTTAATCGCCGCAGGAACAGTTGCAATAGCAGTTTTTCTGATCTTCATCGTTTTTGGTCGTTATTTTACAGTTACATGTAAAAGACAAATGTGTCAAACAAGAGATAAAGTTCCTATGGTTTTCTGGTTTTTTGATAATTTTGAGAAATAAAATATTCTTGGCGATTGATTTCGAATGCATAAAATATTAATCAGATTTTTGGATATTATATATAATATTTTCATTTTTGATGATAGTGGTCGTTTTACTGCAATTAAGTCTCATTACTTACTTAAAGAACTTTGGTTTAATTGGCACTTTATTTCTCAACTTCGTAATTGTAGGACTGGCTAATACCAGTATAATGGTCTATTTCGTAACAATAGACATATCTTATATCAATATATTTTCTAACAGTACAATTTCACAAGGAAATATATATCATCGTTGCATGAATATTATTTTCGCTCCGAAGCGCACAAACTACTTCGATACTTAGATTCTTTTTTTCAGGTAGGCAAAATATTCTTATTCTTAACATTTATGATTTTTATTCGTTTGTGGCCCTCCATTCCTACCATATCAGAAATGAGCAACCTTTTTTTTTGCAAAAGAAGACAACGTATCACCTACCAGTACCAATGCCATAGTTGGAGTAAACAAAAATCGTATGATTGTCTGAATTGTCTCCTTTATTGTTGATTTCCTTATCAATGGTCCATTTTTCACATTAGCGATTCTTATAAGGTATAAATTGTGCTTAGGTGATTTTATTACCATTATTACCCAAGTTTTCTGGGACTTTTTCGTTTTTATTTGCCTTGCTAGCTGTTATGATCCTTATCATCCTTTTTGAAATACAAAATATGAATATTAATTAACTTTTTAAAAAAACAACCTTTTCCTCATGGGACATAATTGTGATGGTGTGTATGACGGGCAGTGGACATACTTGGAATCACTTCAATCGTCGTCTGTCACGTAGATAAATCAACTACAATATGAACCAAAAATTTACTTCAATCGTCGTCTGTCACGTAGATAAATCAGCTACAATATTAAATAAATATTTACTTGATTTGACTTTTTATCTCATACGTGTGGTGTATACTACCCGTGTGATAAACCTTTGCTTTATCAAACGGGTGATGCTTTATCAAATACTTCCGGTCCGAACTATTTTTGACACAGCCCCTCGCTTCAACGCTTCAGTGACCTATTTTCGAAGACTTTCTAGTATTTTCCATATAGCTATATCTACTACCAAAAATTGACTTAAAATGGATTTTGTCGAAGATTTAAATTACAAATATAAAGGAAAACACATAACTTTGAAGTTTATAAAACTGCAAATCACGTTAGCTATCAAGGAGTTCATTCTGACTACGAAATGAAAACAGAACGCTTTGGCTGTGTTTGTATACAAGAACTTACCGAAATAATGTCTCCCAAGACTTTTATTTCACCAGCAGTAAGGATCCTTATTCGATGTTTTCAACATCGAATCATTGGGCTAGTGTTCGTATTATAAAACATCAACAACTGTTCCTCGTTCGAGTCAATTCAAACTAACCAGCATTCGCAACTTTGTGTATATCAACAAACTTGATCAGTATTTCCGTTTAATTAAGTGATTAAGCTCTTAGAAAAATTATTTGGAGATAAACAATTATTTCAAGGTTTATTTCAGTGAAACTTAATATTAAAACAGTAACTGTTATATTTATCTCCGAAATGACGTACTAAATTGTGTTGCGCAAGGTCACAATAACCGCATTACACGACGTTGCATCATCGTTAACTTTAATCTTTGAAAAAATCGATTCGGGTCATATTAGGGGCTGTCTCAAAAGCTTCATAATATAAATCGAATTGTATGAGATAAATAGAACATCTATAATTGTGTGATTTTATTTCATTTCATTTCGGCAAGCCTCGCGAATATATACACCATTTCAACTTGTTGGATAAAGCAAATATAAAATCACACAATATAGATATCCTCTATATATCACACTCTTTACATCGTATTTGCTCGGCGTACGCCCCGGTCCGTGTTTGATAAATCGATTACAAACCTTTACATGCATCAATGTTATTCTGTTTTATTGTTGTCTTGGACGGTAGTTTATGCTAACCTTTATACTCAGTTCTAATGGAATTTACATCCTAGAGACGATGAAAGCTGCTTGTTTCTCGATCAAAAATCCTGGATTACAACACTATATTTCCACTCATTTATATCTTTTTACGGTAAAATATTGTAATAATGTTATTTTTTATCCAAAAAATGTGAATGTTTTCTGCCTATTCATGATGTTCATAAAGTAAATCACAATTGGGCATAATAAAAGATAAAGAAAATAGCACATCTGCTTAATAAAAACTCGAACATTTATGTAATTAAAAAGATGAATTCTGCAGTAGGTGACATCATATTCAAATAGATGCTTTAAACTTGAGATACAAACCCAAATCAGTTGTGAAATTAATTTGCTTTGCAACAAAATATCTAATATTTATTGTTTTATATATTGTTCACAATCTGATGCTAGCATTTTCAAAACTAATATGGAAAATGTTTTGTCATCATAAAAAATGTTAAAAAGAAAGTGATGACTACATAAACAGCGATATACAAAGGGGTCATAACGTATGTATGAATATGTAAAAAGATATGTATAGCATAATAAACATAGTGTAGATGATTCATGCTTTACTTGAATTCTGAAACTTTTCCATACATTTTATGTTTTCAGTTACTATGTAAGCATTGATTATTAAATATGTTCATTGATATATTTTTTGTTTGTATATTTTTATATTTGCTGGTAATTATAAAATGCATATACATTACACATTAACATTCAATGATTTGAAAATTAGTCAGATTGTTTAATAATTGTTTTTAATGATGATGGTTGTGTCATTATTGTGACTAGGAATTGAAATAGTTTGTGATACATCAGAATAAGGATTTTCTTATAACACACAGAAACCATTCAGCAAAAACAGATATCTCCGTACCAATTGAAAGACAACTTTTTGAAGAATGAGGGGAGATTTTAAAAATACAATTGTGAATGAAAATATCCTCAAACTTGAGACAATGATGTATTTAAATGATCATGGTCACGATTTTGGACAAATTTTATTTTTCTAGTCTTATTATTACAATGCTTTAGTAATGCATTTCTTATGATCAACCAGAAGTTGAATGTCAGTCGTGGATTTATAAGCAAGATACAGAGCTCACAATTCGTTGTTACGTAAACAAGGCTCGTGCCATGTTTTTGTTTACATTGGTTCAATATACCGGAAAAAATTCTGCTTATTTGTTTTGAACATAAATAAACAGTTCCCAGCACTTGTCACATTTTAGGTCTAAATCTGGAATTTTCTTTTCAACTTTAAAAATGTAAACAAAAACATGACCTGAGCTTCATTTACATAACAATGAATTTTGAGTTCTGTATCCCGCTCATAACTCGACGACTGACAATCAAATTTGGGTTGACTATTACAATTGGTTTTCTGAAACATTATCAATACTAGAAGGGTGGAAATAAATTTTGAGCAAAATCGTGACCATACCCCTTTAAGGAAGTAAATAGTCAATGCTTGAGCTTGTGATGGGTCTGGCCTACCCCTAGTGAACACATTTCCCAGTACGTCAGGAATAGGATAATATTTCCTGGCTAGTCGTGAGAGCGCGAATGACAACGTTTTGAGAATTAAACATTGTGCGAGCACATGATTATTGTTTGTACGAAATAAATGTATGCCAATTAAAGTCATGTGACGAAAACTTTCATATGATTAAATAATTATCGACTTTACATTTGCATATATCTTCACTTATGTGAACACGCTAAAGAATGCGTGAACTTCTTTCATATTTATGAGGTAACGATGGCCATCTCACGTGCTTATGTCTTGTTTGTTGGCAATAAAATGGCAAAAATATAACTTGATTTAAAAAACATAACAAAAACCGTTAAATACATATACCTAAAAAGAAATAGTAAAATAGATGGAACTAACTTGATTAAAACAAATTCGGACTAGCTTTATTAAGATGCCAAGATGCACATGGAATACATGAAAAGAATAATACAGATGGAGAACCAGTGAATGGAAGTAAAAACAGGATCAAAATATGTTCCTTTCTAAAATTACATTTAACAAGATCACGTGCATGTAAGTTGAGAATTAAACCTGTAGAAATGAGAAATCCGGTATAGAGTTGATGATAATAATGTAGATGGCGTAAATGTCTATATGCTTTATATAAATACACACATTTTTGTAAAATGTTTGTCGAATCAAGTATTCTTTACACAGGAAAAGTGTAAGGAAACTAATTTAAAGTATATATTAATTTTATACTTAAAAATCAACACCCTGGCATCAAAACCCAACATACAAGGACATTAGTATTTTTGTATAGAATTTCCTCCTCATTCTAACGATGTACTTACTTTGCAAGTGTGCAGTATTACAGAAAAACTTTTAAAAATCATACATGTACAAATTCACTTTATGACAAATAAACCTTCAACTTAATCTAGCACGCCAAACTGTGTGATCATGAACTTACTCTTTAAGCACTCTTGTTCGTATAACAAGGGCTTATTTTGTGTGATACCAAGTAGACGAAAAGACATTTAAAACAATCGTTGCATTTTCATTCCATGACCAATAGAACACTAATCTAGCAAACTAATTGCCGAACAAAGACAATGAATAACACGAAACAAATCGGTATGAACAAACTTTCTTATCTAAACCGTTTAATAAGATTCTCTGGTGGATGTCTAGGTGTAGATAGAGACGTTGTTTTAAACATTTCATACAAATTTACTGTGTAAACAATAAACATGTGACCTAACAGAACGTCCCCATACCCTGAGCAATGAATTTTGGTTAAGTCTTATCAAGGCTGGGCCAAGAGAGTGAAATTATAGTTCAAACATGGAAAGAAATCTGCTAGGACCTTCACATTTGAAACGTGGTTTATGTTCACTGCACACCCTTTACCAACCAGCACTTTTATGTGAAGTACATGTATGACAAAGTTGCAGTTCAGGGGAGTGAATATATGGTCAAGACATATGTTTTTATTTATTTTATACAAAGGTCTGCCATGACCTTAAACATTGGCCTAGAATTTTATTCAAGGACACTGCACACCATTTACTCAAAGGCTCTCTGTTGATGTAGAAGAAGATTGGAACAAGGGGAGAGAATATAGGGTCCGGAAAAGGATTTTATACTTAGGTCTGTAATTATCCTAGACTTAATAACTTACTTTATATTTTTCCCCAAAGGCTCTCTATTGGTGAAATGTGAACCAGATTGGGCTTTCGAAAAGCAAAGTTTCCTCCGTACAAGTGATTTCAAACAGACAGAAAGACAACCCGATGGACAGACGGGCATACAGATTATTCACTATAAAAATGAATATCAATTTTTATATTTTACCTTACATAGGCTAAACTATTGGACAAGAAGTTAAAAAACAAATGTTCAAATGTGATGAAAACGAACTCAAATGACACATGCAACGGCTAAATTGAAATTGAACTAAGTCTTTAAAACATTCAAGCGGTTTTAAAAAATATTATTTAAATAAATTAAATACCTTTTCCTAGAAAAAAACCCTCAGAAATTGATAGGCCTATATAAAATTATGTATAAAGAGTTTAATTTTCAAGAAATCATTCTGACAAGATTACGTATTCAAAAGTATTTCAATTTGTTTCATTTAAGAAAACACCAGGCCCCAGGATCATGGAGCAAACTTAGACTTAAGACAAAACTTGTACACGGTCTTAATGTATCCTGATTGTAAACACTGACAAAATTGAAATGCTATTAAAAGTGTCTTGATATAACATTGTTGAATACAAATTTAGATTGTCATATTAAGATAAATTATTATTTTATAACTTATTGAAATTTTGACTTAACTCTCAAATTGCTTCATGATCCTAAGGCCGGATGTATGTCACTCGTGAAAGGAAATTCTCATTCAAGATAATCTACTCAGGACAATCAAAAAAACTCTTTATTGTTTAAAACAAAATGAATAAAATAATTGACCCAAATGTTTTGTAAACAAGAACAAAATAAAGTAGTTTAGTAATATTTGTGATAGATACTTGAATTTTATATTTTCCGTTTATCCTTATGATCATTGTAAATATAAGTAGTAAATTTGCTATTTAAATTGTTTTAAGTGTTCATTCATTTGCATTTATATTAAGCGAGAATAATAGGGTAAAGTCAGTAACAAGTTCTTGCTGCTCAGGGGTATATCATACTAAAGGCGATTTTATTGCTCAATGAGTAAGTATCAATCAATATTTTCTTGAATATTGAAGTAATATTGTCATTTTAAATATTTTGTTCATCGGTTTTACTTTAATATGTTCCAAATGTTTTGTATATACACTTTTTAACCCAACAAAACAATAACTGTTACATTTTTAAAAATCAGTAACCATTTTCTTTCCCTCCTTAAAGGAATAAAGTTTTAGAAATCCACAAGAAAAGTTTGAATTAAGTTACAATAAATGTATTACATACACCAACCATGTCAAACACGAAAGCGAATGATATAAGATTGCCTAAAACGTGATAAAAATTAAATAAAATGGCTTCCACATCTTAATACATTACCCATATAAATTGTTTATAATATAATATTTACAAACTTTGCAAACGAACTCGAAACCAAGTAATCTGAAATTGACTACAGTTTACTGGAATGATTTTTTTTAATTCTTTAATTCCCTCGTACAGGAAGAATGGTATATACTTGTATCGTTTATCGGAACGCGCAAAACACAGGTTATTAACATTACAATTTTTCAATTTACCTTAAAACGTGATTAAAAGATTACAGAGTTCTTTTTTATGGTTAAAGATTTAAAATCTAAATTAAGAAATATAACTTAGTATAAAAAAACAGATGCTTGTTGTCATACAAACTATTCCAAGGATAAGAAAAGTACAAATTGATTTTACAGTACACATCCTGATTATATTTGTTGTAATACAAGTGCAAAAAATTATCGTTGGGTAAATGTAAAAGACATGCAGATTATTGGATCAGTTTCAACTGTAAAACCTGCAAATATAATCTTTCCGACAAATAACGCTTTACTCTTGCATTTACGTGAATGCATATCCCATTTAAGATTGTAACTGTGTTTGCACATTTATTTCAAAGAGTATTCTATCAACACATTGATACATCGTCAAAAACCTATATCTAATATCATAGCATATGATATGGCATCTTCTGGCAAAACATACAGCTTGATATAAATGATCAGAATCTCTAGGGAACAATAAAGTGGGCTCAATTTGAGAATACACTAAACGATATCGCACGCAAGCGCGGGAATTAACACTTTACGCATTAATATGATACGACGCTTAATATGTTGACCAAATTTATTTGTTCATTTTTGGATGTACTGTGTCCGATTTTTTAATAAATTGCTTTCTTAACCTATTCTTTAAAATTGAAATAAAAAACAAACTGCATGACTGGATGTTTAGAGGAGCGGGCAGGGATGAAAATTATAAACTGAAATGGATGATATATACATGGCCTTAATTCTTTTTGTTGCAGCTGACTGGAAAAAAATAACAAACTTTTTTTTTTATATCAAATCGGTGAGTGGGTATTTATAATGTGTCGTATCTCTAAATTATGTTCTTAAGGTCGAAATTCACTATACTTTTTATCACTGTCCTAAATAAGACTTTCAGATAAAAGGCTGTTTTGAAAAAGCAGTTGGATGGGGGGGGGGGGGGGGGGTCATTCAACTTTCCCGTTTGATGCTTTTTCCATTTATCCATATAGACTTAGAACACAATCTGTTCATTGCTTACAAATTGGTGTCTAATGTTTACTATCAATCTGTCGTTGTATAAAAAAAAATATGAAATTAAGAAACGCTAGTGTATGCATATTTATTTGCATATTTTAAACCAAAATGGTCAGATCCAAACTATCTGCCTGATGGTTAACTCGCCCTACACTTTTCGCCATGATTGTTAATTAAGTCAACCCGCGTTCATTGGCACCCTGTTCTTGAAAGTTCTTTCCATCAAAACTAAAATCGCATTAAATTGTTCCATTTTATTTATTAACTTTTTTGCATTAACCAGAGATGTCCGATCCAAGGTATTTGCCACGAGGCAGAATGAACTCGTTGTACACTTTTCGCCATGACGTTAATTAGTCAACCTGTAACTTGTTCTTGATTACCCCGTTCTGGAAAGTTCAATCCCATTCTCTCAACTGAAGTGTGCTTCGCAAGCAAATGAGTTCTATCCATCAAAACTAAAATCACGCATTCAGGAAACGAATTGCCATATTTCATTTATTCAACATTTGTCAAATCTTAACTTCTATGTGTACTCTAAGTTCCCAGTAAATATATTGCTACTTTGGGCTGGTTTATCGAAAATGAATGTAGGTTTTTAATTAATTTTACAATAATTAATTATCAGGTAAAATTCAATTATAGTTTACGGACATTATATCACACGTGCTGAAATACCTAAGGTGTAAGAAGTTACTCTGGTGCAGACATTTTATATCTTATAGTCTTTCATAGGCAAAATGTCTTAATTTATAAGTATAGATGTACATGTATAAGCGTCCAAAGTTAACTAGCTTTCTGGTTCTGTTTTGTTTTGTTTTTTTTGTGGGGTCTTTTTTTTTATTTGATTTTTGCTTTTTGAGTTCATCTCCTTAGATTCCTAAGCCCCATGCCATGTCAAGAAAAACGGGAACATTTCAGGAATAGTTTTTATGTTATGTATGTGTTTTGTAACATCTTATTTTTTGTAATATTTTTTCATTAAAAAGGCAGGAAAGACAGGAAATGTTACATTAAATAAATATAATTTCTTATCAAAAAATTAATACTTCAACTATACGCAAGTAACTTAAGGTGTAAATGCTGTCCTGAAATCCACATGCCAAACGATGGTTACATTGTATAAGATGTTTTAAATGGTTTAGCTAATAAATTTCAAACCATGAAGATAACCATTTTTATTTATTATTTGTGGTGAAAGTCGTTAAATTACCGGTATTAAGAGAGTTCGTATTGTAAGCTGATTGTATGTACATTGCACACTAATTATAAGCAGAAGCGGATGTGTGTGTTTAAACTTAGTCTGTCTTTAATATCTGTTTTTCTTCGTAAAGCTGTGAAAAATGATGGGAGGATTCTGGAAGAAAATACTTCTTCTGTTACTACGTACACCATTGGTTGCTGGTAATCCCACAGGCGAGGCAGATGGTAGGCGAGACACAGACGGAAGCACTTCGGTGACAGTGCTGGTAGCAGTCACCTTTCCAATGACTATAGTTATGTTTTTCATGCTAACATGGTATGAAGGGGATAGTGAAACATTGTTTAATCTGCACTGGGTCAGCAAAGCACCGTTCATGTTGGTTGCTGTTATTAGTCTGACTGGGTTCTCTGTAATTGCATTGAAAAAAAAAGAAGTTTTGGATGAAGGACAACTTAGAATGGAAGCGAGATCGATCTGCTGTCATCCAGTTAGGATTTTTATGGATATTCGGAATAGAATTAATCTTCCAAAATTGTTTAGAAATCATCGCCACGGGAGAATGCATTACACATGTTCATAATGTCGCTTTTGGTTATACTGGACGACTTTTTTCATCAACTGCGAAAACTGCATACTTGCTATTCCAACTAGTGTTCTTGTCGTGCAATTTTGGAAAGTCCTTCATAAAAAGCACAATATATATTAACTTCACATTTGGTGCTTTGCTGTTTGCTAATGGAGTAATTTGGCTGGAATATGTGTCCGATAGGTCGGCACACTTGTTCATGTATAAGAACAATACGGTGCTTAACCAACCATTGTTGTGCTACTACCATTCCACGGCACACCAGACTATCCAGACCATACATTCTTACATGGTTCCTGTAACAGCGGAATACATTTTAGTAGCCACATTGTTTATAGTTAATATGTTTCCAAAGCAAAGAAATACTAAATACTCTTCAGAAAACAGTCATAACTGTAGTGAGGAGAATGAATCTCGACCGAATATGAACATGAACAATATCAAAAATATGGGATACCTGATTAGTGTTTTTGTCCATGTTCCCTTGTTCGTTTTAGCTGTATTGGCTCGTTTTGTATATGTGAATAATACAGACAGTATCCTGACTTTGTGGGAGACCTTAGCTACAATACAAAAGCTGTTCATGTTTATTTTAAATTTTATTGGGTTTTCTTTCATTGAACCACGAAAATATAGTTCTTGGATATTATCTTCCGATGATTATATACTCCTATGTTGTATGGTTGCAAAGCTAGTTTGTATATTTTCTGTCATTCTTTCCATTTTGAATTGTAATATAAATCACAAAACTTTACTTTTGTTCAATAATATGCTATATCTTCTTCAAGTATTTTACTTTACTATCTATATCCTTATGTCTAGCCGCCCGATGTACGTACATAGCAGCCATACATCTCGAGTTTCAACATTAATTCAGTCTGTGTTTTTTGTAATTACGACCGGTAGGTGGGGAGTAGAATCGTTTATTCTTTCAGAACAAGGGACTGATATTATAACAGATAAGAAAATTTGTGTATTTAATGATAAACGAGATTGGACAATGATCCAATACGTGGTAACACCATTTAGTGTATTTTATGATTTTTTCTCTGCCATGATTTTGTACAGGTCGCTACATTGAGTGTGGTTGAAAGGTTTGTTAAATTATTAACAAATTTGTTGGCTATAATAACTTTGCTATAATAAAGAATTTTCGTTTGTTTTTCACTTGAAATACACGTAGTTGTTATCGACAGCCAACATGTTTTTCCCAAGAATATTACTGTGATGACAGAAAGTCGTTAATCGTCAAACGCTGATAACATAACAAATGTTTTTGAGTTAGCCCTTAAGGTCAAGATCTAGTATATGATTTCAGAGTGTGTTTTTGGTGCTAAAACCATTATCAAGTCATAATTGATTTGTTTAATCTTTTCCCGTACTTTAAGGCTTTATATGAATTATGTACAAAATGAAATATTTTATTGACATTCTATATTTAATCATAGGCAAAGTAATCCCGATACCTATATTTAATTTGACATCATTTTAAAGGGGAGGTCAAGATTTTGTTTAATGGCGTTTTTGGAGAGACTGTAGGCAATCTAGATATATTTCATTAGTCAAAAATGGACCCCCCCCCCCCCCGGAGATTTGTTACTTATTTTCCTCATATTACATAGAAATTGAATGTTAAAAACATGATTTTTCGTTGGGTTTACCAAAAATTTAAGCCCCGATACACCCTATCAAACACATCTTTTGTTATTAAGCATCATTGAAAGAATTAATATCCTGAATTTCAAAAACCTGTTGGCATCTTTCATTTACTAGATCTTGACCTTGATCAACTTTGTTTCCTTTTTAGTTATGTTTATTATCATATACAAGTATATATATATATATTTTAAAAGTTTGTTAACGTCAATTCTTGTTCGTTTTATTTTATCAGATGGCTTTTAATGATTTTAAATTATAACACATAAAGTAATTAATTTTCATTTTAATTTGCTAGAAAGTACAATATCATTATATAATGTTAACAGAAAAAAATATATTCGTAAGTTGTAAAGCAATACATGTATATAAGCAATCAAAGATAATCTTCTAGTTGGTATTCTTCAATTGCTTACAATAACTCTACTGCAGAATTATTGTATATACATGTATAACTAATGTATATTCTGCCAAAATACAAAGAAACATGGAGATTTGTAGGGTTTTAAGGAGATTGTATTATAAAGAGCGATCCTTTATGTTTAGATGTGTTACATGAGAAATGGATACTCGTATATTTGACAACAATTTACACCATTTTTAAAGCGCTAAGCATAGCTCAGCGCTGTATTGTCGTTACATGGCACCATTGCAGGGCTGTCACGCAGTGATGATGAAATATAGTGCGTATACAGAAGCTGAAATGTAGAAAAATCAAATCGATTCTTTCTAACTAAGCTTGTACAAAGTAAATTTCCTTTAGAACCAAGCTAGGTTAGCGCTTTTCAGTACTCTCAGTACTTTGATTTTTAAATACCTTAAATCCATATCATATTGTAATGATCAACATTGTTATGGCTATATCATTTATTTTCAAAACGATAAAATATATTTATCAATTTTAATAAAAGGAAAGTCATGTGGCTGCATGCAATAAGTTTGACCGCCCAGCTAATCTGTTTGGACTATCTATAGGCCGGTTCGATTTGCTCTTCTACAAACCGAAGAAGAGTATTCTGCTCTAAGAAAACGTGTGCGTTTTATCAAAAATTATTCCGGTAGATCTTCTGTCTCTTCCATCCAGCGTGCAGAAGAGACTGGAATACAAAATGGCGGAAGATGGCGGGTCAGTAAGATTATGGAAAGATTTTTTTTAGAATTTATATTATTATCAGATGATAATTGGATAAAATTATCAACAATATGTATAAAATATGTATTAGTAATGTCAAAAAGATAATTAATAAACTTAAGTATTTTAAGGTAGCAGTTAAAGGGTTTCAAGTTATGGCATGAGTGGAAAGTACAGCGAATGCATGTATCGTTTAAAAAGATATTTCTTTTTTTATTGCTATGTTTAAGCATATTCAGTTGATTTAATTTAATTTAATGATTTGATTTGATTTTATTATAGATTCACGAATGTCAACGTTACTTTGGGCAACGGAAAACTTGTGTCTGTACAAGTATCGCCAGAGTTGTTTGGGCATTTTACTTCATCAGGTTTTTATTTTTTAGCATACAATTAAAGTGAACACATTTTTAAACATTACACATGCATGTTTATTATGATACCTATTATACTTGTGTAGATGTAACGTTAATAAGCAATTCTCACACTTAGAACTAATCCTACAAATTAAATTTAATATTTATTTTTTCAATAAGTTAATTTGCATTCATTTGTTATATAGAATATATATTTTTATAACAGATCCTGCTTTAAAACAGTTGGCTAAACAACTCATCATACAAGCAACTATGGAGAAAGATAGTGAAGATGAAAGTGAAGAATTGCCAGGTATTTTTTTCAGTCATTATTTCGCCTTTATAAAAAGGCATGCTATCCTAAAGTCTGTCCCAAGATATTTTTGCCACACATTTTCTAAATTTATTCTGTATTTATAAATACCTCTGGATTCAAACGATGTTCATTCAATAGCATGAAAAATCCAAAGATTTCCCCTTTAAAACGCCCCCTCTAGCTTGTCAGGTTTCAATACACAGCTTCGTGTACAAATTAAAGGTCTACAGGGATTTTGAATTGCAAAAGAGATGAAAATATCCTGATGATATATCATTGAAAAATTGTGCAAGGTAGTCTGAGTAACTTCCAAAGGGAGAAAAGGTGTCAACTTTTCCCATTAAAAATCTCTGTAAAAAATCTGTTTTCAGTTTTTTCACTGATTTTTCTCTTGTCATTTTTGTAGACATTCCAACAGTTCCACAGACCCCAGAGAATTCACCGAAGCCAACGACACCATCAGGCATTTTTACATATGAACAAACTATCTTTCTAATATCTGGCTACAAGGAGAGAAAAGAAAAGTTCCTATCACCCACTCACAAGAAAAAAGCACTATGGCTAGAAATTACAAAGGAGTTAAACAAATGTTTTTAAACTCATTTCACTGTGGCCCAAGTTGAAGGCAGATGGAAAACACAACTTAGTGCGTACAAGAGGCATCAAACTAACCAGGCAAAGTCAGGGAATGAAAGGAAAGAATTTCTGTATAAAGAGGAATTCCAGGATATCTTAAGTGATCGACATGACATAAATCCAAAGTTTGTGGTTTCATCTTTATCCTCGAGCTCAGATAGTGGAAGTTTCACTCAAGATGAGCTGCACAAGCTCAGGCTCTGGTGAGCCAGGTATCACAGATCCCCAGCCCAAAAAGAAAAGAAAAATTTCTTCCAAATCTAATTCTTCTCAAGTTATCCATTTTTTTTGAAGATTATGTTGAAAATCAAAATAAAAAAATGAAGAAAATATGAAAAAAATTGAGAAAATGCATAAGGAGAAAATGGAAATATTTAGTGGTTTCCTCTCAGTTCTAAAGGGCATGAATGATTAAAATGTCTTCAAATCTATGTTATGCAGTGAACTGTAGGTCCATGAAATCTGATGTAATGTTTTGATTTGTTTCTGCTTTATATGGTCTTTTTCCTTAATTCATACTGTTTTCAAATATGGTATTTCATATTGATTTTCCAAACTTGCTGTATTTTTTAATTGATATTTAGTTATTTACCAGTAACTGACTTTCCATTCCAAGATTTGAAAATTTTCTGTAATTTATAGAACTGCTACATTGGGTGCAACAATTTGATGTGTTTACTATTTTCTTTTACAGGATATGCATATTTATGCCACTTGCCTCGAGAAATAATATGCAAAATATTGACATACATTCCAATTCTAGAGTTGTACCTTTCTGTATCTAAAGTTTGCAGTTCCATGAATTGTCTTTTTAAGAGTGGCCTTGTATGGAATTCAATAACTTACTTGAATTTTTTCAATGAAGGAATGAAAGAGATATTCACTGTAGAATTTTTGAATTTTTTTGAAAATTGTGTTAACCTTACCATTGATGTAACACTTCTGCAAGATTGTGATGTTTTGGGTAGTTTCAAAAATTTGAAATATTTGGATGTCAGGGATTCCAAAAATGAAAACGTTTGCAATGAAAACATTGTTAAAAATTTATCTAAGTGCAAATCTATGGAGAAACTCTTCCTTAGTAGTTTACCAAACTTGAGTGAGGGTGGTCTGTTGTCATTATCTAAGGAGATTGGGGAAACACTGAATTATCTACAAATTCGTAACTCTGCACAGATCAGACCAGAAACTTTTCAAGTTTTGATGAAAAATCTGAAGTGTATTAAGGCTATTAGAATGACTCCTTCTGGAGATTATGAAAAGTGGGCAAATGTTCTGAATGAACATGCTTTAAGGTGCAGTTTTGGACATGAAATGCTTGATTTTGTTCCCAAGCAACATCTTGTATATGACAGAATATTTTACTCTCTGTTGCCCTAAATGATTGTTAAAAAATGTTCAGTCCATTGATTTGTTTTGAGATATTGATGACAGCTCTTTGGTATTAATTAATTGAGCAAGTACTCAACAATTATTTGTAGCTTTAACAATTACGGTGAAGACAGAAGTGTGATTTTACATGCCCTTTAGTGGGCTTTTTCAGTTGCTGTATGTGAATGGTCTAGTCAGAAATTGATTTTTTTTACATGCCATGGGTTTTGCTATTTTTTTCACAAAACCTTATCTGGAAAACATTTCGTTTCATCTATGAAACAGAAGTTGATCTGCTTTATGTGGTTATAAATTAAACACACTTCTGGTTGATATGTATGCAAGATTCAAGCGATATTCTTTATTTCTTATATGCTAATTAAGCCAATATGTGATTTGTTTTTTCATTATATTGATCTCAGGTGGTTTTTTAAAAATATATTTATGTTTTTAAGCATCAAGAAGATGATTGTTTTAAATAATACATTTATTATATGTTTTTCATATAATAAAACAGTTTTTTACATGAATAAGATACAGTATGCATTGCTTTATTTCAAAAGAAGATGACAGCTTCGGTTTGTTCCATTATTTTAATCTAGTGTGTGAAAATGATGCAGAGACAATTTCTAACACAACATTTCTATACCAAATTTTCATCGCCAAACTGATTTCTTTGACATATGGTACATTTTTAAGTACATGCAGATTTTAGATGTTAGCCAATTGTTGTGTAAGTAATTGTCTCTTTAACTGTCCTTCTGCATCATTTTGAAACATTGGAATAATTAAAGGAACCTGTGAGGGTCATTGTCGAAATGCTCATCAAGTTCATCTTGGTTCAAGATACAAATGTTATGTAGGATGCAAGCTGTTATAACAGCCTTGACAACATAAGAAATGTCATTCATGTCTACAAATTGGAGTCGCCGAAATCTGCCTTTCAATATGTCGAATGAATTTTCAATGATTGCTCTGGTACTTGATAAAATGTGGTTGAACTTAATTTGATCCCTAGTAAGATTTCCTCTATTTCTGTATGGAGTAATCAGCCACCGCTTGCAAGGATATGCCCCATCACCTAACAAATGGCACTGACCACAAAGAATTGGGCCTCTTTGCTTCAATGGAGAATTTCGGAAAACACGAGCATCATGCACTCGTCCTGGCTATCCACAGAAAAGGTCTGCGAATCTTTTATCTCCTCTGCACACTGCTTGAAGGATGACAGAGTGAAATTTTTTCCTATTAAAATAATAATTTGAATGCCCACTAGGGGGTTTTATGCGTATATGTGTAGAGTCGATTGCTCCAATCACACCAGAATGTTCTTTTTTTTAGCTCAAATTTATTATTTACAGTCTGCACATCATTTGGCCAAATCACAAATTTTTGAAGAAAGTATTTTTGAAAAACAGCTAACATCCTTCTGTTGTGGGAATGGAATGTCGATTCAGATACATTAAATCGATCTGCAATAGACCGAATTGTTTCTTGTGATCCTATGTACCACAGCATCATCAGTAAATCTTTTTCATGTGAAATTTGAGGTCGTCCAGTAGCTGGTTCTCTTAGTAGAAGTTCTGGAATATGCTGAATATTTTCCAATATAGCTTCAAATGTAGTTTTTGAAACACGAAAGAAGGTCTTGAATGTGTCTAGGGAATATCTTGAAACAACATCTTGCACAAAGCGTTCCACTTTGTATCGTTTTCTTTGCTCCTGTCTTAAAACAAAGTTATTAAAACAATTAAATTTGAATAAATTCTTGCATATTGATAGGTTGTTGAATAGCTTCAAATAATTTTTGTAGGAAATAGAAGAAATGTAATTTAACATTAGGTGCTATGACTGGCCTTAAATAAAGTTATAATATAGAATTATTTATAATTCAAATCAGATAAAGATAAGGCTGATTCATAATATTGCGTATGTTATTTTATTCCTTGTATTTTTTAAATATAGACTACAGATGAAAGCAATAGCAATCAATATAATATGTGAATATAAAGCATATAATGTTAAAGAAAGCTCATTAAAGTCCCTTACATATCACTGCAAGCTGCACATAGTGTAACAAATGAAAAATTTTCATCTGGCAAGTCAAAGTCTTCATCCTCAGTCATTATAATTATTGCAGCACTAACTAAAGTTCGTTTCGACGCCATATTAAATCAGAAGAACACTGTTCGATTTAGCAAGAGAAACCGGAAGTTGAAAGATGACATTTTCCTCTTCTAGGAGGTGCAAATCGAACCGGCCTTATACATTGTTAGCGAACAATGTGAGAATGAGTTCATGTTTTAGTTATATATTTTACAATTTTGAAGAAAAATGTTTTTATATGTTAATTATCAACGTAATTATACCCGCACTTTCTAAAAATAAGTTCGGGTATATTGTTGTTACCCTGTTCCGTCCGTCCGTCCGTCCGTCTGTCACGTTTTACTTTCTCAAACTTCTCTTACATCTTATAAACCAGCAAAATGAACTCTTGGAGTTTGATTTGGGGTGTCATATTGTTTTGTAAAAAGGTTTCAAAAATTCTCTGGTAGTCCTGGGGGTCAAATAATTGGTAAAAAAATGACGTTTTTCACAAAAAACCTTCTTCCTCGAACTCCTTTTACATTTTCAACAGTAGACAAATCACCTCTTGGAATATGTTTTGGGGTGTCTTATAGATGCGCATTAAGGTTTCGGAAATTTCATTTTTTTCCTGGGGGTCATTAAATGGCTGTAAAATGACGTTTTTTGTTTTGTTTTTTTTTTTTTTTTACAAAAAGTCTGGTTTCAAAAAACGTCAATTATTTTTGCAGTAGCCAAATGATCTTCTAGAATATGATTCAGGGTGTCATGTTGATGTGTAATCATGTTTCAGAATTTTTGTTTTTATCACAGGGGTCTGTAGGCATAAAAAAATAACTTTTTTTGGCAAAAAAAAATATGGTTCCCAGAACTCTTCTTACAATTTTTGCAGTAGCTTTGTCATCTCTTGAGATATGATATGGGCTGTCCTATAGGTGTGCAATAAGGTTTTAAAAATTTAAATTTCATCCAGGGAGTCAAATAGTAGCAGAGAATTGACGTTTATCACTCCTGAAAAAACCTACTTCCCATAACTTCTCTCTTGATTTCATGAATAGCACATCATCTATAGGGATATTACAGGGGCTGAGCCATAGATATTCAATAAGGTTTTAGAAATATAAATTTGATTCTGAGGGTCAATACTATCTGCAAAATGATGTTTCGTCCCATAAAAAAACTAATTCCTGGACCTCTTATCTCTTGTGATTGAAATATCGTACCATAAGATGCATAAGGATGAAAAATATATATGCTTTAGGGTTGGGAATAACAAGCTTTTTTTAAAGTTATTTGATCAATTCTGATTTTGGGAGGGCGGGGTGGGGTTAAGGTGACCCCCAGAGGCCATGACCTACTAATACCACAAAAAGATTTGCCTTGACATGGTCATGGTTCAAAAAACAAAAATATATATGGTTTAGGAGTGGGGATTTCGATGAGTTTTAGGACATTTTAAAAATATCCGACTATTCATCTTTTCGGGGGGGGGGGGGGGGGCGGGAGGGGGGGGGGGGTTCAGAGTCTCTTCTCACATTTTTACAGTAGCAAAATCATATCTTGATTGGTATTTTTCTGTATGATGTCAGATGTACATAGAGATATTGGAAATTGCTTTTTAATCTTAAAGATAAACAAAATGTTATATGTAATTGTAAAAATTGTAAAGTTAGTCAACAAAAACAAAGCAGGGTCAACATTGGGCTAGGGCTAGGAATTACACTACATATGAATAAGAAAGATTACTTGATTAGTTCCAACTCTGGAAAGTCACTGGGCGTCTCAAAGGGGGCATAACCTATACATGTACCAATTGATGTGCATGACACAATGAGGAATAATGAATATGGTTTAGGGGTGGGGATCTCAACAGTTATTAAAATGTATTATCATTTCCTATTTCAGAGGAGGGGTGTGGTGGTGGTGGTTTAAAAACAAATCCTGGGGGGGGGGGGGGGGAATGACCCAAGGGGCAGGGGCCAATTTGTCTTAAATGTATCTTGACATGATCAGCAGAATTGGACAGAATGATCACTATAGGGCATCTGCAGAGTGGGGCCCTAAATAAGTTGTTAATAGTTACAAAATCAATCTTCAAAAAATAGTGATAATATGTTATACATGTATTTAGAAATGTCTATACATTGTATTTTCAAAATGTTTAACAAATTAATCAGTCTAAATGAGTTATAAATAAACGATTGGCAATACTGCAATTGATTGCATGATCCCTAGTATGATATCACATGTATTTTTTATATATAATTATACATCTATGTTAACAATCACGATTAAAATACACAAATTTTCATGAGTCATAAATCTTGACATACCACATATCTCTTGACAAAAAAGAATAAGCAAAATAAAAGAAAATTACATTAACTCTTTTTCTATTACTGGTGTATGATGATGGGGTAGGGGGGTTTAATGGAAAAAAAAGCTGCAGCATGCCTTCATTCTCACTAGAAATGTATATCTAATCGACACATCCTGGGGATGGGGAACGGTTACGACCCCTTTCCCCTTCCCCCCTATTATAACTCATATAAACATGATATTTAAAACCCAAATTTAAAACAAAATGTTACAGGGTCAATATGGAGTCAACTCAATAGTGTAAGTCTGACAAATGAAAAAAATAACTTTTGCAATTAAAATGACAGAAACTGTAGATAAGCTTATTTAAATAAAGATGATGATACAGTATGCTGGCAAAGGGAGATCACATTTAAGAAA
Organism: Magallana nippona; assembly: GCA_033439105.1. Taxonomy (NCBI): domain Eukaryota; kingdom Metazoa; phylum Mollusca; class Bivalvia; order Ostreida; family Ostreidae; genus Magallana; species Magallana nippona. The sequence continues at coordinate 44,422,121 of CM065922.1, read as the reverse complement.
GTGAAAGTAAAACTTAACTGTTTTGTATACGGAGGCGTGTTCAGCAGAGAAAGCACTTTCGAGCGCTCGCCAAATTTTGTGTTGCGGGTATAGGAAATTTTGGCGAGCGCTCGCTCTGTTGAACACGACTCTCATAATATTGCGCTACTACATGTATTATACTTACCTATATTGGTCAACATCATATTGATAATCCAATTAGCACAATATGAATTCCTTTAGCTGATCACCACAAAAGAAACGTTTATTCATGTTGAATAATCCTATTCTGCATATCGAAAACATATATACATGTACACCACGTGAAACCCATCTAACCAAAGAGCTGGGTAAAACTAGTACCCGCTAATGCAACCTGTACACCTATGTTGTATACGTAACAAAGATCATTTAATTGTAAAATATTGCATGTATTTTCATAACTTTATTCTTTAAAACCCCTTGCACAACTTTATTAGCTAATTAACCATGTAAAGCACAATTTTCAGCTTTAAGGTGGTATGAGCCAAATATTCATTTGTAATTTTTTTTAATTCTAAAACGGTGAAAGTAATTTAATAAGAATATAACTACATATGATATAAATAACGCACTTTTATCCAATATCGACATGTGTTTGATACCACCTTTAAAAATCATTAAAGCAATCCTGCAGTGAAAATCATTGCGCAATATGACATTCTTTATTGCAATTACATGTATAGGCTTTCATTGTTATAAAAATATTCTTATTTTTATTCATCGATGGGTAGTTGGGGGGGGGGGGGGGGTCAGAGTAATAATTGTGTTTGCAGGAGGGGGGATTGTAGTCTGAGGTTTACATTTGGTAATTTTACCACCTAAATAATTTTTTTTGGGGTGGGGGTGGGGGAGGGTTCTGGATTTCTCACCCCCACCCTTTCTCTAAATCCACGCACACGATAATGTCGGCACACAAAAGCATATATAAAGCAGGCAACCGCCGGGGGGCATAATTTAATTTTGTTTGTAATACATGTAATTATATAGACCATACTTTTTTTGATATGAAATGTTTAGATTATTGATTAATGTAAAATTCACATGCAAACAGTTCATCCCCAAATTGTACATAAAGGCAATATGTGTATTATGGGATGTGAACTCATCATTTATGAAAATTATAATTTTTAAAAAGTACCGGAAATTGCATGTGGACTTCTTTTTTCCCAAAACTGGTACAAGAGAGTGTTATTTAGAGGCAAACACTTGGTGCGGGTATTAATGTCTAATGACAGCATCCAGTTATATTTGTGACTTGCAGCTGACTTTGGTAGAAAAGAAATAAACGTAGTTTATTTATCAATTATTTTCATAATATAGCAATAACACATATTTACTATTTACAACTGATATCATTAATCTCATGATAATTAATAAATAATACATGTAGGATGGTACGTGAAAATATCACTAACCAAGTGAAGTACCTGGAATTATTTCATAGAATATCAAATGTTCAATAACTCGAAAAATATGTTTTATGTAACCATCTGATAAGAACGAAATCAGAATAATCTCTTAACAAGTATTGATTTTATAATATGTAGGCGGAATCTCAACAATTTTTTTTATTCTTAACTCACGCCACCCACCGATATGGCCCGGAGAATTTGCATTATATGTTTAAATGATAATTGCATAATTATATATTATCTGACCTTAAGTATTTTCTAATTAGACAAAATATCTTCCTCATTGAATCAGCTATGCAAAAGGCCACAAAAACTCTTGTAACAGAATTACGTTCTATTAGGCGAAATAATGATACCAAAAACAACAATTTTATTTTCTTCTTACACGCATATCGAGAAAACAAAACACTTTTACATGACGTGATCCAGCTCAAAAATATGTTTACTAAACAGCAAGCATCCAATCCTACCAATGATGTAAAATTCTTACTTCAGCCAAATTCAGCTTAACCTTAAAACTGATAATCTCTAAGTGCGAGTATACACGATGTGGTAATTTTACAAACCCGCCACTCCAGAACTCTTAAAAAAGGGAAGCGCTTTAATGTTAATTCATGACATGAAAATAAAAACGCTGCATATATGTATTTTTTGGCTATGTTCTTGTTCTCGGCTAAGCCCAGTTATCGGCTAATCCGTCAGTTTATACCAAATTTTAGTTAGTACCTCGACTGCTACGAATAAAGAAACGTACGTGACATCAACAGATATTCGATATAAGCATAAACGAAAATAATAGAATTTTGAAGAAAAACGAAAGATTGGGAGGTAACCTTTACTGTCAAATATTAAGGAAAACTCTTCCAAATTAGAAACATCCCGAAGAAAAACCCGTATAGTTTATCCAGTTTCTGTAGCCCTTTTCACAAAAGATCTTACGATCAATTTTTATCGTAAGTAAAAATTTTAGTTTTTGTTCATTTTCACAAAACACCCTATGAGATTCTTACGTGTAAAATTTGTCGTAACTTTACGATAGCACATACCCTCTCGTAAGCATTTCAAAACTGTAAAAATCATCATATGACGTAATATATACAATAGAAACAGCTAAATTTAACGTTTTGAGCCACAGTATGCCATTATTTTGCATTTTATAGCAGTTATTGTCGAAAAAATACACAAAGAAATTCTCCAAATTTTTCTCGTAAGATTTTCCTACGTCACATTAAACACACATTGTGATTGTGACGTCATATTTCAATTTCTACTACATCACATTGATTTCACTTGATGTAAGTTGTGTGTAACTTCAGTTTTGCGTCCTGTCAATGAGAATTTTAGTTTATTTTTGCGTGTCTTCTCTTTTATAAGAATTATTAAGTGAATTGAGATCGTTGCTAGGGAAAGGATAACTCGTAAGTAAAATCTTAAGTGAAATATGTTACGAATGCGTTCGTGAAAATCACTTAAGATTTCTCGTAAGAGATTCTTAAGTTAAAATCTTATTCAAAATTTTAAGTTTTTTTGTGAAAAGGGCTACATGGTCCATACCCAGTAATACGTTTCTTAAATTACATGTATATAAGACAAACAGTGGCCAAAGAGGTTGACCGTGTACGTATTGTAAAAACAACCGATCAATTTTTCTTCAATGAGAAACACGCATTGCAACAGTTGCAAATAATGTCTCCTTTAATGTATATTTAAAAATATGCCAGAAACTTTTAATATATTTCAGTGCCTTCAACATTATAAAATGGTTTGACGTTACAATGCTTGGAAAACCTGAAAAACACGTGTTTAATTGAATCAAATTAATGTATAGAGATTAGGCAAATAAGATTAATAAACTTTGTACTATAACGACACTTCTTGACATAAGTGGACAAATTATATGATCATAATTATAACTTACAGTCATTTATATAATTTTTTTTAATTAAACGTATCAAATAAGTTTAAGTCCGAGTGTTAGAGTGTTCTCAACACCTATTAATAATATTATTTATAGTCTGATAACAATTTCCTTCTGTACTTGGGTTTCTCATTTCCCCTTTTAAGTGTCATTTCATTGATTCAATGCAAAGAAGAACCAGTCTGATTTTTTTTACATTGATAATAAGGTATGTTCGATGTTTTTGTTTAAAATTTCTTACCTATATTCTAGAATTCACGCATATAGATTGTGACAAGATAAAAGCATTATTTTTCTAGCAATTTAGTCGAGATTGACATCCATCTTTGCAAATTGTTGATATTTTGTTGACATTTCTGATTGAGAAAAACTTAATAATATTATGTTGTTTTTAGTTAAACATAAAACGTTACAAAAAACGAGGTCAACAGTTTTCCATGGTAAATATGAAGTTTTTACCATTGAAAATCAAATATATGTAGTATTTTCCAAAGAATCATCCAATTGCAGGTAAAGATTTTCAAATGTAATTTCGTTTTGATGTATTGGAATTTATCGCAAGCTAATATAAAAAGATAAGTCTTTTCATTTCATGGACATGTATTTTCTGGTTGTAAATCGTTCAGAAAAAAATTATATTTTAGAGATTTAATGACTTATTTACGCCGATTTCATATTATAAGTGTGTTTTGTAAATAATATATGTGAATTGCTCAATATTCAAGATTCGACATACGCACTTAGATATAGCATGTGTTTAGTTAATTATGATTATATCATGGATATCTATTTCCAACGTACATGTAATTTGCGGGGATTTTGTTTTCAGCTATGAAAGATGAAATAAAGAGGATTCTCTCATTCATCATTAACTTTGTGTTGCTGAGACCACTCAGTTTCGGAAATCCTACCGATGAAGGAACTTTGGACGGAAGTACGTCATCGACTGTCTCCTTTGCCAGTGGTTTCGCCATCTTACTTATCACCATTGTTTATTTCACCGTTCAATTTACGACGGAAAATTTTACAAGCAACTCGTTATGGGGACTATTGGACTTCATATCGGTGTCAGGGACAGTTGCTACAGGTCTTCCTCTGACCTTAATCGTATTTTGTCGGTCATATTACGTCATTCGTCGACAACAGTTGGAAGACCGATGTGTCGAACTAGAGATAAAATTTTTGTGGTTTTCTGGGTTAGGAGTACTTTTTCGTGCTGTGCTCAATTTGGCTATTCAGTGTGAGTGTATAGATGTTTCTGTGGGCTTTCGTGAGATTTCAGAAATAACATTGTCATGTATGAAGATAATTTTCATGTTAATCCAAATGTGTTTCATTACGTACTTACGTAACTCACGTCTACTTGGGGGCTTGTTTATTAACTATTTAATCGGGGGGTTGTTTTTAGCAAACACGAGTACATGGGCCAATTTCGTAACTTTCAAAATAAGTTATATCTATATTTATACTAATGGTACATCTTTCCTGCCATTTCCAAATGCATCGATATATGATGAATGTTATAATAATTCCAAAATGCACAAAGTCTTCCATATATTTAGCTCTTTTTTTTTCAGTGTCAGCATGCTGTTTCCTTTGTTATCATCAATGTTCCTAATAAGACTTTGGCCCTCAGTTCAAAACACGCCACGTGTGAGAAATCGTCGTATTGTTAATGCAGGCATTAATAATGTCAGCATACAGCCTGATAGCACTGATCGAATTATCCAACATCGCAGGGCTGTTCGAATCGTTTCCTTCTTTGTAGGATTTCTAATAAATAGTCCATTTTTTACGATGGCTATTTTAATGAAGTATGTGTACTCTGGTGACATAAAAACCATTAAAGTTTACTGGGACTTGTTTGCTATTCTTGTCTTAGCTGTTATGATACTCATCATTCTTTTTGGAATCCAAAACCTGAATATGAAATGTCTAGAAAAGACCCCTTTTTCCACGTGGGACGTGATTCTGATGCTCTGTATGACAGGAAATGTGATCATGAACACACTGGGGATCACTTCAATCTTCCAGTGTCGTGTAGATGGATCAGTCATAATATTTACCAAAAACTTGTTGAATTTATTTGCGATTTATTATCACACTGTCTACATTATCGTTGCTAGACGTACACCTCAGACCGAGTTTTGTAAATCGATTTCAAATCTTTCCATTCATGTAATTCTTTTTTGTTCAGGTCTGGGGCGTTGGTTTCTGGACATGTTCGTCCTCAATTATCATGGTAAATTCATATTGAAAGAAGGTGAAGGTTGTTTGTTTCCCGATCATAAATGTTGGCTTACAGCGCAATATTTCTTGATTCCTTTGAATGCATTTTACGACTTTCAATCATTTGTATTTTATTACGGTAGAATATGGTAAAATGGTTGTTTTTCAATAAAATAACATTGAAGTTTCGTCTGCATAATCTTCATTTCAACGGTATAAACAATCGCCTTAGAACAAATGTTGTATTATAATAATATTAAAATTTGTTTACGACATATGCATATTATGTTGTATATTCCAAATGCAAGTACATTGTAGAAGCATGACAGATTTAATTTAAAAAAAAAAACATTTTAAGGTATCTCACTCATCACGTTTTAAGTTCACTGCGCACATGTTCATTTTTTAGACAAATCGCCTCAGGCGCCAAAATGATTTGCATTTTGTTAAAAAAATGAAAAACTTTTTTTCACATATTTTCAAAAATAATTAATCATGGCTGATACTACTTTTTCCACAGAAATACGAAAAAAAGAGATGACTTTGAATATATTAAGTAAATACAAGGGATAAGGGTTTATAGGTTAATGAATAATGTATAGTACAGGTAAAAAGCACAGTATACTAGATGTAGTATCTGTATATACTCTGTATATTAACTTTATTCTGACATGCGAGCTTAGAGTGAAATATGTATTTATATCATTATTGAATATTTACAAGGTACCCAGTCTTAGTAATGAGTATACTTATTACCTTAAGGTTATATATATTATTTTTGGGTCAGATATATAGTTTATATTGTTATTATATTTATAATTATGAAGTCTCTATTTTGACGAGGAATTACTAATTTGAATGAAAAATATTTCGTTTTAGGGCAAAGAAACAATTCACTTATGCCAGACTTTGTGTTGAGTAACAATGTCAAATGATGGTCAAATGAAAAAAAATCTTTTTTTTAATTTGAGAGGATAATAAAACATAATTCTAATAGATTAAGTTAGCATATTAAATGATTTTGACACTGGCGGATTCAATGACGTCAATACAATTAAACGAAGGAAATACAATGACCGTTCATAAAGTATGTAGACACTGATATGATAGAGAGGTTTAGCAAACCAACGGGTATGCGTAATTTTACGTGTAGGTTACAAGTTAATTAGAACTATGCATACCCGTTCACATAGCTTTTCTTGTTTGGCAGTTATAACATGTACTTGTACTTGTAAATTTTAATCTGAGTCTTGATAGTCACAGTCAAAAACTGATGATCGCTAGTGTAAATTTTATTGAACACCGTCGTAATCATTTATGAATATTTTTTTCATATGATGATTTAGGTTCATTGCATGTTCTATAAGAAAAGATAGTGTTATAAGGTCAGTCGCGGGTTTAAATTTTCCGCTTTCTGCGCAGGATATTGCGCATTATTTAAAAATTTCGTAAAACACAAATGCAGAGTAAAAGCCTAAATACATAATTTATCATATAACGTGTTTATTCTAAAAACAAATTACACATCATAAAAACTTTTTTTAGTAAAATGAATCCTTAATGTTTAGACGTACTTTTATCAATTCGACACTACTTCAATTCGACGTTAACCACGTCGGAGCGATGTCTTCCGATGACGTCAGTTGAGACATTGACGTAACAATTGACAAAAATAAACGTCGTACATTTTCAATTGCAGCGTCAATAATTAAAAATGAAATTTTACGATGAAAAATAAAAACATGCGCAATCCTGTCAAATTCCATGTGAGGGGATCCGTATTTTTAATCAAATAAACTGAATTTGATTCTTGACCATCCTTTTATTCTATATAGTTCTATAAGTAAAATGGTTGGCGAGACACGTTTATAGGACCAAACTATGAGGGCGGATTAAATCACTATAGCATAAAAACTATCCGGTCAATTTCGTTTTAATTTGGCAAAAAGTTTACTTATACCTTACCCTTTCATTGCTGAAAATCAAAAGAAAATCGTATGTTTTTAATTTTTTACATACGGAATTGAAAATGATAGCCCCCTTTTCCCTATGTATTCCTATATAAAATGGCGGGGATGATACGAATATACGTCCTAAATTTGAGCGCGGTAAACAAATAAACTATCCAGTCAATTTACTTTATATTAGGCAAATGTTTACTCATAAGCTGACGTTTCATTATAAAAAAATTAAAAGAAATCGTATTTTTGAAACATTCTCCCACGAGACTCCTTAAAACTTCTACAATACAATACATTTTAGCGAAACTTTATTATTTCCTTATATCAGTATTCGCATTAAATGCTTTAGAAAAAATAAACACATTTGTCCAAATATTTAAAAAAAATATGAATTATAAGTTCAATCTTACGGGTACTTTGTAATATGCACGTTTGTTCATTCGAGTACATACATTTAGAATTTCGTCGTTTACAAAAACTGATGACGTAATGCACATATTTTCCTTTCTACATGTACCATACATGTTGGTTTGCTTAACCTCTCTAATTTACATTTACCGACGTCAATTAACAATTAAATTTTTCAAAATCATATTTTTGATATTTTAAAGTTTAAAAATTTTGGTATAAATTCAATAACAAACTTTGCTATTTTGTTATACTCAATTGAGATGCATGGAGCACATGCAATTGCAATTATGACTAATTAACAAGTCAACATTTGATTCAATTGTTTTCTATGATTTGCTACAACATTTTTTATTGTGAATTCATATCATCTTTAGTTGTGTAGTTCCCAATATAAATTATCAATATTATGTAAATTTATTTTTTATTGTTAATTATATAAATTTATGGCGATACATCTGAAGTGTGAATTTATTTTCTCTAATTTTTCTATAGTTTATCCTTGATGCACATATCAATACACAAATATTATACAAGTATTTGAATGTGTAATGGTTTTGACTGTTGTCTATTGAAAACGCTTCAAAGTTATTATGGGAATGCATAATTTTTCCTGATTAGACGTGGGATTTAATGAATTCTCGAAAATTAAAGAATCCACGTGATAATTGTTTGAATCATATACATTTTATATAATTTATTGAAAATGTATAATGGCAGGTGTATAATTATATTAAGGTGTTAATCTACAAGAACAGCTGTGTGCCTTCATGAAATGGTATTCATCGAATGTTGATTGAAACTACACACTCCAAGAGGCGAAAAGATGGGGCACGAGTTCAATTATTTGGCTTATGATATAATATATAGTATCTAATATGATTTTAGATGGTACATATAATATGTATCCATGTTCTCTTATGAGAAACTCTCATCGCATCTTTTAGTCCCGTATAAATAAGTCAATCCATATTTTATTTAAATTTTTATGCAAAAGATTCTAAGTCATTTCAATAGTTATGCGTACAAATCCATTGTGACGTCATGGCATTATTGTAATGTAAAAAATATATCCGCATAAAGAGACAAACATGTGATATGTAACACCCACATGGTAATAGACATTTGTAAGTTTCTTTACACGGCTAGTAATTTTTAAACCAAAATGATATGATTCTGTAGATTGTTAACTACCACAATTTAGTCAGTTAAGTTAAATTTTCAAAATTTCAAATGACATTTTCAAGAAGATTAAAATTTTCAAAATCTCAAATATCTTAACCATGAGGACACATTTTTAAAGCATCTGTTTTGTTTCATGTGGGAATGAACTACATTTATGAAGGTAACCACTGCAGAAAAAATACACAACCCGAGTCGGCAGGTTATGAATTCTTTCTGCAATGATTGCTACCTTCGTAACCCTTATGAATAACCAAAGAAAGCTTTTTAATTTTTGTTTTAGCATCTATCTCTGAATCTGTTAATCAATTATCCATTTAAAACTAGTAAAACTACGTAAAATATTAATAATTACATGCAACGTCAATCAGAAAGTTACACAGAAGAAACCATGTGAACTAAATGAAAGATGTAAATTTTATTTATTATAGCTACTTGAATTAAAGTTGACACTTATTAAGCTAAACAATGAATTTGAATTCAGCTTTCATAAGTTGAAGGAATGCGTATAATGCATAAATTGTCGTTAAAATGTTCGCATAACATTATTATCAAGCACATTTAGTGTAAAATATCTTCGCCCGGAAATTCCTATATTTGCATTATCGGTATTTTAACGAAACACAGTTTCCTTAAAGTCATGAATTTGAAATTATCTCAACAATTTGAATAGGTTATTAGACTACGATTTACATTTAAATTATTTCAGATGAACTTTTCTTCCTGTATTTAGTTTTATTTCAATTTCCTTATATAAAGTTTTCTTTGGTACCCTACAGAGAATAAAACGTGCTGGACCGCTTTAGTTTTAATTATTTACCATGAATAATCGATTTTTTCTCCTTTCTCAACGCCCTGCAATGTCCGATCAGCTATAAATCAACTCCAGATTTTATTGTTTGAAAGGTTTTAATATTGAAAATATGCCATTTTCTTTATCAGGTGAGAGTTACAGGAATAATTTTAAAGAATTCAAAAAACATTTTATATATTTTATATGCTAATAATCACATTATGTTGATAATAATTAAACAATGGGTTATAATATTGTTTTTACATGAACATTCTAAACAGTACTATAATACGAAAAAAAAAACCCATCTTAAATCTTCATTTCTTTAAACAGATTATTTTGCATATACTATAAGAGATGCGGCATTTTTTGTTTTGCACCCTAATAAATGCAGATATGACACTCATTAATAGCGAATTTATTCTTATAATCAAGACCCACGGAAGTCGTTGCAAATATAACGTTTTGTTTTGTTTAAGCGATGAAAGATGAAATAAAGAGAAGAATCTCATACGTCATCAACTTTGTGTTGCTTGGACCTCTCAGATTTGGAAATCCTACTGATACTGGAACGTCGGACGGAAGTACGTCATCAACCGTCTCATTTGCCTGTGGTTTCGCGATTTTTTTAATCATCATTATATATTTGTCTTCTCCTGTTGCGGATGACTTTTTAAACACCGATTCTATTTGGGAACTTTTGGTGTCATTGATGGTTATAGGAACCGTTGGAACAGCTTTTCTTCTGATAGTCATCGTATATGGTCGTTCATATGACGTCATACGTCGACAACAGTTAAAAGACAAATGTGTCGAACTAAAGATAAAGTTCCTGTGGTTTTTTGGGTTTGGAGTACTTTTACGAACTGGAATAAATTTGGCGATTGAATTTGAGTGCATAAACATTTCTTCAGGCTTTCGCGAGATTTCGAAAATAATATCTTCGTTTCTGAAGATAATGTTTATGTTAGTCCAGATGATTTTCATAACTTATTTAAGGAACTCGCGTTTAATAGGAGGTTTATTCATCAACTACTTAATTGGAGGACTGTTTCTGGTAAACACTTGTATGTGGGTCAATTTTATAACAGTGAAAATAATTTATATTTATGCTTTTCAAAACGCTTCATCTTCCGTGTTAACTAAAAATTTATCTACATGGGATAATTGCTACTGGCATTCCGAGACGCACAAGTTATCCCAAAGGTTTAGTTCTTTTCTTCTCACTGTTAACACGTTGTTCTTTCTGTTATCAACTATGTTTCTCGTTCGTTTGTGGCCCTCAATTCAAAGCACAACACAAATGAGAAACGGTTGTATTGTTAATGAAGAAGTGTCGACAACAGACCAACTTAACAAGTATCGGAGGAAAGTCCGTATCGTTTCCTTTCTTGTTGGGTTCCTGATGAATAGTCCGTTTTTTACGATGGCTATTCTAATGAGGTGGGTGTACTTTGATAATATCATTGCCGTAAAGGTTTTCTGGGACTTGTTTGTTATTATTTGCCTGGCTGTATTAATACTCATCATTCTTGCTGGAATCCAGAACTTAAATTTGAGTTCCCTTGAAAAAATACCCTTTTCCACGTGGGACGTGATTCTGATGTTGTGTATGGCGGGTAATGTAGTCTTAAACATACTTGGAAACACTTCAATCTTCGTTTGTCACGTTGATAGGTCAGTCACAATTTTCACCAAGAACGTCTTGGGCTTAATCTTGACATACTATCACACTGTGTACATCATTGTTGCTCGACGTACTCCCCTGTCTGAGTTTAGAGAATCGACATCTATTCTCTCCATCCATGTTATTCTGTTCTGTTCATTTCTGGGACGTTGGACTCTGCAAACCTTCCTCCTAACTTCTCAAGGAATGTACATATTGAAGGAAGGCGAAAAGTGTTTGTTTCCTGATGAAGAATCCTGGCGTACGATGCAGTATTTTTTGATACCTCTGAATGCTTTTTATGATTTTCAATCATTTGTATTTTATTACGATAAAATATAGCTATAAAGTGGTTTCGTATATAGACATTATTTAGAAAACCTTTTCTCTTTGGATATTACTTTGTTAATTTAAAATGCAAAGCTCAACTTTTCAAAATATGTGGACATTGGCGTCATCTACGTTTCCTAATTTTCTTACATGCATAATTTATTTACTTATTGTGATTTATTATGATTATGATTATGATTATTATGGTTTAATCAAATGATGTGAAAATGCCCAATTTGAACGTTGGAAGAAGATGCTACCGAATTACGTTATTACCCAGTACTACAGAAATGAAAAGTTAATTTGTACGCATCATGGAGAATCTTTATGAAGATTAAAGTATCAGACTTTTCAAGAGCATGCGTTAAGTGCACATTTTATTAATAAAGTACAACAACGAGTGAACAATTGAAATAGGATTTAACATGAGTAACTTCAGGTGAAATAAAAGTACCTCCATTCCCTTTGTCTTCTTATATATTTGTTAATGAACTATATTACAAGTGATTCGTTGAGACAGCATACCTTTCAAACGGAGTGTAGACAACATAGTTTAGACTATGCATTATTTTAGGTACTGTAGATTCCTAATTAAACGCGAGGAATTAATATCCGCATAAAATAGTGAGAAGGACATATAGCGGATTTTAAATCTCGCTTTTGTTTTTTGGACAGATGTAAACTAAATGAAACGATGATAAAATTTAGGCGCTTGAGATTTTCGCGATTTTATGCAAAACCGTTAACGGTTGAATCGCGGAAGAAAGAACTCGCGTAAAATAAGGAATCTACGGTATGAAACGGTCACATTGGCCCTACGTGGCTTACTAGTATGGCTTTTTGCTTTTTGTTCTCTCAAACTCATAACCTGACAAAAAATAAACAACTTGTCCGTGGACCATTATTAGGAGATATAACACTGATCAATATTTTTAATGTATAGGGAAGGGATAATTAATAATTTCGATCACTTTAAAATAGTTAAATATGTATTGCTATGTAACAATACATATTATATAAGGAAAAATGTGACAGCCTTTTGGCACGTACATGAGTGTTAATATTCATTTTGGTAAATATATGTAAATGATCAAGGCTTTTATGATTAAAAAAAGAGAAAAAAAATCTCCCATTCATTCCATTAATAGCAGTTAAGGGTGTACTTTTACGAAAAAAAAAAAACGTGCATGTAGTCATGAATATCATCAAAGAAAGAAACCTTATTCATTTTGCAAATTTATCATTAAAATTTATATCATAGAGATTATATTGTACACTGTATTACATTCAGGCGAGATCTTGTCCCTGGGATAATAGTTTGCTTTTTTGGAAAGCAAATAAGATTTTACTATATCTAAAGTTAAGAATTGCCGATGTCTCTCCGGAAAAATAAAAACAATTCTTGTAAATTCTTACTTTTTTTGCGATGAGGGTTTTTTTTCCCTCGGTAACAATGCCTTCCAGTTTACATGATATTTCATAATTGAAGTCTTCGCCTTTTCGGATCTTTAGTGTTGCTTAAACCGATTGGCCAAACTTTGGCCATAGTTTCGCATTGGTGGACCAGACATGAACCTACTCCTCTCAAAGAAAACGGAGGGGAGTGTAGTGATTGTGGACTTATTCCATATACGGGCTGTTTATGACCCGTGACGTCATCAAGCGGGAACTCCAGCAAGAGATGCTTTTACCGCCAGTCAGAAGTCTGCAGCCGTCGAGACTAGACACAGGACGAGGCGACTGGCGAGTCCAGCGGTACCGTACCCACGGATTATTGTGATTGTAATACATAGACCCAATAAATACTACAATATAAAAAGGTTTAATGAACTGAATTGGAATATTCTTGAATACAAGATGGCAGATGTGTTTGATGAATTAAACTAAAAATCTTCAAGCGTTTCATTGGCAAAGGTGGATGAATTTGGGTATGATATATGATTTCAATTGTTCTTCTGTCCTTAATCTGTTACTTAGTCAAGAACATTCACTGTCAGTCAAGTCTGACAGGTTCAATTTCGGGCGCCAGATAGCTCAGTTTTAGAGCACCTTGAGGCCTGGGTTGTAATCCTTTTCTGGTCTGTCATTATTTCTCCCATCCCGTTACTTTTGGTGCAATGCCAGTCCCTGGAACCAACAAGTTAACCTTCACCTGGGAAAGAACTTAAGATTGGGATGTTTGATTTTCAAGTGCGAAGATCATTTGAGGGCGAATATGATGATCAGACTGGTTCTGGGGTGTTGGATTTGAATCTGACCCTGTCCATCATTTCTCCCATCCCTTTATATTTGGTGCCTTGACTATTGGTAACTTCTCAAACTGATAGGTTAAACTCCTCCAACATGTCCAAGGGGTAACAAAATATGTATCGAGAAATAATGACGGGCTAGACTAGAACCTGGGATCTCTCTAGTCTGGTGCTAACTGATCTATATGGGGCCAGCGATCAAAACTTATTCAAATATTTAATAAAGTTTCTTTGTATCCAGACGTCTCAATCTCAAAACAAACCTTTATGTATTTAGAATATTTTTTATCAGTGCAGGCATAAAAGGGGATGGAAAGGCTCTGTAAATAGATTTTTACGAGTTGTTGAAGATCTAGCGGGAATGTCACTGGAACCAGTAGAGCATCATACAGAAGAAGATGAAAAATTTCAAGAAGCGCAAGAAAAATTAGTAAGTAATTAGTAATAAGGGTACAAAAACAAATAGAACACCCCTCCGATTTTCCATTCCTTTGGGGGAGAGAGTTCAAAAAATATTACACCTGTAATACTGAGGCCTGGGTTTTAAGTCATTTACAATCATACACCCTTCTGATTTTTATCCAGGTTTTCCAAAGGAAAAATCCGATTATTGAAATGGTGAAAATGGAAGGCGGGTGGGTGGGTGGGCGGCTGCCGAAAGGGTACCCTTATTGTACGGATAACTTCTCCTACAGTTCTCAAGATAGGAAGTTGTTCTTTTGCAGATCAATTGTACATATATCAGAGGTATGCATATTTCTAGGATTTAGATTTCTGATTATTTATGAAAAATACCAGCTGTTGAACTTGGTCATTTTTTGGCAAAATATTGCATTATGGTACCCTATTGTACGGATAATTTCTACTACAGTTTTCAAGAAAGGAAGCTGTTCTTTTACAGATCAATTGTACATATATCGGAGGTGTGCATATTGCTAGGATTTTGATTTCTGATTATTTATGAAAAAATACCAGCTGTTGAACTTGGTCATTTTTTGGCAAAATATTGCATATAGGGTACCCCTATTGTACGGATAACTCCTCCTACAGTTTTCAAGATACGAAGTTGTTTTTTTGCAGATCAATTGTACGAAGTTGTTATTTTGCAGATCAATTGTACAGAGGGGTGCATATTGCTAGGATTTAGATTTCTGATTATTCATTAAAATAAACCAGCTGTTGAACTTAGTTATTTTTGGGCAGAAATATTGCATATAGAGAACCCCATTTCTCTGGATAGGTAGTGTTCATCAATCATCCATACATATATATATACATACATGCTACACCATTATATTAGGTAGCTCTGTTCAGTGAATAAAGGTAAACCTTAAATATCTTTGGTTATTGTTTGTCATTCATTGTTAGTAATATTTTGTGTATCCAAACCACAGAGCCAATCTTGATTAAATGTAATGCTGGTCTAAATCTATGTGGTAGATTTAGGGGAATGTAGAGGAACACTCCCTCCCCCACCCCTTTTCTGTAGATCCTTTTCTTGTACCAATGTTTGGGGTTCTGATGTTACCACTTGGTTGTGTAACAGGTTGGAAGAAATAATGATTGACTAGACCGGGATTTGAACCCAGCCCCATGAATCTTTAGTCAGGTGCTCTGATCGACCTATCTGGCGCCGATATTCGGACCGGTCTGCCAGTCACAGTTGTATTGATCATAAATTGTTTATACATAGAATGCTAGGGTAAGCGCCTTAATCACATAGGAAAATTACCTTCAAAATGACATTAAAAAGTGCAAATAATTTATAGCAACCTTTATTTTTTTATACAATGAACATAAAAACATGCATAGTCATATAAAAAAAAGTTTGCATTCTTCCTATAAAAACACATGACGGAAGAATCTATGCAATTCCTTTTAACTCTCCCTACATTTAGCAGGAGACTCCTGCAAATTAGCTTGGTAAAATCTCTTGCATTCAACCAACCTCCAATATGGAATACAAAAATCTCCTGCAGAACACTTACATTAGCTAACTTCAACAATATAAAAAATGATAATTAATGAACATTATTTTGAGTGATTTTAGTTTCAAAAACTCTTCATTGTCTTGAACAAACACAAAATTCATACATGTGGGTATTGTCCACTAATACATTTTCCATAGGCTGGAATGTTAACATTAAGTGTCATAATGCTGGCTCTAATTTTGTTCAGCAATGAGGGACTACTTGAAAGAAAGCTCATCAAATTACCTCTCTCGATCCTGTGGTGGGATGTCAATTCCTTTTCCGGCAATGACTTTGAATCAACAATTGCAAATTGCAAATCCTCTGTTTTGACATGTGTCAGGCATTCTGATATAAATGTATATATACACTCTGTAAATGTAGAAACTATTTTGCTTAAACACACTACTTTGTTGCCCTACTACTGATTCTTAAAATAACAATGTCATATTTGATGTATGGTTGTATGACATGCTTTCATTTTGTTTTCTTTTCTAACTACTACTAGAACATTATTTAACATGCACGAGTAATTTATAGGATCAATGTGAGCCAAATGGAAGACCTTGGTTGATATGGTGAAACCCATAGCTATTTGTTAATTTGGAGATTTTCCTTAACCGGGATTTGTACTTGCATATTTATCTCTGATTTAATTCATTTTTCAGTTAATTTTTGTATACCTAAAGATGAGGAGGGAACTTGCCCTAAACATCCTTGAATGTACTGACTTGGCTGTGTCCAACAAAATAAGGAGTTGTTACTAAAAGTGTAGCACAGGTAAATGAAAAACTGATTTCATATTTTTGAAGTAAATAGAACATACTTTTTTTTTTTTTTACATAATTTATGAGGGCCAAGCTCTGCGGGGACCTATGGTTATCAGAATGCCCATCCGTCTGTCTGTTCGTCCATTCGAGATTACTTGTCCGAAGCATTTCTTCTCTCCCGTTAGCCCAATTAGGCTCATACTTCACCTGCAGAGTGCCTTTTGCAGTGATCTTAAACCAAGTTTCTAGGTCTAATGTTAATGTCATAGCAGAATTATTTCAGAAATCTTTGTTCAGATCATATATTTGACTCATACTTCACCAACAAAGAGCCTTGGTCAAAGAGTGTGCAGTGACTTTGAATGAAGTTTCAAGGTCAAGGATCAAGGTTATATCAGGTTTACAAATATTTTTGTTCAGAGCATATATACTTTCCCCTTAGCCATATCTGGCTCATACTTTACATAAACATAGCTATTGGGTAAAGGGTGTGAAGTGACCTTGAACCAAGTTTTAAGGTCAGATATGAAGGTCTAGGCAGTTCTCTTTAAAATCCAGTTTTAGACCAAAAATTATTTCTGATTGGCTTAATCTTGCTCAGATCAAACCAAAAGAATGCCTGTAGGTAAGGGATGTGCATTGAGCTTGAATTAAAGTTCTATGCCAACTTGAAAACATCTAAGTCATAGGTTTAGGTCAAAGCAAAATCCTCTGAAATTCTTTTCATCCTATTGTCCATTATAAAATAGCATGACCCTTTGAGATGGTCACCAGTTCAATGATGTCTAGTTTTGTCGAATTCTAAACCCAATTCATTGGGAAAAATGTTTAATCGGGTAAGTGTTGTGGCCCATGGGCCATTGTAATAATGATGGGTGAACGCTAAATGAAATTGTATATTCTTTCAGATCAGGTGTTGAAAGCTGCCATATCATCTGATTATGTTTTAAGCAGCTGTAATTTGAATTATGTTCATATAATTATGGTATGTTTATCCATGTATATAGCTTTTTATGTTCTTGATGAAAATTTTCATCCTTTTGTATATGACAGATTACATTTTACTGGAAATGGGCATTGATGGTAACCTAACAACAAAACTTTATGATAAACGCGATGACTTCAATTTTTCTATAGTCAACTTTCCTCACTTATGTAGCAATATACCTTCATCACCTGCATATGGTGTTTTTGTCTCCCAGTTAATTCGATACGCAAGGGCATGCTCTTCGTATGAACAGTTTCTAAGGCAAGGCAAGCTACTGACAAACAAGTTGATAAAACAGGACTATCAACAGGCTCGTTCGAACTCATCTTTTCGTACGTTATATGGTCGATACAACGACCTTGTCAGCAAATACAATCATCCACTGGGTCGCATGCTGACTCACGTTTTTCATACTAATTGTTAGACCATAATTTATCACCTAATTGTCTACGGACTTTTCCGTTTTTCCCCGATTACGACAAAGAGCACACGGCGGGTGTGACCGGTCAGCAGAGGATGCTCACTCCTCCTAGGCACCTGATCCTAGCTCTATCCTTTTGGAGGTCTGTGTTGCTCTGCTTTAAATTTGTATTTCGTTTTATGGATTTTTGAGATGGTTGACGGTTTGTTATTGTCATTTTTTCATTTTACAAAGTCTTAGTATCATAACTTTTTTTCCGCATAGGCAAGTAACCACTAAATAATACATTTAGTTTATTCATCTTAAAGTGTGTGTGTATGTGTGTGTGTGACTGAATGTGGCTGTTCTGTATGTCTGTTTCTTGAAAAAGAAATCAATTATAAAAAAAAAAAAGCTCTTAGTATCATGTACTAGTATCATATGTCTGATAATGATGTACCTGATCAACCCTAATTTTTTGTATCATCCTTTGATATTTTTTTCATAGAAAGGATTTTTTATATATACTAATGTGGTTTTGAGGCTTGTGCAAGGATGTACATGATTACCCATTTATACCCCCACCATTGTCCCATAAACTTAATAATGCCCTTTGGTTCTGAAATCGTCTATATTTTTACTGTCATAGGTTTAAAAATCCTTGCACAGATCAATTTGTAAAACGTCTGTTTTTCTCATAGTAAATGTTCATTATTTAATACCTTGATGTGTAATGACTTTAACATTTTGTGGGTTTTAAATGTAGAAATATGCACACAAATGGCATGTTGTCTCTGCAAGTACTTACCCATGGCAATGGTGTTTTAGGGTTTTCTTTAGTTTAATATTAACTTATGACATGGCTATTGTTATATGAATTTGAGGTTATATATTGGCAATTATCTACAATCTATCCCCTTTCTGTTTTCATGACACATATATTTGTAACAATTACCAAACAGTGTATGATACCTCTCATTTCATGGCATGATGTATGTTTGGTAATAAGACAGGTCTGATATTGATATGACAGTATAGAAACAGTAAAATAGTTAGGGTTGGATTAGGACAGGGTTTATTAATTTTTAAATTATTTAATTCCAAGAAGTAGTTTTCCTAGTTTTCCTAATATTTGTTGTGACTAAACGTAATGAACCAATTTCTTATAACTATTATGCATAAATCTCTGATATACAATTAACAGATTAAGATTTATTGCATCTTTTGTATCAATCAATCTTATTCATTTGGTATGTTTTGCATCTACATGTAAATGATATATTTATATAAAAAAAAAACACCAAGAACTACATATTTTGACGTCTGTTCAGTCAGCTTTTGGTAAACAACTTTAACCAGAGGCATGTCAGCAGAACGAGGGCTCGCTCGCCAAAATTTGTGTTGCAGGTATTGGGAATTTTGGCGAATGCTTGCAAGCACCTGCTTTGTTGAATACGCCTCGGGCTACTGCTAGGGACAGCCACAGTTCGATCATAAACTAGGGTCGCCGTAGTTTGAATACAATGAGATCGAACTCACTTTAGTCTGACTAAAATGAAACCATGGACCAACCAGCAAAGAGACTCTGGTCATGGTAGTTAATAGTCTAACAAAGGCGGTGGAAAGCAAAAGGCTAACACCTCGGCTTTTATGTTTTAAAACAACATTTCTCGACCTCAGAGGTTATTCTGCAACATTCACGAATGAGCTTTGGTGAATGCAAGAGAACAGTATTAGAAGATTCATTTTATTTTTGGTACCACAAAGTATTTGGTAAATAAAAAGTTACATACACATTTATTCCAACAACATATGTAATATATTTAGATAGGACCGCAATAAAAACACTTCAATTTAAAAATAGATCTTGCTTTTGTTATACTGGTATATCCTATTTTTCAAGTCAAGGACAAAATAACGCACAATTTTGCCTTAAACTAACTTATTTCATGTTATATCTAAATTTTTACATCATTTACTCAAGCTTTTGGGTTTTTTGTTTAACTTGAGTTAGCTTTTCTGGTCACTTTTTGTCCAGTGTCCTTCCTTCTGTTCGTCCGTCTATCATCTTTCACATTTTTTACTTCTTCTCCAGAACCACTGGGCTAATTTCAACCAATTTTGGAACAAAGCATCCTCATGTAAAGGGGTTTTAAGTTTGTTAAAATGAAGGGTCGCACCTTCTTCAAAAGGGAAAGGCTGAAACCTGTGTTGAAGCATCCTCAGGTAGTGTAGATTCAAGTTTGTTCGAATCATGATCCCCGGGGTAGGGTGGGAATGGGGTACATTTTTACATAAATATAGATTTTTTAAAAAATCTTCTTTTGAACTTTTTCCCACGTCTTTTATATTTGATAGCATAAATCAGATTTGATTAGTTATGGCTGTTGTTAATCAGGTGAGCGATGTATCCTTTGGGCCTCTTGTTTTTGTATGAACTTTTACTTTTTATCCTTCCTTTCCTTTTACAAGTGAATAACTTTCGTACAGTTAAAACTAGTTAACTTAACAAAATTAATATCAATCTTAAAAGGAATATATATGGCGAAACAACGAATTTTTAACAATAAAATAATTTTTTTTAATATAAAATCTTATTATTAGGGACTTGAGAGTCGATTTGCATATATTTGAAAGCATTGTTTACAAATAATTAAATATCTACTTGTATTTCCTCTCTTATTTAAAGATGAATATATTTGCTTTTCTGTCAGTTTATATTCCTATAATGTGTCTCCATTATGTGTAAAAAAAAAAAAAAAAAAAAAACCAAAACAAAATCTGAAAATTTTCATGTTATAGAACATTAGGAAATAATTAACTTTAAACAGATGTAGATGTTAGAGGACTGGCATGTGTACATCTATTAATTCTTGTATCTGAAGGAACGATATCGATCTTGACCAGACCTTCTACAAAAATTAGTGAACAGTAAACTATTCGCCCCGTTTTATATTCGCCCTCGTTTTCAGCGGGCAAATTTAAGACTGGGCGATTTCAAAAAAAAATATTAATGAATAACTATGTTATTTAAATGAGTATCTATTTCTAACTGTGCTCTGGAGAATTCAAGACTGGCGAAATTAAAGCATTTGCAAGTGTAGAAAAGCGAATTAAAACACACGAGGTGAAATCCGCACTGTATACACAAAGATGATTAAATTTAAGGAATAAGGAATCATTGAGTATTATGAGGTGATAATTTCGGTCGGGGCGTGATCAAATCCAATAAAGCCCGAAGGGCTTTATGATATATTTGATCACGCTTGCGTTCCCAACAATACGTCTTTTGAATTTATTGGGTTATATAGTACAAAATCGATTCGTAGTGTTATCACAGACAGAGACACTGGAACATGTAAATATTCAATTTTAATAATACACTCAGTTGGTAATATTGTCAGTTTATTTGTTTAATACGTTTCATTTCTTTTTCAATATACACAAAAATAAAATATTCCTTCCTTACAGCCTTCCTTACAGCTGTGACTACATGTGTATTCTTCCTGATTTTGTCCGAACAAAACCAATAAACTACAGTACTTTAATTCACAACTGCACATTCCAGTCAACAGTTATGTATAGTATTGAAAGAATATGATCATTCAAAGAAGAAATAAAAGAAATTTCAAGCTATTCAACCAGCTCTATGGTGAACTATTTTTAAGAATCCCATTTTCGACCGACACACACACACACACACACACACACACACACACACACACACACACATATATATATACGGTATTAATTCTCTCTTTATATGTTTCAGTCGAAAAACGTGACTTTAAAACTAAACGAATGTATTGTATTATTAATTACAGTAGAAACAAGAAAGTCTGTATCGATTTTATTCATATCAGAATAATATTGAAAAGTGGTCGGGTATATCCATGTCCTAAACGATTATTTTAAACAGCCGACTTTTAAAACGAATACATTGTTTACTTAATCAATAAGTTAATATTTGTAAATCATGTCCGCCCGAGCATTTCTAAGCCATGCACTTGCAGTTTTGGAAAAGGGACGTATATAAAATTTCCTTGATACCAAATAAACAATTTTATTAGTTTATTATAGAACAATAAATATCAATTTTATGACAATTTGTTGTAGAAATGCTCCTGCATTTTGTTATTGTAGTTTTAAAGATAGTTAAATCGTTCAAACTATTACGTGCTGGTGAGCTCGGTGTGTATCTTGGATTTCAATGTATATATCGATGTAAAAAGATATGGGTAAGATCTTTTCATAGTATGAAATGCATGTTTTTCATTCTTTTTATGCATGTCAAAAGAAAAAGGCAAAGATATCTAGAATAAAGTTTTTTTTTTATCAGGACGACAAGCCAAAATTATAGGTTTATTGTTAAGTACTTGTTTTGAATTTAAGCTCTCAATGAAAACGGTTTCAACTATAGAACTTACAAAGAGCAGGTGTAAATTATTATGGTAATATTCATAAAACATATGCTATTGATGAATTTTGACTGGATTTTTTGAATTTTATTTTATAAGCTATAAAAGATGAAATAAAGAGGATACTTTCATACATCATCAACTTTTTATTGCTGAGACCTCTCAGTTTTGGAAATCCTACTGAAGAAGGAATTTCGGACGGAAGTACGTCATCTACTGTCTCCTTCGCCTGTGGTTTCGCAGTTATACTTATCATTATTGTATATTCGTTAGGACAAGTTGCAGTGGAAAACTCTACCGTTTTTTCTCTACGATATATTCTAGCACCCTCAATGGTTGCGGGAACAGTTGCTATAGCCCTTGTTTTGATCCTCTTCGTCTTCTGTCGGTCATATAACGTCTTAAGACGACGGCAACAATTAAAAAACAAATGCGTCGAACTAGAGATCAAATTTTTGTGGTTTTTTGGGTTAGGGGTAGTATCGTTTTCCGGAAAAAATTTGGCCATTAAATTGGAGTGCGTAAAAAAAAAAGTTCAGTCCTTCATGATATTGCAAGCATTATCTCTTCATTTCTGAAGGCAGTGTTCATGTTGATCCAGTTGAGTCTGATTACGTATTTAAGGAATTCTCATTTACTTGGTGGTTTGTTAGTCAATTATTTAATTGGAGGATTGCTTTTAGCAAACACTAGTGCATGGATCTATTTTATAGCGAGGGAAATAAGTTATATTACTACTTTTCAGAATGATACATCGTCAGTATCAAATGCACCAGCGTGGGAAGATTGCTTCTGGCTTTCAGAAACGCAAAAAACATTCAAAAAATTAAGTTCGTTTTTTCTCAGTGTTAGCATGATGTTCCTTTTGTTATCATCCATGTTTCTTATTCGTCTCTGGCCCTCAATACAAACTACATCAGTGAATGAAGAAGACGAAGTGTCAACTGCAAGAATTCCACAACAAGAAACCACAAGTTGTCGAGTTAACAAAGTCCGTAGGATAGTTCGAATCGTATCCTTTTCTGTCGGGCTCTTTGTGGGATGTCCGTTTATTACGATGGCTTTTCTAATGAGATACGTGCTTGATGATATCGATACCCTTAAAGTTTTCTGGAATGTGTTGGTTATTCTTTGCCTGATTGTTATGACACTCGTCATCCTTGCTGGTATCCAAAACTTGAATTTAAGATGTATGGAAAGAATCCCTTATGCCACATGGGACGCAGTTTTCATGTTTGGTATGGCGGGATATGTTGTAATATGCATCATTGGAGGTGCTTCGGTCTTCGTTTGTCAAGTGGATGGATCAATCACAGTTTTCACCAAAAACGTCTTAGGATTGATCGTGACTTATTATCATACTTTGTACATTATAGTTGTTCGACGTACACCACAGTCCGTGTTTAGAGAATCAACAACAAATCTCTCCATTCACGTTATTCTGTTTTGTTCATTTTTGGGACGGTGGACTCTGCAAACCTTCCTCCTTAGTTCTAATGGAATGTACATACTGAAGGAAGGCGAAGATTGTTTGTTTCGCTCTCAAGAATATTGGCTTTGAATGCTTTTTACGATTTCCAATCATTTGTATTTTATTACGGTAAAATATGGTAAAACTGTCATGTAGTACATAGAGATGATTCAATTTTTTAATACTTGTTTTCGTAAGCAACTGCGTTGAACTTTGAAAGTAGAGCATTCTTTATGTGCTTTGTCCAAATGCTGACATCTTTCACCAAATCACCAACTCATTCAAAATTTTAATCTGTTTGAAAAGAAGATGGGGCAATGTATTGTATCTTAAGCCTATTTATTTCTTTTTTTGAACAATGATAAAAAAAAAAAGGTGGAAGGCTTTGGGCTAATTCGTTCTCAAACATTTATTTTTCTATGTATATGTGTTTATAAGAAAAAAAGTTGGTTTTCCCATGACCCCCCCCCCCCCCCTTTGGTTGGTACATTCGTCGTATACAATACTTCCAGTAGGAAAAAAATCATTTTGGTTCTGCTATCAATTCAATTCAATTTCTTTATTGCAAGAGACATATAACTAATAAAAAATGTATTTTTTATAGGGCGTGTGAAATTTTCATAATGTTAATTTGGGTTTTTTTTTAACATGCCATGCAACCATTTAAAGTTAAATATATAACACTAACAAGTCAGAAGCTGTAATTATCAGGTCAGCCCCTTCCAGTTATAACTACATGTTGTATTTTTAAAACAATTGATATTGAAAAAAAGATCATATAAATAACAGTGATTATGGTGTAATATAAACTTGCTATGTATGAATTATGAATGTATGAAATAGATTTGTTCAGACTAATTTTCTATCAACAAATGTATGTATGTAAATAATCATATCGGAGACGAGTATCATTAATTCAGGATACCAACAAAGAATATTTAATATACATGTACCATTCTTATACATATTATATATATAAGACAACAAAGTGAACTGATGACGTTCATTATGTCAAAGACAACTTACAAATCTTTTAAAAACACTAATAAAGCTACTTTAAATCCAATGCTTCTCAAACAAGCTTCATCAGAGTTTGCATACCCTCTTACAATATTATTCAATCTTTCTCTTCAAATTTATACTGTTCCCAATCAATGAACAATCGCAATTGTAACTCCCGTTTATAAGAAAGGATCAGACAGCAAACACAGCGAGCAAGTACGTACAAATATCTCTGTTCGGTGTCCTCGGGAAGTGTTAGAAAGATGTATTTTAAAGAGATTTCCTCTGTTTTTGGGTAACCATTTTGGGTCACCTCTAGTCTGAAAACTCTGTATCATATATTAATTCTACCTGTATATTTATATTTTACAACGCCAAATAAACTATATTGAATAAAATAGTTAAAAGAAAATTACATATCTACAGAGTTTAGTATGGGACTACATTTTGCGGCGGAAGGTTTTCAAAAATAAAATGAACATTTTTTGTAATTAATAGTTTTAGAGTACTGTTACTTTAGCTTCCTACTTTTCAGTGCAGACCAAACTTCCAGATAATTTGTGCATTAAGATATCTTCATTTTTTTCCAAAAAACATATTTAAACATGTTTTAGCTCACCAAGACGAACTCAGGGGGAGCTTATGCTATACCTACGGCGTCGGCGTCCGGACCTGGTTAAAGTTTTTGTTGTAGGTCCTGTATCTAAGTCATCAATTTTCCTGTCTTCACCAAACTTGCATGGATGATGCATCTGGACCTACTTATGGACTTGAAAGATTTCGATGCTGAATCTGGGCAATGAATTTCAGATGCTGAAGGAGGTTTTTGGAGGAGGTTAAAGTTTTTGGTGCAGGTGCCCTTTTATAGCAATTTCCAAGTTACTACTGGTCCTAACTTCACCAAACTTGCATTGATGGTGCGTCTTACGATACTGATGCACCAGACTGGCTTGAATGCTGAATCTGAGCCATAAGTTTCGGATGCTGGAGGAGGTTAAGGTTTTTAGAGCTGGTTAAAGTTTTTGGAGCAGGTGCCCTTTGATGATTATATCTTAGTTATTACTGGTCCTAACTTTACCCAACTTGCATGGATGGTGCGTCTTATGATACTGATGCACCAGACTGGCTTGAATGCTGAATCTGAGCCATAGGTTTCGGATGCTGAATGAGGTTAAGGTTTCTAGAGCTGGTTAAAGTTTTTGGAGCAGGTGCCCTCTGATGATTATATCTTACTGTTACAGTAGTTATTAGTGGTCCTCACCAAACTTGCAAGGATGGTGCAGCTTATGATACTGATGCACCTGACAGGCTTGAATGCTGGATCTGAGCCATAGGTTTCAGATGCTGGATGAGGTTAAGGTTTTAAGAGCTGGTTAAAGTTTTTGGAGCAGGTGCTCTCTGATGATTATATCTTAGTTATTACTGGTCCTAACTTCTTAAAACTTGCATGGATATGCGTCTTATGATACCGATGCACCTGACAGGCTTGAATGCTGAATCTGAGCCATAAGTTTCGGATGCTGGCTGAGGTTAAGGATTTTGGAACAGGTCACTTGTTTAATATAAAATTGTACTATTTCAAACTTAGTTGATTTAACTATGATATAAATGAATCGCAGAGGCAGCTTCAGATGCAGAGCCTGACCTCCATTATCAAGGATGGTAAAAAATATATCTTAGTTATTACGTCCTAACTTCACCAAACTTGCATGGATGATGCGTCTTATGATACTGATGCACCTGACAGGTATGAATGCTGAATCTGAGCCATAGGTTTCGGATGCTGGAGAAGGTAAGGTTTTAAGAGCTGGTTAAAGTTTTTGGAGCAGGTGCTCTCTGATGATTATATCTTAGTTATTACTGGTCCTAACTTCACGAAACTTGCTTGGATGGTGCATCTTATGATACCGATGCACCTGACAGGCTTGAATGCTGAATCTGAGCCATAGGTATCGGATGCTGACTGAGGTTTAGTTTTTTGGACAGGTGACATGTTTTATAGATAATAGCTTGCATAGTTGATTTAACTATAATATAAATGAATCGCAGAGGTAGCTTCAGATGCAGAGCCTGATCTCCATTATCAAGGATGCTAAAAAATCTCCTACCTCACTCAAACCTGCTTGATAGATGTGTTTGTTGTTAAATGATATAACATGATTCCTATGATGTAATATTTTATGATATGATACTCTATTGTTTTATATGATACAATATTATATCATATATTATATTGTAGAACGTTATATGATACGATATGATATTGTATCAATTTTTTGTACATTATGATATGATATTGTATCATGATATTGTTATGTTTAGTATTGTAGTATAGTATTGTATATTATGATACAATATTGTATAATATGATATTGTATTAAATACTATTTTATCACATGCTATTGTTTCACATTATATTGCAATATATAATATTGAATCATGTGATATGATATTGTATAATATATAACATTGTATCATATGATACGATATTGTATATTATAATATTGATTTATAAAATATATTATTATGTCACATGAAATTGTATTATATGATATTGTTATATATAATATTGTATCCTATCATACGATATTGTATAATATGATATTGTATTATAATATATTACTATATGATGTATTATGTGATATGATATTGTATCATATAATACTATATTGTATCATATATTATATATTATGATATTGTATTATGTGATCAAATACAATAATGTATAACACGATACAATGTCATATCATATGTTACAATATTATATTGCATCATTATTTATTACAGTAGTTTATTGTATTATATGATGTATATTGTAAGTATCATAGGATGCAATACCGTATTTTATATGATTGTATTGATAAACATTGTATCCTATAATACCGTATGTAATGAAAATATGATTATCATACATTTTTTAACATATGATATTGTTATACGATATTGTGTCAAAACAGTATCCATGTATATCCAAGATCATTAACTATGATTTTCATATAATATGATAAAGGTGGTCTCATGAAGGTGATGCTTCATAAAGGTGATGTCTCATCTCGGCGAGCTTTGTAATCTGTGATTACCTATGTTGCTTATATTTTCATAAAAGTCAAGAAAAAATTACCTTCAGTTTTTGCTTTAGATTAGCTTATTTCATGCCATATCTCAAATTTTTGAAATGTTACCCCTATTTTTCTTTTTTACTTTTACATTAAACATTAGATTTATGTCTATAAGTACATATCAAATTAGATACATAAGTGTGAACGTTTCATATAATCTTACAATAATATAGATATACCGGTATTCAAAACGCGTGGTGACGTTTTTATTTGTGCTCATGCGCCGTGAAAAGGCGAAGTGTGTTTACTGGAAATGGAAGGTCGCAGATTTCTAATGCGAACATAAGGGTGAATAAACACTGAATGTAAATATTTAAACAATAAAATGCGGGATATGAAGGAGGCGACTTTGCTATTGATCAAGGCAAAGAGAAAGGTTCATATTTCTTATATAAGCAAAGCATTCGACAAAGTATGGCAAAAACAGCTGATAAAGGTATCCTACATAAACTTAGTAATTTGGGAATATACAGGGTAATTTATTAAAATGGTTTTATAGTTACCTTCATAATAGAAAAGAAATGTGTCATTATAAACGGTACCAAATCATACCTGAAATATGTGCAAGCGGGTGTTCTGCAAGGAAGTGTTTTAGGTCCACTTCTTTTCCTTGTTTACATAAACGACCAAGTGGTCGATTTCGACTGTAATATCAAACTGTTTGCTTATGATACCTCAATTTATATAATTGTTCAAAACCCGTTTATCTTTGCAAAACACCGATCTTGAAAAAAATAATGACTGGTCTTTAAAGAAAGGCTTGTTTCCTTTAAATAACACATCCAAAACCGAATGCATGGCCATTTCTAATAAAATTAAAAAGCCTTTTCATTCCTCGCTTATATTTGATGATGTCCGACTTTAAAGAAGTTGAAACGCACAAATATCTTGGTGTAATTTTTAGTAGTAACCTATCGTGGAGCCTACGGATTGATGTAGCCGTTCCAACGGAATGCTATCAAAAGCTTACGCAAGATTCGGACAAATACGCAGAGTTAAGTTTATATTAGATAGGAACTGCTTACAAAAAATAAACTTCTCTTTTATTTGACAACTTTTAGAATAGGCTAGTGTAATGTGGGATAATACCTTAGTCAAAAAATAGAAAATATTCAGTTAGAAGCGGCACGAATTGTGACGGGGAGTAATCGAATGGCCTCCAAGGCACTTCTATACAGAGAAACAGGCTGAGTGTTAGTACTTACCAAAGCATATTTTAGGGATACCATCGACTTATCAAATTCTTTAAAATGTTCCACGACAAAACTCCTGAAAATCTATCTAATATTTTACAAACACAAACTTATATAAATTAAATGTAACACATAATACAAGAAGTAATAATTTCATACGAGAAATATACGCACGAACAAAACTGTCATTTCGTCCAAGTACAATAAGGCTCAGAAATACGTACATTACCTAATGAAATACAAAACAAATTATCTTTAAGTAATTTTTAAAAAATATCTAAATCGTAACAATATGAAAAATTCCCATTAACTATAATTTTGGATCCATGCAGAATAGGACAAATTCTACACTCACAGGTTCTAAGATTAGAGTGCAGTACCTTAAAACTTTATATATTCCGTAGAAACATTTCTCCCTCCCCATTTAGTACCTGTGGTTCAATGAAAAGTAATGGCCATTACCTTGTATATTGTCCAAATTATAAAGAAATACGTGGTACACTGTACTACAATTAGCAAACTTCCAGACCCATCTAATGTCAACTTACTACTCTTTGGGTATTCCAATCTTAGCAATAATGATAATAAATATATTTTTATATGGTTCAAAAATTTATCAACGAGAGCAAACAATTTCAGGGTACTTGGTGTAACCACAGGGGCATCTTATCGGCTCTGCTCTCTATGACATATATATAAGTAATATGTCATAGAGAGCAGAGCGGATAAGATGCCCCTGTGGTGTAACTTTGACATTTTTCCTACTTAATGATCCTTTCTTAGAATGTAAAAAAGTATCTAGCATATATTTATATATCGATGTTTTACATATGTTCTTTATAGTAGTACTTTGTATTAAACATATTCTATTATTTTCTTTATTATTACATGTAGATATACAACTACATTTACAGTCTACATCTTGTATCTTGCTTTTTATTATATTCATTTCTTCTTTTTTGTAATTCATGCAGTCATGTAGTAATTTATGCAATATGAGAGTCGATTAAGTTGAATCACAAGTTGGAAAATATATTCCTGTCGGAAAAGGTGATTGGCCTGCAATTTCTCCACGATAATTCATTTTTTTATATGTAAATTTAAGATGTTTGCTGCGCGAAAAGGGGGAGCCCCCCCCCCCCCCCCCCATTTTTCGCGCAGCAAACATTATTCTTAAATTTACATATAAAAAAAATGAATTATGAATTATCATGGAGTTGCCCCCCCCCCCACTTTTTTTATCGAGCATGTAAAAAATTGAAGTGAAAACAAGGAAATAACAGTGAAATAGGAGTTATAGGTAAAGCTCCCCACCCCCACCCCCTTTGGGTTTTTTTGGTTTTGTTTTGTTTTGTTTGTTGTGGGTTTTTTTTTTTTTTTTTTTTTTTTTTTTTTTTTTTTGCTTGTCAAGTTTTTTGGATGAGTCTGCCTCCTCCCCCTTCAAAAACGATGCTATCCATCTGTACCTTCAATCCAACAGAGTGTGTTATTACTTGATCCGCCTCTCTGATCTTTAATAAACTCTTCTGTGTTGTGAGGTAAATTTTAGTCCACGTAGAAAACATTGAAGATGGCGGTTCACGAATCGTTCCATCTGTAAGTGGGCGTTAAAGTTTGTCTTTACTTTAAGTTAAATACTTTTATTATTATTTATTGTGTATGGTACAATATTGGAATGACACTAACAATTGTTTATCAATCGATAATTAAATTTATTGATCTTTTCGATATCAAATCATGCAACCGGCTGAAGATGTCATCGATTGGTCAATAAAAACGTATGATTCGAACTGAAGTGAAAACTCGATAATACGATTATTTCTACCAAATGATATAAATTAAGATATTATGAATGTTAATTAAGAATCTTGGGTGTCGCATGCAAGTTACATAAAAGCTAATTATTTTTTTTTTTATAACTGATCTGACTCGATGCATTCAGACCCACTTTATGATAGTTATAACTTCACTCTATGTAAACAGTGTGATGTAATCAAATAATATATAAACGTTGTGACCGTTGGAGCGAGCGCAGCTAGATTCAAAATAGTGCAGTTTGAGTTTTTTTGTAGAACAAAATTTATTTGAAACGGTAGGATCCGCATATCTACTCAAATCATATGCCAAAGTTAAACTAAACGTTGCGTGCTCAGTCTTCATTATGACGTCATGATTCATACGTAAAACGTTAAAGTTTTGTCTTCGGAAATAGCTGAAGAAAAGTTCTTGATTCCGAGAATTTTTTATTTCTTCTTTCAATGCTTATAATTTTCCTAAGTTAATGAATTGAATTTTTTCTACTTTATTCAGTCTCTAAAAGATCGGTTTCTTGATGTTAATGATTTTATTTTCCATCTAATAATTTGATAAGACATACGTGAAACTAGTCGGTTTTCTTGATTAAAGCACTGTTAAAAGTTGTATAGTTTGCACAGTCATTTATTTTCATCTTAATTACTTTCAATCAAACATTGGAAAGTTTTTAAATGAGTTTTGGGCAAAAAACATCGACAAGCGACAGTCGTATAATGATCGAGTTAACTTTTGTTTTAACAAAATGGCGGCCAATATGGCGGCGCCCATGACTGGAAGAAAATTTTTTGGCCCGTAGTACCCCTGATTAAACTTCTATTTTTCACTGATTTTCTTATATATACGTGCTTTGCGAGGCGGGCTTCCCCCGCCTCTCGCTGCGCTCGGTATAACATGTTTACGTTAGAGTGAGCGTAGTAAAATATAAATTAAATGAAATCCTTCTCCGAGCCATGAAGGTGCACAAGGCCTATATGCTTATCCATAGTTTCAGTGGTGCTAAGCAATTGAGAGTCATTAATTGACTCGCCCTGGATAGGACACCAGTCCATCGCTGGTTAATCAACTCCTAGCATAAGCAGGTACCCAATTTCAGCTGGGTGGACTGAGACAATGTAGATAAATGTCTTTTCTAAGGGCACAGCACACAGCATCAAGTGACCACAGTGGGACTCTAGACAGTGACCATTTTAAAGTTACCGAAGACAACTGATCCACGTGCTCCACAAAATATATACAGCAAAGTGAATGTCCAGTCAGTGTCCACCGTCCTTCATAATTAATTGAACACAAGGAAGGAATTTTGAAATATGAAATTAGACCTACTATATTTACCAGTTAGTCTGCACTGAAACAGGAAGGATCATACATTCCACAGGGGCCAAGCCCGTTTTGACCTTTGGTTACATTGAAATCAAGGTCAAAACGGGCTTGGCCCCTGTGATACGTTCCTTTCCTTTTTATGATTTCCTGTACAACATACAAATATAAAAGTTAAGTATGTAAAGTTTATGTTAAGTAGAACTTAGAAAAGATGAGAATTGAGATTGTGCTGAACCCTTTCAATCTTTTGAATGATCCGACAGAAATTATTTTTGAAAAGCTGCTGGAAATGAAGGAATTCTTAGATGCAGATAGAAAAAATCTTTATGAATACAGGTTTTAGCTTCTATGGATTTAGCTTGTTCCTTTTCTTAAACAATGTCAAACTTGCATCAAAAGGATCATGAACCAACAAATAAATGAAACTTAATTGGTCTAATAAATGATACATCTAATATACAAACGATATAATACAAATTTCAAATTGTTAACAATTCTATATTTTTAACGAATTATGCATTTAGAAAACACAAATACACATTTATATTCCAGTAGAAAGAATACCAATATTGAACCCTTTGGCTTTCCGTATGTAGGTGTTATAAGCTTTATAAAAATTATATTCCCTTTGTTTTTCAGTCATGTAACAACAGACAAGTTTTATATCCAGCCTGTAGATTCAGGGATCGATGAACTGTTGGTTTTTGACAGAGTGTCACAGGAAATCAGCCTCCAAGGTATAAACGAATAAGCTTGAGTGCCTATGTGGACAAATTATGCCTGAACAGTCATGAGTTACGTGTAATTGTTATCTTTCAACTCTATGTGCTGCTTTTGTTCAAAGCTGCTCAAAAGTAACACAGTATATGGAATTTTATTTTCTTAACCAAAACAAAGCATGAGACATGTCAAATTCTTCTTCAGACACCATTGAAAAACTGTGAACTTTTAATGTGTTTAGAATTTTACCCAAATGGTCCCTCATATTTAGAGCTATATCTGTCATGATCTTTGCAGCAAACAAAGGACAGTTGCCAGAGTCCAGTGTAACCAAGGTTATCTATGGAATATTTGGAATGATCAGGCTAATAGCAGGTGAATGTTAAGCTTTTTACAAGTCAACCAGTTGACACTCTTTTCAACTATCTTCTATCAACATGTCTACAAATATCTTTGTAAAAAACTATTTAACAGTCAGTCAAAATCATTTGTCATGTAAAGAATGAATAAAAATTTTGCAGATTGTTGATTTACATGCAAATGCATCATACTTCTCTTGATATTTTGATGTTTTACATAATTTAAGTGTGTGTTATATAGGTCCATACCTGATTGTTATCACAAAGAGGGAGAAGATTGGTGAAATTGATGGTCACACGGTGTGGAAAGTTGTTAGCACAGAAGTCTTGTCATTTAAAAGGACCCTGCTACATCTTACAGAGCAACAGGTCTGTAACATCAAGCAGGATAAATGTTAAATCAAATAATAATTGTTGCTATTACCAGAATTCTCCCAATATCTTTAATGTTTTTAATTATTAATTAAAGCAATCTGTTAGCTATCAAAAGTTAATCATTTTGCATCAATTTGTTGATAATTAAGAGACAGCGATTTTTATCCTACAAGCTGTTAAATCAAAAACCTCACATTCTATCTCTTTTTTTATTTTATTTTTTACATTTGTTATGAATTTGATTTGTATGCATATATATGTACAAAGAGAGAGAGAGAGAGAGAGAGAGAGAGAGAGAGAGAGAGAGAGAGAGAGAGAGAGAGAGAGAAATAGAAAGAGCAAGAGAAAGAGAGGATAGACATGTATCATTAACTAAGGAAGTAATTTATCTTTGTGTTGTGTAGAATGCTCACAATAAAACCTATCTAACCATGCTGGACAATGCCCTGAAGATGGAGAGTTACTACTACAGCACTAACTATGATCTGACCCACAGCTTCCAGAGACTCTTCAACACCAGTCCTGACTTCCACTCAATGTCACTCCTAGAGAGGGTAAACAAAGCACACTTAATTTACACGTATTTCATTTTCATTAAATACCGGTATCTTAATCTATTTCTAAATTGGTTAATTCATTTTGGTAACCACTCTCAGTATACTGTTAATTAACATATTACATATGTATATTATATTACACGCACTTCTGTTGTATGCAATATTCTATTCTAGCTCTCTTTTAGGACTTCAGTGTTGACATAGGCTAACTTTTAATCTATCTTTATACATGTATTTGTAGGCAGATCCCAGATTTACCTGGAATGGACACCTGTTGAGGGAACTCTCCCAGCAGTCAGAGCTCGGTCGTTATTGTCTGCCCATTGTACATGGATGTATCCTCATTTGGAATCAAATTGTCCAATCATTCTCTGTTAATCATCATCATTAACTTTTCTTGTAATGAACAAACCTTTCTGATTTTTGTTATGCCTTGATATGATCATGTCTTTTGGGCAGATACACTAAGGAATATTAATGAATGAAAAAGCATTATTGTACTAGCTGTGCTTTGAATAAACAAGATACACTGTATAATGTTTGAATTTCAAGGCTACACTGAAAGATGCTAATGTCTGACCAACTAAAACAAAATAAAAATACTATTTCAGTAGTGTAGCAACTTTTTGGACTGTTAAATCATGATTACACAAATTATACAGAGTTGCATACATAACGCATTACAACTCTTATTTCTAAAACTCTGGGTCTGATATGATTAGATAACATTATTGTATAGAACAACCAGACAATTTTTGGCACAGTGTCTAAAAAATTTGGTATATGGATATTGAAACCCCACGCAGTTGCAACTAGACTCTCACCAATAATTCTCCTTGACCTGTAACAGTCATAGAATGCCAGTCATGTACAATCAACAACAAGAGCTTTGACTATATCTTGGTTTCACGGCGTTCCGTGTACCGGGCTGGTACCAGGTTCTATGTCAGAGGCATCGATACCGAGGGCCAGGTGGCCAACTTTGTGGAAACAGAGCAGATTGTACAGTATGAAGGAAACAAGTGCTCCTATGTTCAGGTAAATTTTTAATTGTGTAGATATTAATTGAAATATTAATCAAATGGGGTAGTATAATAGATTGTATGGTATTTATCACTCATATACATGTATGTGTAAATGAGAAGTACATGTAACCTATTCAATTTAAACAAAGACATTTTGTATATTAGATTACTTATTTATACTTATTGATTTTATTATGTCATTGAGATTTGTGGAGTTGTTGTTGTTCAATTAGCTGGTCCTGTGATGATTCAAAATATGATAACTTTATTTATGATTTAGGTCAGAGGCTCCATACCCCTGTTTTGGACTCAGAGACCCAATCTACAATACAAGCCCAAGTTTAAAATGAACACATCTAGTCATGTTAGTATATCAAATGTACATGTATTTAAAATTTACACAGTGTCTCAGATAAAGGAATTCTTTAAGGGTAACCCCAATTCATATATTTGAATGCAAAGTAAATGCTTAAAATCAAGTGTTTTTATTTAAAATACATAAATGTATGCATGTAGAAATTACATGATTATAACAATTTGGGACTTTGCTTTAAATGTGTTGTTCATGATGACTGATATTTTATGTGTGTATGATTGCAGATAGAGGTCTTTCAAAGACACTTTGATGATTTAGTGTACAATTATGGTGATCAAGTGCTTATTAATTTGGTAAGTGCTGATAGTTTAATTATTTAGCAATGCATAAAACATATGTGGTTTGGTATGAATGACCAAGCATATAATATGCTTCTATCACTTCAAACTTGAGTTTTGTTTATGTTACATGCATGATGGGGTAAAAGTTTTGTTTATAAGATGGAGATACATGTATGAACAAAGACAATTTTAAAGTTTTTATCAATTTCCTGAAACATGGACAAATAATGTTTAATTAAATTTTTTGTTGTTATAAGTTTATTAACTTGGTTTTTTTTATGCTACAGATTAACCATACAGGTGGAGAAGGGCAGCTAGAGAAGGCATTTTCACAATCGGTGACCAACACACAAAATGCGAAACTTAGGTAGGCATATTTGTTTCTGAAGTGCAAGGGCAAATCTGATATATGTTGCATTTAGAATCACAAGGTGTAAGGAAAAACAAAGATCCAAAGAGACAAATTCAGAATCTATCAGAGGTCATTTGATAGTTTTAAATACATGTATGATCTTTGTCATTATGGAGTCTAATTAGTTTGTTCATATACCTTTATTCATATTTGTTAGATATGAATATTTTGACTTCCACCATGAGTGTCGAAAAATGAGATGGGATCGGCTATCAGTGCTGACAGATAGACTAGGAGAGGATATCAAGAGATTTGGGTATGATACATTGTACTTTCCTTGTAAATATGGCAGATAAGACCGTATGACTTTTATGTAATCAGTTTGTGTGTTTAAGAAATCTTACAATGAATGTCATGCCCAATCTTTTTACAGTTAAATATTGAAGCAAAACTATGAAATCTAAAATCAACTAACATAATCTTATATTTTTTAAATATTGATTGTATTAATGTGTACAAAATTCTTGGTTTCTATAGAAAAAAAGTATAATTTTTTTCTGAAATATTTATCTTATTTTTATACATATGGCAAGGTAAATTTGTATATTAGGATGCATTTCAATTTTTAGATATTTTGCCATATCAAAGGATGGGACTGTTCTAAGTCAACAAGAAGGGGTGTTCAGAACCAACTGTATAGATTGTTTGGACCGTACCAATGTAGTGCAGGGGTTACTGGCCAGGATCATCCTAGAAAAACAACTAACAGTAAGCCATACTATGACTTTTAGATAAATGAAAGATGATTGGACAAAAATTATTATGAAAATATTTTTTTTCAAAATCTTCTGATTATTGGTGTAAAATCTTTTACAATGAGATCACTTTAATACATGTATTTTGTGATTGATCACATGATATGATTTTTTAAATATATCTTTCTAATAGCGTCTGGGTGTGTTAGAAGCAAGTCAAAGAATAATTGACATGAAAGCCTTCATATCTAAATTCAATAACAGTAAGTGAGAATTGTTCTGTTTTTCTAAAAATTGATGTACATATTGAACATGTACCAGTACATTTTCCCAGAAATGCAGAAAATATTTTGCCAATTGGTGAAGTAATTTCCCCAAAGAAATTCTAGATATCAGATATTAAAGTTGTTTTTATGTCCATACATTATGATTATCTAAAGTAATTGAATAATATCATCTGCTTCTTCAATGACTTCATGTTCCCATGTAGTCATTTTGCTAGAAACCAGATATTTAGTTTGCATCTGATTTTGTCTCTTTGACAGTCTGGGCAGACAATGCAGATGCAGTGTCCAAGCAATATGCAGGAACAGGTGCTCTTAAAACTGACTTCACTCGGTATGCGAGCTTGTTCCAGTATTTAACAAAGCAAGCCTTGTTACTTATCTTTGGAGTAAACAGAAGGAGTGTATTAATTGTTTGACTTTTTCACAATATCTCTGATTTTCTGGTAATTATTTTCAGGCAGGGAAAACGTACCAAGATGGGTCTTGTCATGGATGGTTGGAACTCGCTGATTAGATATTTCAAGAATAATTTTGGAGATGGGTTCCGACAGGTAAAGTGTTGCTTGTCTCAAATTTTCAAGAGTGCTCTCCCTTGTCAGAATCACTCTCCTCCTCCATTTTCAATATTGAAATAACAAAAAATTGTCAGATTAAAATAAAAAAGTTTCATTATTTAATGCATGCAGTAGATTTTAATTACTCTCTTTTATCAGGATGCTATTGATTTGATCTTGGGTAACTACACTGTGGAAGAAAACGAAGGAATTTCCAGGCCCTCCCCTCTGCAGGCAGAAAGAGATTGGAAGTTTTATGCAGTAAGTTCAGCACATAATGTTCTAAATTTTCAGTGAAATGTATTTTGAAAAAAAAAACCCACCAGTACAAGACATTTTGGTGAATTTTGAGAAAATGCAACAAATTCAAGTGTTATGTCATTGATGATAGTACATATACATGTACATTTCAAGATGAATTTAAAGAGATGTACATGTGTAAGCTTATGACACAACTTTCACAAGACAATTTTGGCTTTGCTATAAAACATATGTACCGGTTTATGCTGTTTCTTGTAACTGAATTTTATTCATTACATGTATCTTTTAAAAGATGTTTACAAATCCTTTCCTTTGTTTTGTACAGGTACCTGTGATATTTGTGATTGCCATGGGAATGTGCTTAATCAGCATATTGTTGCCAGATGGTAGGTTATACTTCTGTAATACAAATTTCAAAATTTCTTTTCAAATTTTAGCTTTTGTTTGATTGAAATCAATGGCCAAAAATTTTTATCTAAAATTTATTAAAAGCAAATGGATTTATTGTGAAATATGTACTTTATAAGGAAATATAATTGCTTTGATCGAGGGACTTTTGTTGATTTTATAAAACTCAGGTTAAACAATTTAAGTTAATGGTACTCTAACTTTAATTTGATATTTTATATCAAATCATATGATTCCACTCTTTAACTTCTCTTTTGCCTGCAGAGTCATGGAGTGAACAGTTCATGTACATTTTATTCTGGGGCACTGCCAGCATTGTGTCTCTAGCAGTAATCTACATCTATGGGAGTGAATTTGTGGACCAACCCAAACTTGTTCATACCCACGCCAGGGTTAATGGTGCTGTCATGTATGACACCCCCAAAACAGCCTGAGAGAGTGTGTTTGTACGTACCAGGTATACAGCCTCATTCCATATGACTGAAGACAGAACTATTTTTAAAATCAACGGAAAGAAGAACAATTTGATTTGCTTTTAATTTTCCTCTTTAGGTTGCATCATCCTTGTTTATATGAATGGTCTATTCCTCCTTTTATGGTAATAAAATTGTAATTTGGTCCTATGTAAAGTATTAGTAGAAGGATAATCAAGAATGAATTGTGTAGCACAGTATAAACTTAAGAATTATACTGAGACATGTGATTGACAAAATACCACATGCTTTGTATTTTCAAAGAGTAAAAGAGAAATTTAATTGTAAATATGTGTATACTTATGGTACATGTATAAAAATACACTGTCTACTATATATTGGATCTTTTTGTAAATACATATACTTTATGACAGGCAACAAACATTATACATGTATTTTATCTTGTGTATGCATTGAAGTCCTTCATGTTACTTGTACTTTAATAAGTTATGAAAAATGAAAATGTGATCATTGTTAGACCTACATTGCTAGGATATTAAATAAAATGTATTGTTCAATCATGTCAATAACATTTTTTTCTAATCACATACATGTAAATTTATTTACATGTAACTGACTTAGTTGTTCTGTGGAAGTTATGCCATCATCAGATCCACATTGTGTTACTTTTCTCTACAGAACTGGGTTGTTTTGTGTATATTATATACATAATATGATTAAATACATGTGGATTACTAAAAGTCTTGTGTAGGTGAATCAGAATGTTATATAATAATGTTCTTCAACCAATATATAAAAATTTCTTAACATTGGGAAGAAAATAAAAACACCAGATGATATGAAGTGTTAGTTATGTTTTTACAACCTCCTTTAAAATGTTTTATATGTTCTTGTACTTAGATCAATGGACTCGCTGCAGTTAAGAAAAAGTGTAAGAAGAAAAACTCCGTGAGAAGGGAGATAACTCTGATAAATCACAAAAAACATGCATCATATTTCAATGTAACCCAAAATTGATCTGCTTAAAATGTAATTCCGAAAACACTGAAGTGGAAAATAGATTGGAAAAAACAAGCAATATGCATGTAATGCTATTTGATTTAGAAATTTCATGTAAATGATAACAGATCATAAAGTTATACATGTCATTGTATATTTTCAGAAATCAATAAACAACAGCGACTAGTAGATGTACTTTACATATTTAAATCATTTAATTGAAGATTTATCAACAATTATTGGTATAAAGTAAAAAATATATTTATAAAGTTGTTGAAAAATTGTGATATATATACATGTATGACTTTTGAATTAAAATATAATATAAATTCTTCCTTATTATTTCTATCCTCATTTGTCAACTAGCTTCCTTTTCATCTTCTATCTCTATAAACTGAAAAAGAGAATTTCCAATGAGGTTATTAAAACAACCTATTATTTACCAGTGCTTGGATGACTGAAAGACACAAAATGTACCAATATGATAAATATATGTATCTAAATATGATTTTTTTTTTTTGTTGGTATTACCGGTATATTCAAATTAATTTACTAGTATGCATCAGAATGAAGAATACAATAAAGAATTAATATCTATTTAAGGAATAAGTAATCATTCTTTGAGTATTATGAGGTGATAATTTTGGTCGGGGCATGGTCAAATCCAATAGAGCCCGAAGGGCTTTATGATAGATTTGACCATGCTCCGACCGAAATTATTACCTCATAATATTCAAAGAATGATTCCTTAATACTTATATTTATATTATTTCCAATTTCTAGACTTTAAAAACAACATTTTAAAAGCACTATTTTGTCATGTAGCACATGCTATGTATTACAATGTGACGCAGCCAATACCGTTTTTGGTTATGCTATAAGACACTCCCATTTTGTGTCACTCATCTTTTACGAAATTATTGGGCTATAGGCTTCAAAATTGATTCGTTATGTTATCACAGACAAAGACAGTTGAAAATGTAAACATATAGTATTATCTACATGTACCTTGGAAGATTCTTTCTCATAACAAAGAAACATGGACCACATAAAGGAAGCACAGCCCATTACTTTGGTCCGGTGTTTGTATGGAACTAGCGAGAAATTGATACTTTGAACAATTGGCCAGAATGATACCCCAGTCTGTAAAAAATTAACAAAGTACCTCCTACATATATTGCTAAAATTTCTTATCATTTTTACTTCACAGAAGTTTTATTTAATTTTTTTTTTTTTTTTTGGGGGGG
Source organism: Magallana nippona (assembly GCA_033439105.1). Classification (NCBI taxonomy): domain Eukaryota; kingdom Metazoa; phylum Mollusca; class Bivalvia; order Ostreida; family Ostreidae; genus Magallana; species Magallana nippona. The sequence goes on along the minus strand of CM065922.1, from coordinate 44,380,496 downwards.
GGGGGGAATTAAAGAGCTTTCTTTTGACAAATAAAACCACCAGTATTTCATACTATATGCCATATGCTGATATATATATAGGATATTTACAGGACGTAATCATGATTTGATAAAAAAGGAGAGAGCATATATCATTTGTGAAATAATATATGGTATTGAATTATTACAATTTTTTACGTTCATAAAAGCCTTTTTGAATCTACTAGAATTATATGGAGTGATCAGTTCATGTACTAGGCACAAAATCATTGTTACTATATCATAATGCAAAATGTTAAGAGAATATATGTACATGTATAATGTGTTTGGACAGAAAATTTATACATGCATGCCTAAAGCATATCAATTTTACATTTTCTAAAAGACATAAAAGAGGTGTGTACTACATACCTTGTATGTGATTGGAAATTTTTGTAACCATTCTTCTTTAAATTGCTGCAAAGATTTTTTCTCGAGCATACATGTTGCTGAAAATATACATGTTCACATGAACAATGGAAAAATCAAATGCCACCTGAATTTGCAGAACAAATTTAAGGTGATAGAAAATATATAGGCCTACTGTGAAAGATGATGCCACCAAAAGTTTATCGGCAGTACACTTGTTGATTTGTGAACTTTATGCTACTTAAGATTTATAGAACATGCCCCAATCCTAAATCTTAATTTTGACATGTGAATGAAGTTTAACGAGTTAAATCGAACCAAGAAATCAAATATGAAGTTGGACTTATGGCAAGTCAAACACAGCTAGGCATGCAATATTATTCTCACTTAAAGAATTAAGGCATTGTTCAAACTTACTGAAATAAAAAGTTGATATTGCAAAGGGGGCAAACACAGCCTGTCCTGCTATCATTTTCTTTGCCACAGTTTTAAAGGTTCTTCCTGGAAATGTTCGTTCCACAAGGAACATCCAGGAGAACACTAATGGTGCCATGACAAATGTTCCGACCGTGAACATTCTCAGAGATTTCTGGCGGTCCAGTTGCTCTTTCTTACAGATAAATTTTTGTTCAATTAGGTCAGCAATTGTCCACAAGGTGGCATACGTTGCCATTGTTTGTAAAAGAGTCATTGTTTAGCAACTTTATCTTTGCAACTTCTATGTGAATTTCATCTACAAAATATACAGAGTTATATTTAACACTTTTTATTAAAACTAATCTTAGTTACCTGTAATATCTATTGATATATCTATTTTCAATTCTGCATTACCTCTAGATAAAACATATTTACAATGTATCTCTTATGTGCAAATAGTTATGATTTACATTTCAATGTAAGTTAAATTATTCTTATCAAATACCTGTAATACACATATACCCTTCTTTAATAAGCACATTTGTTTTATTTTTTAGAACTTTTGTACAGCTTTTAAAAAGATTGTGAATTTATCTCTTGCCGTAAACAACATATTGTCCAAACGGAACGCCATACAAATTATCAACTGATAGTACTTTCAGTACTTTGATTCAGCGAGATTTTCGTCGTGTGGTCGACAAATCATTGCATGCAAACCAATAAACGCCATTGTGAATAGATGATAAAGAATACATACAGTACATTCAAAATAACACAGGTGTTGGTTCAAGGTTTTGGTTATCAATTGTTTATGTAACTATAAATATATTGAACACCATGCACCCTTCTTCGTGCAAGTCAAGAAATCTTGCCCTGTGAGGATTGGTATTTTCATTTCATCAAGGATAACATTTTACAGTTACTGGATATTCAAATATGTGGACTGACCTTTTATGATAACGCATCAGTGTAAATCATAGTATGCATGTTGGAATTTTAACTCAGTATGGAAACGTGGCCCTGTATAAAATCAGTGGTTGTGGAGACTTGAAATACCTATAAATGTGAAATACATGACAATCTAACATAAACAATTTATTAATTCATAATTTTCTGATCAGTACAGTATTTTCAAACAAACAAACGTATAGGTCTTATGCCAAATTATTTTTTTACGGTTAAGGTAGTCCGGCCTATATTCAACACTGATTGGGCTCGATCAGTATGACAGTATCGAGGAAAGCCTGGTATTTAATGATATACTGATAATTCACAGACAATGTTATTCTCTTTTGAGAAGGCATAGCCTTCATACAGGATGATCGAAGGTTATGCCTGTCCACAATTCTAAAAAGATAATAAAACAATATATGACATTGTATGTTTGCGTGCTAATAATTTTGTTATCGCCTCTCAGCAATATGCAACCCCTTGCGAAATGTTCGAGTTTTTTTCCTAAATATTTTGGAGATCAAAACTGGACATACAAAATAGAAATAAATATTTTATCTAAAACCATACCATATTAATATTTTGTGCAAATCATTGTAGTAAGCTCTGTGGGTCTGCATGATATATCAGTACAATTCCCCTCCTCCGGGAGAAGGGGATGAAACAGCTAAATAAAGTCAATCTATTATTAGATATTTCCCAAGGGAAGATGATTTTGACAGGAAAGCCTCTATATATTATACTCTACATATTCTGGGTGTGGCGAGGAGAATAGGGCTACTTGCATGATAATTCGTTGATAATTATATCCCAAGGTAGAATACTGCAATGGGGATGGTATATCAAATCATGCTATTGACAATTACCGGCCACAAAATCCTAATTCTATGACTTTAGATACGACAAAATCCTTGTTTTTTAATAACTTTGTTGAACTGAACTGGGGATATTTTCAATGATAAGGTCACACAATTGAAAATGATAGAAACCATTTCAATGGATTAAACAATAAAATGCTTTCTTTGGTGATTATGCGCTATCGCGGGTAATGTATTTTTTCGACTTTGCTGTCGCTACCTTCATAACCCGCATGAATCATCATGCAAAGAAAGATTTTATTGTTTATATTTACATTAGCAAATAAATGCATTGATCGTAAAAAGTAAGTAAAAGTAACTAAATTATTGTTTATGTGCATCAATACGTTAGGTAAAAGAAATGGCCAAATCATATTATATATGGGAATTTGAGTCTGATCAGATATTATCATGATTAATTCGTGCAGTCCGGTCTTAGGTTGCCTAAGATTTCGACCAATCGATAAACTGGTTAGAACTGAATCTTGTAGATTTCATTATTGTCAATTTTTACAAAGCTATGAATTACAATCAATTTCCGTAAGAAATACCATCCATTTACAGTTAGGGATGTCAACGAGTATTCGAGTACTCAACTATATCGCTGGCCAGGTCACGATGATCATGGACTAAAATTTTCTTAGTCGATTAATCGATATAGAGTGAATAAAATTCGGAACTCCCGGATTAATCGACTAGAATCTCCAAGTAAATTTGACATCTCTAATAACAGTCAATCCAAAAAATAGTAAAGTGGACTTCATCCTTCCATCATGGTACATGTATTTTTTTTTTTTTTAATTCTGAATATAGAAATTCAACAGTAAATTTCAATTTTGAGAAATTTTCACAACTTTGCACACACCAAGTGTTATACGGTCAAAAGGATTAAAATTATTTAATATTATATTATTTATCATATAATGATAGGTATTTATTTACTGACCTGCTGTAAGTTTCTGTATATTGCATTATACACTTAAGTTACTTTCAAAATAATTACTTTTTCTGATGTAATTTTTTTTTTAAAGTTTATTTTTCAGATCACATTTTGATGTTCTTAAAGCTTCTACTAATTCAAACTTACTGAAATAAAAAGTTGATATTGCAAATTTCATTAACAATACCATTATATACTAACACATGTATATTTTTAAAAATATCAGAGGAATTTTCATTCAACACATATGTATAGTGTTAATAACAAAATAAAAATACAAGAAACCTGAATACACATTCTATCCTGAGTAAATTTTCTGTTAACAAGATGGTAAAAAATAGTCTAGAAAACTTACATGACTTCATATCAACATTAAACATTAAAATACATGTATACTGATATATTCACTGGAGTAATTTAAACCAAATACAGAATCTTCAAAATCAATAAATAACAATGTAGATATACTTAATACTGTCCATAATAGATTGAAATAATTGAAATTAAAACAAAAATGCAGCTGGATTTTATCTGCACGAGTTCTCTTTAACATCAACATACACATGTCCATACACCTGGTACAGATATATTAAACCAATGGAAGAGTTGCATGTACTAGATAACTTACAATTCAAATTTTCAGTACAAAGAAAATTTTAAATTACTTTAAGAGACAGTCATCACACACTGTACTACCCCTAAATCAGTGCAATTTCCATCACCCTGATTAAATAATCTATTCAAACAAAAAAATATAAGCTTTAATTATGTTACAAAACTGACACAAATATATGATTTTAGACCCATACTGCCTCCTGAGTCTTTGTGGTAATATTGTTATTTTACCCTATACTTCCTATTCACATAGACTTCATGAGTCAAATTACCTTACTTTAATAACAGTACAATGATTAGTTTAAAAAAAAATCCAGCTAGGATTAAAGAGAAGGAGTAGATGAATATAAGAATTTCATTTACAAAGGTACAGTATTAAAAATCCATAATCATGCACATCTGGTTGAATATGCCACAATGAGCTAATTACCTTTTTTAATTAAAATGTTTAACAATTGAGTAGGGCAGAAAAAGGATGTTTTGTTACTCATGCAGTACTGCAAATGCTGCCACATCTTTTATAGGTTTAAACTGCCACATTGAAAAGGGGAATAATTCAATTTTAAGTTAAAAAGAGCTAGAATTTTGAGTAATTCCCCTTTGCATGTACATGTATTAAAATTGTATTTACTGGTAAAATAAAAATAAAATTACTCACTGTAGCATTATATTTTGATTTTGTTTTTGGCCTGAGAAAGATTATAACAGTCAAACTTCGTTATCTCAAACTATATGGGACTCTCCGACTGTTTAAAAACTTCGAGATATCCGAGTAATCAAGATATTGAGGATAAAATACTTAAAAAATAAGTGGTTGGGACTTACAAATCACTTCAACATATCCATTGTATTCAAGATATCAGTGTTTGAGCTATCGAAGTTCAACTGTAATTTGTTTTGACTTAGTTTTACAAAATGTCCATATAGAATACTATTACACAACTCATGCCATATCACCAAGAGAATAAAACTTATACATGTACACATCATATGCTTCCCTGTCACGCCCCCTTTAAAATGAATTCTTTAATGAATAATTTCATCACTCATTGCTTCCAGTCAGGAAGCTCTCGGCATGAGACAATGCATTACCCCTGAATGAAAAAATTATCACCTATGTTACCATCAGAAACAAGATTTTGAAGCTTTAAAATTCTAAAAATATTTTGAAAATTAATGAAAGTGCTTGTCCCTATGGTTAAGATTTCTTGAATGTAACATGTACATATACACAGATAACATTACCGATGTATGCATCCCTGAACAATCAAAACAATAAGAACACAATCTTAAAGAATGCTCACACTACCGGTATATAATAAACAATGAAATAAACAGAGTAAATCAGCAATCTGAATATAAAATTAGCAGAATAAATTTGGATTTATGTTTATCACAGAATCACACATAGGTTTAATTGTTTATAAAAATATATTCATTTACCAGTTTTCTAAATATTAAATAAAACGATTAAAATATCTTCAAAATCCTAAATATTTCTTTTGTTAACTTCCTTTCTTCATATTTTCTGGCTGAAATAAAATAAATAAAATAATTTATTACTTTATCTAAATACATATTGTAAATCAAATCCATATCAATTATAAATGGTCATATATTTTTAAACTACATGTTGTCATTTTTAAAACACTAAACAAATGTAATTTGGTTAAAAGTCGTAAATATGTCAATATTTTATAATAAACCAAGCGTTTACCTCGGAAGGTTCTTTTTCATAACACAGAAACATGGACCATAAAAATGAGGCGCATCCAATCACCTTCGCCCGATGTTTGTAAGGAACAACAGAAAAGTTTACGGCTTGTACAAATGGCCAAAACATCATACCAGTCTACAAAGGAGAAAAAATTATCTTTTTTTCCTTTTTTCAACCAAAAAAACTGCATTTGAATATTTTAAATTTATTTAAAAAATTTAAAAGACATAACACATGTATATACACATCATAATGATGACTACTCTATAGGCTAGATGGCGCTGACATTTCACTTTGATAAGTTATCAATAGAAGCAGCTGAATTAATTTTTAAGACCTGATATTAAATTCTTACTTGCCATTGCCAAACAATTATACCAAATGTTTTGAAAAACAAATATAATATTAGTCACATGACCTTTTATATACATGTTTCACATATTGGATTAATAACCATCATGGATCAGTAAGAAATATCTGCCTTTTCATTGCATTTTTAACAATCATGATATTTGACATGCCAGGAAAGGGACGTCAAATATTAAAATTTGCAGTTTAAAAAGCCAGGAAAATGGCAGATATTTCGAACAAATCTTGTGTTAGAATTTCATGTTATAAGTTAAGATAAACTTCATGTACAAGCTAGTACCTTGTAAGTGATAGGGAATTTCACAAGCCACTCTTCCTTAAACTGTTGAAGGGATTTTCTCTCAAGCATGCATGTAGCTAGAAAAAGACCAAAGAATACCAGTAGAATCTTTAGTACATAAGAAAATTCAAATGTACATTTGTTACATTCTGACAATGAACAGGAATACATGAAATGGACATTTAGCTCAAATGTTGTGAAATGGGATATGGGAGAAAAAATGACCCGCCAGACAGGGATTTGAACCTCTACCAACTGAGCTATTTGTCACCTGCAATCAAACCAGTCTGACTGTCACATTTCACCCCCTTAAGAGATCTCCCCCACCCCTCAAATATCAACACCCAATATTCTTTCCCCTGGCAGGTGTTAATCTGTCCATTCCAGGGGGTTGGTCACGGCACCAAATGTGAGGGGAAGGGAGAAATAATTACGGATACCCTTCTAGTATATATATCAGGATTCAAACCATTACCTCCATGGGTTCCCTGAATCTTTATGTACCAGTCAGGTGCTCTACCAACTTTTAAAACTGTGTGGCAACCGGAGATCAAATGGACTGTCAGACCGTCACAGTTGTATTGACTTCTATAGTGTATTTATGAAATTTTCAGTAGCTAAATGACACTTAATGACTCAAATAGCAGATCAAGTTTCGTTTGGTGATGTACATACCCCTGAAACTAACAAGTTAACTCCTGCCAGGGAAAGAACCTGAGGATGTATCATCAAGGGCAATAATCATGCACTTGGCATGTTGTACATAAGCATAGTAATTATCAATCAATGATTTCATGAAATATAACATATATATCAATTATCAATTAACTTACTGAAGTAAAAAGTAGATATTGCCACTGGAGCGAAGACAACTTGGTCTGTTAACATCTTTTTGGCCACAGTTTTGATCGTTCTCCCTGGGAACATTCTTTCTGCAAGGAACATCCAGGTAAAGACTAATGGAGCTACCACAAATGTCCCTACAGTTACCATTCTCACAGATTTTTTGTAGTCCATTTGCTCTTTCTTGCTGATGAACTTCTGCTCCACTGAATCTGATATGGTCCACAGAGTGGCATATGTTGCCATAGTTTGTAAAATGGTCATTTTGTGGGAGAAATATGATACGTCTTGCAGATGTCAAACTAGAGAATTTTCAGAACCTAAAAGAAAGATCAATTTGCAGCTGCATGAAATTAAAATTTTATTATTTTATATTTCTAATATAAAATATTTATAAAATAATATTACTACGTATCAATATATATACTTTTTAAAAAATATGTACAATATGGGAAAGAAACTGTATAGATATAAAAACTTCTGTTTTATAGTATAACGTTAACGGTTATAATTATTTTTTTTATTATGCACAGTACTGTAGATTAACACTTTATCAGTTTATACAACTACACTTTCGTTGTTTAAATTTTCTTCTTCTGTACCAAACAAAACTATTCTGTACCATACAAGCAGTCACACTGACCTTCAGCAGTTCAAGTTTCAGTTTGTTAGAACAGCTGACAGATGTTGCTTTCACTGTGGGAACCAGTTTTATGAATGAAATATTATTCCGATTATTCACTTTAGTGCCTTTTGCTTAAAAAAGTATACTATATTAAAATTAAGTTTGCATTCAATAGTTCATTTCACTTACCTCAAGAAAGCCATTAAATGTCTTTCATTGATTTCAAAATATTTTAAAACGTTAGCTCCAAGAACGACTTACTTTTGCATTGCACTTCCGGAACACCGTGGACGGTGTCTGATTAAAAACATGACGATGAACGAATGTTATTTGAATGTCGCTGTCATTGCTAATTGCAAACTTAGTGCCCGAATTCAGATGAATATGGCAGTGCAGTGTTGAAATGATGAAAAGTTTCACCATTGTGATGCTTGTTTTGGGCACGTTGTTTGTGCCAGTTACAGAACAAGATGCACCGCATCCACAACCAAAATCAGAGTCTGTACCGAACGTTACACCAGACCCTAAAAGTGTGAATGTCCATGTGAATGAAAGGTACACAGGCTATTGCTTTACATCAAATAATTTCATAATTATTGAATTATATATGATTGCTATAAGAATTATTGATTTGTAAGACCAAGCCATGCAGAGCTGAGGCACGGCTAGATAGAATGTTCTATCGTTAAAATGACAGATGTCATACGGACCCGGTTTAACGATAGAATTCGTCCCATATACTCGCTTCGTAGCAAATAAAAAAAAAAATCACACTGTATCTTGCGTAAATTTTCATCATGATTTCATTCATGATTAGTCTCAAATATCTACAATGTTGCTCTTTTATAATCCCGTTTTACCACATTAACTGCTTTTGCAATGAAATCACTGTCACTTTTAACATCACGTTTACGTTTGAAAATTCGCTGTTTACGGTCTCGCCATGTTAATGATAAGATTATTATTTCTAAGGCACGGCTAGGGGCTTCTCACGGACACTTGTTTGAATGTTTCTGTATAATAAAGTTCACCATATAGAAATAATAATAATAATACAAGGTATCTGAATAACACAAAGCCCCCCCCCCCCCCCCCCCCCCCACACACACACACACACACACACCTTTTTTGGATTGCTTTGCAATCAATTTTGCTTTCAATGCCTTATGGAAAAGTAATCTCAGGGAGATTTGTGGAGAATAAAAATTTTTAACTAACGTCTCTTCCGGAAGAGATGTCAGTCCGAAGCTTTTCCATTGAAAGCAAAATTTATTTCAATTGCAGAAGGGGAGTACTCCATGTAATTTGGAGTTCAACACCTTCTTTTAGATTTCGATTTCACAATTGACAATTGAAGGTTTAATAAAATCTTTATCATGCATGTTTACATTAACAAACTTGGTCTATTTTGTACATGAGCATCAAAAATCACCATGCATATAGCTTCACCTGAGACTATTTAGAGATTCATGTGATGCACTTTCACTCTCTGCAGATGTGTCATATAAAGATTTTTCACATCAGTAAAAATGTGTAGTATCCTGAAATACAAAGATGTTAGGTTCTCTTGAGCAAATCTATGCTCTCATAACTATACTCAATTGTAGCATGATTGATGTAAATGGCACCAACGTTACGGAAATCATCAACTCAACAACTACCGCCACAACAACGATAGCCTCTACAACCAAAGGCATAGCAGTGGACTTGCCTAAGAAAGGAGCAGCCGAGGAAGAGCATCACAGCAGCTTCACCATCTTCTTCATTCTCCTTGTTGTTGGTATGCATCTTTTTGATAATGAAAAAAAATTCTTATGCTGTACATGCTTTACAAGACATGTTTTTGTCTTGAATATTGCTTTCTTCCTTCATTTTGAATTTTTTTTATAATTATGCTTTGAGGTCTCAGGTATTATTGATAACTTTTACAGTTTTCTTGATGTGTTTTGTTTTTGTTTTCAGCACTGGCAATATTGACTACACATATGCTTATTCAAACCAGATTTCACTATTTACCTGAAAGCATTGCAGACATTTTACTAGGTAATTTTTTTTCTATTTGAAATTTTTAAATCTACATATAATAACTTATCTTTTTTTGATAAAAAAGGGAAAATTTTTCCTTAGGATTAGGTGTTTATGTTTAAACTTTAGAATATTTATTATTGATTTTCATGACAAACGGTTATAATTATTACACTTTTCATGATACATGTAGCAATTAGTAACATATTTCAATGATTTTTGACTTGTATACATGTAAATGTACAGGTATTTGTGTTTTGAAATATTTTGTAGGTGCATTTGCCGGATTGTTGTTGAAAATTTTTAATTCAGGAGATCCTCAGGTAATTATTCTGTAAGCATAAACAAAATGACTGACACAATTTTAAAGGATTAAAATTTTTATTTCTTTTCATGAGTCGCACTTCAATTTTAAGATTGTTGATAAGTTTAAGAATAGTGTACAAATATGCATGAATTAATTGTGAAACAATTTCTTTTCTTTGCAGAATCGTGAAGCTTTCAACCCAACAGTGTTCTTTATAGTTTTACTGCCTCCGATTATCTTTGAATCAGGATACAATCTACACAAGGTGAATATCACAGTTTAACCATGATGAAACAAATTAAAAGCTATTTGAAATGTATAATTTTTTTCTTGTATAGCGTGTTAATTTCAATACATGTATTTACAAAACTACTGAACTCAACTGGACAATTGATAAGTTCTATACTTGATCTTGAATGACATCATTGTCATGATATAGCTGTTTTTGTAGTTACAACTTATGCACATAAATTATGCGTAGTACATACTCCCAATCATTTTACAGTACACTTCAACAATACACTGTCAGATAAATAAACAAGATGTTGAAAATGTTGCCACTGTTTACGTTGGTATGATCTTAGGTTGATAATTCTTAGGTGAGGATTGTGGCTACAGGGAGATAACTCAGATTTCCATCGTGATGTAACTACCCTTTATTTCAGATATGACGTCAAGGTTTATATGACGTAATAATTGACGTCAGTTTTTTTATTTTGCTGGTTTTGTAGTTCACCGTGAAAAAGTAACATTATACAAGCATTTCACAGTGTATCAATTTTCGCAAAAAGAAAGATACATTTTCGAAAAATAATATAGATATGCAAGCCAGAAACTATCATATGATTTTTCTCTTCAGGGTAACTTTTTCCAAAACCTTGGCTCTATATTGGTGTTTGCCATTCTTGGAACTGTAGTGTCAGCTCTAGTGGTAGGAGGAGGCATATACCTTCTAGGACAGGTACTGTGTTTGTCTATCGGTTGGGATCAGTATTGATTTAAAATGCTGATCTATGTATTTATATCATAAAATAAGATATTGAAAAATTAAAATTACAATGCTATGACCCAGCATTTGACACCTGTATGTCGGGTCAACCTCAAATATTTCATTATTGGAGGCTGTCAGGTATGTTTATTACAGACATTTTTACTATTACGAAGGTGTAGGGATAGAGAACATACAAGTCACTGGATAAAATTCATATATCATTGTAAACTAGGGGAGATTATATAACCTATTCTTTTATTTAAATATCTTTAATGTAACATGGTGATGGTCATATTGCATCAGTTTGATAAAGTATAAAGGTCTTATTCAGCAGGAAGATGAAAGAATCCACTGTTTTGATTTTACATTTCTTTGCAGGCAGAGGTAGTGTACAAGTTGAGCTGGATTGAATCCTTTGCCTTTGGGTCGCTGATATCAGCCGTGGACCCTGTGGCTACTCTAGCTATTTTCCATGCCTTAGATGTGGATCCTATTCTCTACATGTTGGTGTTTGGGGAGAGTGTGTTGAATGATGCAGTTTCCATTGTACTTACTACGTAGGTATTGTGTGGAATACTGATAGTATGTCACTAATTGTGGAAGGCATTAAAATATAATAGTAAAAGTAATTTGATTCTTAGGATGATGTTGTAAATTAGTTCTTTTTATGTACATGTATACAATTTACATGTACTTGTGCATGTTCATGTTGGAAAATTTAGACATTAATGTTGTAAAAATTCAGCAAACTTAGACTTGATACCGCTTATTGATAAACTTGAGAATAGCTAGTAATTGATATCTTGGATATTCTTATGTATAGGTTTAAATGCTATAAAAGTACCAATTATACCGTCTTTGCAACAAAGATTAAATTATTTTAACCTACCTAGCTTGCCATAAACTAACTTTGGTTAACACGGTGACCCCTTTAATATATCTTGCATGTTCTTTCAGTACTGTGTTAGAGTATGCCGACCCTTCTGTACAGATCGCTAGTAAAACTCAGGCAGTGTTCTCCGCAGTAGGCCGATTCCTTGGCATGTTCTTTGGCTCAGCGGCCATTGGAGTCGTGTGTGGGTTAATCAGTGCATTAGTATCCTTTGATTTTGATTGATAGTAATGTTTTTTAGATACATGTACCATATAAAATTTGAATGTTTGAATGTTGTCCCTGGCAGGATGTGTCACTGTTATGATGATTTATATATCATGTAGAGTATAGAGTGTGTATATATACAATGTATGTATGATATGAAATGAGGATTGGATAATGCTATTTTAGCCACTGAAATTCGCTACTGAAAATACAGCTACATGTAACATGTTTAATATTTTTATGAGGCATGCATAAAATTATTATAATAATCTATCGAACCAAGGTTCAGAATATCAGAATTGCATGCAAATTTAGGATTTCAATGTACATGTACGGTAATTATTCGTACTAAAATTGATATTTTCTATTCTGCAAGAGTATTATAGAGATAAATACAATAGTAATGAAATTAATTAAACTTAACTGCACTGTTCATTTTTTTTTGTATTCCTTGATTAATTCTAGCTTTTAAAATATGTAGATTTAAGGAAAACTCCCTCACTGGAGTTTGGACTTATGTTAACATTTTCATATCTGCCATATGCTTTAGCAGAAGGAATTCATTTATCAGGTGAGGTGACTAACACATGTATAACATTTTCCTAAAAAATAACTTTTTTTTTTTTTTTATTATAAACATGCTACAGAAGAAAGGAAATTTCACTTTAAAGAGACCCCATATGACTGTTGGTACATGGACATGTTTATTCGTTGTGCTATAAGTTTATGTGTAATTTATTTTTCAGGTATTATGGCCATATTGTTTTGTGGCATCGTGATGTCTCATTATACTCACCCCAATCTGTCACCGGTGACACAGATAACTACTCAGCAGACATTCAGGACCATAGCCTTTATAGCAGGTATGTAGAATTTACTTACACCAAGTCTGTGAAACAGGCTGCTTTTTCTAGCTTTCTTTGTACAATTCTCATAAAGTTGATATTAACATTAGACACTCGGAACCAGAGCTTTAAATAAATATAGATATTTGTGATCATGCTGAGTTTGCTAAATGGGTTTACTTAGGTAAACTTTTTACATATACAATGTACATGTACATATAAACAAAAATGATACATTGTGATTTAGTCATAAAAAATATACAAATTATACAATGTTATGTAGACTTTACAACAAGTAGGAAATCAATCTTGGTTTATCTTAGCCAAGTAGCTACATGTACCATTAAAGCCATTATAACATGCTATAGGTTTACTATATTAGACCTAGTACAAAGATACTGGTACATTGCATGCACATACCCGGTAATTATGTATTATTTCCTTCACCACAAACTTCTTTTGATTGAAATCATGCCTGCAAATGTGCAATATACCATTCCACATAAATTTATTGTAAAATTTTAGAAATACTTGAAAATTGTATTTCAAAAATGCTTTGGTTGCTTGTGTATGCTTATGCACCATTTTCATTGCATTATTCATCCTTGAAACAATTCATGAAAAAAAGTATGCGTTTTTATACATGTACATTTAGTCTCCTTTTTCATGTTCCCCATTCTGTAAAGATCAAATTCCATGTAGGGTATTGGTACCCTGGTAATGAATAACTTTTTGTTCCAGAAACCTGTGTGTTTGCCTATCTAGGCTTAGCCCTTTTCAGCTTTAAGTTGATGGTGAAACCTGCTTTTGTGATATGGAGCATTGTAAGTTTATATATTCACATTTAAATATTCCCTACCTATATTATATGTATTTAACTTACATGTGTATCTGAAATTTCCTTCCTGTAAACTCCAAATTAAATTTCTTATGTGAAGACATACCTGCATTTGTAGCAATATCTATGGTACCCTGGTTCATTTGATTACAATTTGAAATATATCTCCACATTTGTTGGTATGATTGCAATGGGTGATATACATGTAAAAGTGTGTGTGTACATGAACATGACTAGTCATGTTGAATATGTAATATTGGGTCTGTTTTAGACTTTGGTACTAATTGGAAGAGCTTTCAACATATTTCCTCTTTCATTAATCATGAACTACTTCAGAGAACACAAAATCTCAAGAAAGAATCAATTTATCATGTGGTTCAGTGGTAAGTATTTTCGTAATTTTTATAAAAGCATTATTATAAAATGTACATGTTATATGTAAAACTTGCATACTCTATAAAATATTTTAAACAACTATGTACCTGATCAAATGTACAGTTTTGAATGTTGATGTGTTTGCCTTTACTGGAAATTTATGTAGTGCTATTTATGCAGTACTGTTTTCATTTGCCCTGATTTTTCACAAAATTATGTTGATATTTTGACCCGTACGTACCGTATGTTAACATGTTACAATTGTCTTTGCCCTTAGTTTTCACATGATTATGTTAATATTTTGACCCGTACTATAGGTTAACATGTTACTATTGCCTTTGCCCTGAGTTTTCATATAATTATGTTCATATTTTACATATAATCTGTACTGTAGGTGTTATTGCCTTTGGCCTGAATCTTCACATAATTATGTTGATATTTTGACCTGTACTGTAGATTTACATGGGGCTCTTGCCTTTGCCCTGAGTGTACACAAATGTTAATGTTTTGACATGTACATGTACTGTAGATTTACCTGGGACTATTGCCTTTGCACTGAGTCTACACATATTTTGATGTTTTGACGTATACTATAGGTTTACGTGGTGCTATTGCCTTTGCCCTAAGTCTTCACCTGGAGTTTGAACAGGAGAAGAGATATGTTCTAGTCACAGCAACTCTGATCATTGTGCTGTTCACAGTTATCTTCCTTGGAGGCATGACACTACCGATCATGAAGGTAACAACACAACACAACAGACAGATAAGATACATGTATATGTACATGTATAAGAATAAAAATGTTCTCCAGGCCTACATTCCCTTACCATTTCATTCTGGCTTCAATGGTAAACATGCAAGAAATAGTTTTACACCTAAGTTTCAATCTTTTAATATTACATGCTGTTTGGATGCATGTGTTTATGTTTTTTCATACATGAACATTGAATACTCAGTAAAACTGCATAGAGAGATTTGAAAATTCGTTGACATGGTGACTACCTGTCATTTAGCACTGTGTTATAGATTTCCAGACATATGATATAATTTAGCATAATTATATATTTACGATATAATCTTTGAGAAGAACATCAACAATTCATTTATCAGCTTGCATTAGCATGTGTAAAGAGCACCTAGTCATTAAATGATTAGCATGTACACTGATTTAGAGATCACAAGGTTCAATATACTTGCTATAGATACATGCATGTAAAGTTGTTATAAAAAATGAACTGATAATGAATGCATCAATTTTTTGTTCTTTATAGTGTCTGGAAACCAAGAAAAAGAAGAAGAAATCCGATAAGGAGGTGTCCCTGAGTAAAACCAAGGAAATGGTAAGATGCTAGAAATGTCATCAAACTAATATAGCATATCTTTTAGAAAACACAGGTGTAATTAAGGATTTAGCAAAGGAAATGCATAGATATTGTAATAAAAATATACATAAACAATTCAAGCTGTTAAAACTATTTTTTTCGAAAATTCTGCTATAGCATGCCATGCAGGTACATAGATCACTGAAAAAAGGCCATGCAGTTTTACTGGTACATGTAAATAAGGTGGATTTTAAAATATATGTATTGGTCTTCAGGCCAAACATTTCAAAATATAATAAAACTTGCAAATATCTTTTTTCCTGTGTGTGCAAGATTTGCAAAGGGGAATAACTCACTTTTCATAATTTGATTTAAGATTTAGTCATTCCCCTTTTCAGTATTGCAATAAAATGATGACTGCAGCAGCATTCCATCTAATGCAATGCAGCCTTTTTGTTTTTTTTTTTGCCTAATGATTATTTTGATAATAATGCAGGAACTGTGAGATTATCTCTAAATGCAAGAGTCTGAAACTTTTTGGTGTATCAGATTTACAACATTCTCATCATTTGTTGGATCATCTGCAAATGTTAAATTATCATAAAAATAAACATGAAATAATTTCTCCTGTTAGATTTAAAAACCATAAATGTTTTTGTCAATCAAACTTTGTTCTCTAGCCCCCTATCCCGCATGTATTCCAAGGGGTAAGTCTTTGCATATGCAGCTGTACCTGGAGAATGATAAATTACCCAGAGAATGGTCACTATAGGTTTAAATACCAGAAAGTACATGTATTATAACATCATCATGGTACCGGTCCATGGGTTGGCTCAGGATACTGATACGGTGAATCTTGCACAGATATCTGTCATGATACCTCCACCACTACATACTTTCATCTTGCCTACTTAATATAGAAAAAAAAAATGCATACTTGATTTTAACACATGCAAAGTTCTGTGTGTTTACTATTCTACATGTTATATGCACTTGATATGAGCTTGTTTAGGTGCTTGAATGAAATGTTTATGTGATATTTATTGTCTTATAGAAATTTTCTTTAACTATTAATGTAATAAATTCTTCAGATTCTTGAAACTTCACTCTACTTCTTCCAAATGACTGTATACATGTATATGGCCTCATTTAGTATGCTTAAATTTCATACATATTACAGTAATGTTTTTAAATTAAATCTTTAATGATTTAATAAATGCAAAGTAATTGAATTTTACTGTTCTCTGTTACTGAGAAAAAAGAAACAAAAATGAATTGATTTAATAGGATAATGATGACAAAAAGAATTTATTATTTTCTAGAACAAAAACTTAATGGGAGGTAAACTTGCATACTTGTTTAAATGTTTTTACCTGAGATAAGATTCAAGGGCCTCAACATGTATTACATGACTTTAAACTACACTGTTGCAGTACCATTAGCACATGGGTACTAGGAGATGCTTTATGAAATTCATGAATACATCATATCTTTCACAATTCACATACTATTAACTGATAGGTCATTCATTTTCACTGTTCGTTCAGTTTTAATTGTATATGGCATGCAACTATTGATTAGATACTGTAAACCAACTTTTTTTTGCAATGACTTTATTTTGCGAATAATCTAAAATAAACTCGGTCACGGTGACTAATTTTTCATGATCAAACTTATCTACAACCGTGTTGATATTTCTCACATGTGAATAAATGTTGGTTTACAGTATTGTAGAAGTTCACCCTCACTCATGTATATAAAATGTCTGCAACAGGGTGAGACTGTGGACACGGACCATCTATCTGAACTAACAGAAGAGGAGTATGAAGTGGGATACATCCGGTCTCACCAGAGGGGATTCCCCCGCATTGACACCAAATACCTGATTCCTTTCTTCACTCGTAGATTTACCAAACAGGTAAGTTAGGCCGTGTAAGAGTTAACAAAATGTCAGACTTTAAGAAACTCCAGTTTTTTTTTTTTCTTGTAACATGTTAACACAGTTGTTTTGATATTGTTTCAATTAAGTCTACAATTTTTGCTAACTGAGGCTTAGAATGAAAATACATTCTTTTGATACCTTTGAAATTGTAAATTGAAGAATGTATGTGAAAATAAATTTATTCAAACTATTATGTGAAATGGTAGTGCAAACTTTTTGAATTGTAAAGAAATTCATTATAACTGTAAAATTTTGCAAAGATTTGTTAAGAATTATACCGGGGACTCAAAAAAAACTTTGCTATACTATTTGTTTTACTGTATGTGTTTTAAGTTACTAAGAATTTTTACCATTATAAAAAAATAAAGAAAACAAAACTGCATTATGATAATTTTTGTTATTGCATGTGTGCTATTATTAGGAAGTAAAAGAGGGAAGGACCCAGATCAATCACTTGGCCACCCAGTGGTACCAGGACGTTCGAGCGGTGCCTTCTGAATCAGACTCGGAGGATGAAGCAGAGACTAGTCTCATAAACCGCACAGCAGAAGTCAATCATCACTGAATGTGCAGTCTTGTAAATCGAGGGTCAACCATTTCTGAAGAAAGTTTTCCTCTCTTTCATCACTTACCCAAAGGCATCGATACACATAAGCAAACTTTGTCATGCTGATCTATTAAGTGACAGAATGTACATGTAACTATTTTAATGGTATGTATATGTTCATGTATATTGGATTCCATTTATTGTTTGTATACATTGTACAGTGTATACAAACAATAAGTGGAATGCCAATGTGCAAAGTACCTGTACATGTTTGTCTTTGTCCAATCAAAACAGCCTGTTGAAACTGTTCTGATCAACACAAAATGGATGAACATGTTTGAATGTTAGATTTGTTACATATACTATAATAGGTGTAGCTTCCAATGTGAACCATGCCTCGGCCAGTGCTTGGGCTAAATATTATTCAGGTATTGTTATACAATGTACATATCCAATGAAAAAAAAGTATCATGCCTGCTGTACAGAACTGTGTAAATTTACACATATATCAGTTCAGAAGTACACTGTACATGACTATGCATTTTAGAAAATTAAATGTGTAATATACATTATCAAAAGCTGGAAAAACTTCAATAGAATATGTACTGCACACTGTCATATTTTTTCTTAGGATACATACATGTACACTGCTTTTGAATATTTCTGCATAATTCAATACTATAAGGATTTGCAGTTTTCATTGGAATTGCTAATTGTTTATGTAAATGTAATACTGATTAATGTAATCTTGATAAAATTACATGTAACATAGTCCTACATGTACATTGTAACAGAAGTACTCATTCATGAAATCCTCCTTATGATGTCGAAGGCATTGATTGGTTGAAAGCACTAGGGCTACTAAATGTTGCACTAGGAAGTCTTAGGTACCAGTACATGTAAAAGCAAGATGTTTATACAGTCACCTAATTTTATTTCACATAGTATGCATAAAACCTGTAAAGTTCTACAAATACATTTCCTTTGCAAATGTACATGTGCACATTCAGCTTGGTATAACAAATGCTGGTTGATATTTAGAATTTATATGTATTAGAAACATGTATCGTGTGAATTTGTTGGATAAAATTCACATAAAATTTGCTCAAATTCATTATTGTTTGCACAAGATTAGGGACTCTCAGTTTAAAAACACTATTGATATTGATCTCAGAAGCAAAGTTTTCATGTTTTCTTTTGTAACAAAAGAGAATTCTTTGGGCTATAAATGTATATATACGTACAGTGCATGTTCACTTTTGCTTACTCTTCTGAACCTAATTTATTCATTACAAGATCATAATCAAACCTGGTTCTTTCATATTTTACCTGGGCTCTGCTTTTAAAATCAAATTGATTTACAGTAAATGTTTTATTTTTTTAAATTTAAATTATTTTATGGGTTTTTTTTCAGTACTAGTATTATATAGTTTATTAACATCTCTAGGTCCTAATGGTACTTGTGTAGTGAAATGTTTATGATATAAGTATCATTATTTGCTTAAACAATAACATTGGGCAAACATCCAAGAAATGTTTCAATGATAAAAGCTTTTGTTTTTTGTTTTTGCAGGTTGACTTAAATATGTGATATTTATTAACTTTCTGTATCAGAAAGTTATCAGAAAGATATGTCATTGAGCAGCGTGTGATGTCACAATTGCATTATTTATTAAAATACTAATACTCATTTTCATATCTATCTTAAATACTTAAAGTATTATGATTGACTTTTTGCTTTCTTGTACAAATGTGGTCAAGCCAGTGAAAATGGAATGGATAATATAATGATAATGATCTAATACTATATGAGAGTTTGGAGACAATGTATATTAATTTTAATCAGTGCTTTGGACTCAATGTGGCAATTCATAATTATCTTTGTAGGATTTTTTTTCTTTGGATTAACTGTGGAAGCTTTCTTTGACTTGACAAGTTATTCTAGTTCTGTGGAATCATTGCAATTGATGTTCTGCTTTTAGGCATTTTCTAAAATTTAATGCTTTATGGGTCATAATTTCATGGGTGTAAACAATTATGTAGATGTCCATGTTAAATGGTAGATCACACCACCTCAATGTTAACAGAACCTTAATAATCGTAATACATGCATAACTGCCTTAAGATTCTCTAGATGATTGATGTGAAAAGTATTAACATAACATTGTTTTGGGAGTGGGGGATATGATTGTCAAATACAGGATCTACATGGATCATATTGTAACAAGTTTATAGGTAGAAGGTATCCATGAAATCCAAAAACATTTAGGTACGGTACCATGAACAGTGATGATGACTCAATGTTTCTATTGTGTATCGCAAATTAATTGCCATGTAGCTTTGAATTTTCAATAGTACAATTGTATAACTACATGCAACTCCAGGTGATTAAGTTTTTTAAATTTAGATTATTTATTTATTGATATATAGCCTAGTTTGAAGGTTCTATAAAAAGCACTTAAGATTTCTTGTAAGAGATTACTAAGTTAAAGTCTTGCGTAAGATCTAAAGATTTTTTGTGAAAAGGGCTACAGGTACTTGGTGTCCTAATGCCAACATATGATACATTAGAATCTGATCTCTTAATTACCTTTCAGTGTAATATGTAGTAAATACAAGTTATATTTGTTACACATATACATACGTAGTATGACTAGTTATGGATGGGTTATTGTTAAGGTTAATTTTAAGAATTTAAAATGAGTTTTGATGTATTTTGTTTATAGTACATGTACATAGTATGTCCTTATTATATAACAGCTAGAGCTGTCAAATGTTTTTAAATTGTCTGAATGAAAATTTTCAAAACAAAAATTGCATTGAAATGCCAATAAAAATTTTAATCATCTTTTCATTTTCTTTAGAACAGTTAACACTTGTCTTAAAAGAAGAGAATCACAGGCTTACTCCATGATATCAAAGCCAAAAAGTCCTTGAAGTTTGATTGAAAATACACATATCATTGAAGTTATCATTCATTGATATGCCCACAAGCTTGATTATGCTCACATTAAGCTGGACTTATGTTACAAGAGATTGCCCTTTTTTAGATATAAACAAAATTATTTTCAATTAAGCTATTTATCAAGAAATGTCAATAAAAGATTGAACATCCCTGGCAAGGCTTCTTTTGAATAAATGCCAGATTGGTCATGTATGTGTATATAGGCCTTGACCTTGACTTCAGATCAAGGTCATGACAAGGTCAATGAACAACTTATGCCAAGTGTGATCATCTCATGTTCTTCAGAAAGTCATGAACTGTACATGAATGGATGCTTCAGGACAGAAGAATGAACACATAGATGGAAATGATGAATCCATCATAGCTTCCTCCTTAACCTTTCTTCTATGCAGAATATCATTTTATCTCCAATCATAAAAGTCCATAAAATTGAAAAACACACATATAAAAAATGAAGAAAAGATTATTCAATCATTATGTCGATCAGGTTGCCATTTCTACTTGACTGAAGTGTTCCTGTACATATATATTTTAGAAAAATCTATGCGGTAAATTGTTGGAGCATGTCCAGACAAAACTAGAGGTACTTTGAGCAAGCTCACAAATGATACCCCCCGCTAAGGAAATATAATAACTCAAGTACCGGTATTTCTCTATAGTGACCTTGAACTTGCAAAACTGACCAAAACTCACAACCAGGATATATTTACAGGTCTCAAGCAATCTTTGTCAAATTTTAGTTTTAATCAGTGACCTTGAACTTACACAACTGAACCTAAATCAAGTTCATGACACACCCTCATGTCATAAGCAATCTTGATGTGATTAAGTAGGAACATCCAATTTTTTTTCCTTAAAACAGGTATAGACTGGACACAAATAATTAACTTTTTCTCTCCAGTGACCTTGAACTTGCCCAAATGACCTTGGGTCAAAATCATGACACACCCTCAGGTCATAAGCAATCTTTGTGTGAAGTAAGAACTTCCAATGTTTCTCCATAAGAAAAATATGGACTGGACACAATTGCAGACGTGGTTACGGACAATCATGTCTACAGACTATTCTCTTTGATGATACCAATACTTAATGGCTTATCTATTCATAGTGATAATTGGTGCTTGTTGTTCTCTTTTCCAAGGTAATTTCATAACCGAAAAAAGGATTTCATGGTTAAAATAAAGTGAAGGGGAGAACCTTTTTAAATTTCAGCCACATGTATATAGTAAGGCTAAATAATAAACTTCCCAAGAGAAGAGATAATAAGACTTCCTAAGAGAAGAGTGGCTTAATATTGAATCTTCAATCTGAAAGAATGCTATATACATGTAGGAAGACCTCCCAAGAGAAGAATGGCAACCAGTACATGTAATCTTCCATCTGAAAGAATGGCAATATAGTGAGACTTCCCCAGAGAAGAATCACTGTACATGTGTATAGCCATGTAGTCTTCCAGGGTAAACAAAGTCGAGAAAGAGAGGTTCATTGTTTAATATTTATTTGGCTATGATAATTGAACATGATTCTATTCTCCACCACTGGCCTGATTATGTTAATTCTGTTTTACAGTGACATTGCTTATATTGATCGAACATAAAACAATAACATAAAAACCATAGATATATATTTGTGAGTTTTAAACAAAAATCATTCCATTAAGAGTCCAATATTCAGTTAAAAACAGTTTGACAATTAAAAAGAAATACTTTTCTTGTGAATATAATGTCATTTTAATGACAATTAATGCAGTACTAAGATTTTCACCAAGTTTATTTCAGTTGAATAGCATTAAAATTGTTATAACAGTGCATTACAATATGACAAAGCATTGTTTTTAGTGGAATTTCCGAAATAAACGTTGTATATTTGATATGTTTTTGTAAGGAGATCCTCACAGCAATATATAATGTATCAATATACTGAAGACTGGAGAATCTCATTTCAATTATATTATTATTGATTATTCAGAAAGACATACAATAAAATATTTAAAGTACTTAAAAGCATAAATCTGATAATTCTTTGTTTAGTTACTTGTAATGTTTAATCATTAAATGAGTTTAGATGATAGGGATAGTTGATAACAGTTTATGTAAAACAAGACTTAAGTTATCTTGTATAAAAAAGAGAGTTTACGAAATAATTTTTTTGGAAGTTCAATAAAAGTTGGAGCATATGTGGATATACAATTAAATTCTGTTGAGCAATGTTTACAAAAATCACACCATATCTGAATGAATTCAATACCTTTAACATCCATCACTTAAGTATGATGGGAAACGATATGAAAATATTGCTGAGACATAAAATGCATTGTTAATATCACATGGATGAAGTCGATAATGTAATAATGACGAGAAATAGGAAATGTAAACATCAGCTTTCCCTCAAACAAAAAATGTTAAAATTAGAAAACCTTACAATCAAATTATATTCTTGAAAAAAATATTAATAAGTTATTAAAAAAATTATATATGTACCTGTGCTGTAATGTCATGATTGTTCATGTTAATATGTAATTAAACCAACTAAATTTTGTCATGACAGATTTTCTGGAAATATTTGAAACTTATTTACATGTAATGCTTTAGCATCATAAAATGTTACATGCTACAATATAAGCTTTAAAATGACGCATTAACAATTTGTAATCTGATAATATAGAAACAGTTTTAACCCTTACTTTTAATACCCTTTTTAGATATACATTATATAAATACACATGTATACATGTATATGTATAGATACTGGCATATGATTCATTGTCTTTTAAATATAATATGAAAGGCCCAGAATATCTCTTAATATGATCTAAGCCTGCTGAATTACTAATAATTTCAATGTCTAACAATATTGTGAATGGTATCATTAATTCATGACAACAATGAGACTATTTCACTATCATTAAAATCATTTTTGGCACAAAAGTGTGATACATGAATTGCAAGATTGCATTGTTTTAAAATCTCATTCCATAAATCGAAAATCACAAGAGGAAAAAAAATTGCATTTTGTTGATGAGAGAATATATGTTAGTATTTTTTAAAAATACATATTAATTATCTACAAACTATTATACATGTATCATATTGGTTGTATTGGTATAGATACAATGATAGCTTATTAAACTAATATCAATTTCATTGATTAGTTGAGGAAAAATTACTTTTCATATAAGACTTGAAAACAGTAATAAAAGAGCAGTACGTAAAAAAAAGATTCTCAACAAAAGTATACTTTCAGGAGATGTCAATCTATAGGGAAATGACATACTACACTGTATGTCGAAATATTTGATGGTAGAATCAAATAAAAAAAGTAAAAAACTTTGTCCTCCTTAGAAATTGTCTTATAGGAAATGATAATGCTTAAATTTCTAATACCACAGCTACATTGCCTGGTAAGATGTGTCTATTCAAGGTTTTCAACAAATGCCCATTTGAAAATATATTGCTTTTGTCACCATGTTTATTCTAATCAAACTCAAACTGAAAACAACCAATTTGAAAACTGATAATAAATTCTGTTCATAGGAACCAAAAATAAAGTAACGGCAAGATTTTTCAATGTGATAAAAAACTGTATGAAATGTGATTCCATGGAGGATATATGAAAAAAAAAAATGAAGGCGAAATTTAGTTGATCATCCTTCTGTTCCGAGGGTGAATTTAATTGCCTCTGCCCCAGTGCTTAAGTCTGCAATGTCCAGGTCTTTGCTCACATAGAACTCCACCCACACAGGGCAGTGGTCACTGACCACACCACCCCAGTTCCAGCCGTTGGGGATCAGGGGGTTGGTCAGTCCCTCCCTTACCACTCCAGAGTTCCCTGCAGAAACAAATAGACTGTTAAACAATGGAAATACACAAGAACGAATAATACAATTTAATTATACAAAGTGCATAACATGTGTAAAATCAATATTAATCTCTTGGTTGGATACCAAAATAAACAAGATGTTTCTTTCACTCTTGGTAATTTTAATTAGCTATATGCATATTATTCATGTTATCGTGGCTACAGCAAATACACTTCAATGGTATACTGATATTAAATTTGTATTAACAGTTTCAACACATGAAAATTAAAAAAAGTATAGTTTGATATTAGATAAATTAGATCATTACCAGAGGTTATATCCCTTGTCTCCTTGGTCAGCCAGATATGATCATATGTTCTACTGCCTTTCATATTCTTGTTGCTGATATTTGTAAATGTTCCTGTTGGTATTGCATTGGAGAATCCTTTATTTCGCAAGCAGTCAAAATCTGTAAGACAAAAATTAAAGAGAATTAAACTTGTAAATCATAATTGGGCCAAATCAAAAATACATACTCCATGTTCTGTAATTTCCTCATTATTCACTAATACGGATTTTCATATATGTTGTTCAGAATCTGATCATTGAAATGAGAGGTTGATAAAAGGAAAACTGATGACAATATTAATGTGTAAAATGTTCACATATTTATATATCATTGAAACTCTGTATTTTTCTATGTACAGATATTACAACATTTACATTTCCAACTGTCTTTGTCTGTGATAACATTACAAATCAATTTTGAAGCCTATAGCCCAATAATTTCATAAAAGATGAGCGACACAAAATAGGCGTGTCTCATAGCATAACCCAAAAACAGTAGTAATACATAGCATGTGCTAGTAGAAAAAATAGTGGTTTTAAAAATGTTGTTTTAAAGTGTACAAATTGGAAATAATATGAATATAAGTAATCATTCTGTGAATATTATGAGGTGATAAAATTGGTCGGAGCGTGGTCAAATCTATTATAAATCCCATCGGGCTTTATTGGATTTGACCACGCCCCAACCGAATTATCACCTCCTAATACTCAAAGAATGATTCCTTATTCCTTAAGTATATGCAGGAAGTATGATCATACAACTTAAGCATTTTAGTAGTATAATGATCAAATGACAGCTAGCACCTGTTATTTACTCTAAAGCAGCTGAATATAGTTTTGTCTCACCTTCCTGATCTGGTTCCAAGTTAAAGTCTCCCAACAAGATAATATCCTTCTCTCCTAAAAACAATTAGAGAAAAACATATATAGAAAAGTGTAGATTACTAGTACAGTGTACATGTATACCTTGCAAAAAAACCTCTCAACATTGCCTAAATATGACAATATCAAAGCACAATATGTTAATATAATTCATCTATATATTAACGTAAGATCAGACTGTTAATATCAGACGACAAAAAAGTCAACGCCATAGAGGAGGTCATGATCAGAAAATTGTGACAAAGTTGAATTACTCTTAACACTAATATGAGTTAAAGTTTGATGAAAAAATCTTGAACAATTTCTTTGAAACTGAGCTAAACACAATGAAAGGAGTTGTGAAGTCAATGACATATGGAAGGTCAAGGTCAGAAATTCATGACAAAGTTGAATTATCCTCACCCACATTTTGATTTGAAGAATGATGAAAAAATAAAACTGCAAAGTGTGATGGATGAACAAGGTCAGAAGAGAGATAAAGATTTTGTAAGGTATAAACGGTATGCCCCAATCACATACATGGTGGAGCATAAATAAAAAGAATCAATTTGGGGTCCTCTACATCCTGCATTCCTTTTTAAAGCATTCAACATCACAACACTAGTATGGCAATTTAAATTTATTCTAAGTAAAAGATTTAACAAGCTCAGCAGTTACTAGGCGAATTCCAATGTCTCAAATTGTCTCTCTTTAAACACAACTGTGTCTGGGCAAATTCAAGATGGGGCGATCCTGTGCGCAAGTAAAGAAGGGCGAAAATTACACAGGGGCTAAAATAACAATGTATACAGTTGTCATTAAGCCTATGATGATCAATTGATAATTAATTTGATCAATGCATGTAGACATATTAAAGCAATTTTAATTATTATTCATTACCCATTCACAATTAATATATACTGGTATTTCATTCAAAGTGAATTTAAAACTCAAAGTAAAGTCACAAGAACAATAACCATTTTATCACAAGATTATTACGAATAAAGTTTTATCCTAATCCTATTTATTTTATCTTTTAGGAACATTAACCAGTATTTATAATAATAAAGACGGATCATTTACATAGGGCATGCACCAAACTATTGGCTCTGATATTGGTGGCCTGCTGAGTTCATTGACTGACTTAAATTGCATAACAATGCCAATGTACATGCATGACAGAATACTGTTACTGTAACAGTAGAAAAGTAGTGTGAGGCATGTGACAGACAGGAGCTTAACACACACATAGTTCACAACAAGACCTACTTAATGTTGACACTGAATTGGGACACCTTTATTTAAATGCCACTCTATAGACAAGACTTATCCTGGACCATTAAACAGAAAGCACCTACTGCACTGTCGATATTCAATTACAAAATGCGCAATAAGTGATGTAAACTTGAACTCCAATTTAAAAGGCATAGTGACTTCATGTTTTCTTTTCATGCAGTAACTATTTCAAAGGTTTTTCCATTCACAATAAAAACCATAATAAAAACACTATTAAAGATAGTCATATAGACCAAATAACAGCAAATTGTGAAGGATTGTACAGTACAGATCAGACCCAACCTAACAGAAAGTAAACCCCAACTAAACCCTGGGTTTACTTTGGGGGTTTACTCTGGGTTTTCTAGAGTGGACCCAGAGTAAACCCAGAGTAAACCCAAAGAAACCCAAAGTGGACACAGAGAGTAAAACCCGATCAGAAGTATACCCCTGAAAGCAGATGCTACATCTGTATTTGGAATATACAAGGGGCAGAAAATACAGACAGTAAGATTGCAAGATAAAAGGCGTTTCTGCTTCACACTTCAGTGCGTACAGTTGACCCCCAAAAGCAAATCCCGAGTAAACCCAAAGTAAACCCCGAGTGAACCCCAAGTGGACGCAAATTTTCAAAAATCAGACCCAGAGTAAACCCAAGTAAACCCCGAAAGTAAACCCGGGGCTTATTCGGGGTTTACTCTGGTGTTAGGTTGGGTCTGATCGGTACTGTACATCTAATACTCAACCCAACCTAAGATGCTTGTAGGTCTCAAAGTTTCCAAACTGACTTCAGAAAGTTTAACTTATCAATTGATTCCTTTCCAAACCATGGGGCTCCTAAAGCTAGAACTTAAATCCAGTTCTGTGATGCTATGCAAATTAAAAAGAAATGTTAGTACTCCCCTTTATTGAACACAGCATTTGTTGTTCATTGCTGGTTAACTCCTAGCATAAACCTTTTCCATAATTTAGCTGGGAGGACTAGGACAATGGAGATAATTTCAAGGACACAATACATGGCATTACGTTTCAATCAAAGGGATTCGAACCAGCCATCTTTGGTAAGATAAAAATCATCATTTAATGCACAGTAATCTGGATCAAAGCACAACAAGTAGTCTAAATGTATTTCACTAATTACTACTATTCTTTTGACTGAATTTTTGTGGCTGACCTTGACCCAATGATAACATGGATACATTATCTTTCCACTGATGTTAAATAGGATTCCTAAATTTTTTTTGCCAAAAAAAAAAACAAACTCTGTGGCACCAAAGGTATGAAAAATTTAAAAATAAACAGTGAGAGATTTTTGTCTGCAGTACCTGGGTAGTGGTCCTCTAGAGCCTTCACAACCTTGGGCACCTTGTCTATCTCGGCCTGGAGTTGATCCAGGTCTTCGTTGCTCAGCCCTGTGGCCTTGAGGTGGACACTGGTTATAATGCAGTCAAACCTCTTCATCTGAATAGAAAGTTAACATCAAATGTGTGAAGGAGTTATTACAGCAAAAATGTAATACATAGTTTAAATCACTTTTAATTTTTTACTGAATCTTTTCTTTGTTTACAGTTACATGTACTAAAACTCCTTTAGATAAATGCAGTCCATAAATATAATATTTATCTTTAAAAAGTTGTGTACTGATTTTAAATAACTTTGATAAAAAAATCACAATACATGAAAGTGCATATTAAGTAATCCAACAACTGAAAATAAAGAAGTACAGATATATGTCTAGCTACCTTAAAAATTCCTACAAATGGTCTACGAACAAAATCTTTGGTGGCTTTGTTTGGCTTCTCTAAAATAGCGGAACTTTTTAGGGAAATCCCTTGTGATGTATCATACAGAAAGCCATTGTATTCCATGCTCTGTAACAGAAAACGGAGACAATGAGGAGGCAATCAAAATAAGCTGTTACCATACACGTAGCATCAATATCACTAATCAATATGTTTCATTCTGTAGATGCATACATTAATTGATATACAGTAAAACATAGTTATAGCGAACACGCTTATAACGAATTGACGCTTACAGCGAAGTGATTTTCATTCTCCAAGACTTTATTACATGTTGTAAACTTGACGAATATAACAAATTATGCTTATAACGTTCCTGGCACTTCGTTATAAGCATGTTTTACTGTACTATGCTTTACTAAATTTGGCTGTATTCAAAGAAACAAAACTATCAATAAGTTTTATTTCCCATTTTCAATGGTTGCTAAACTAGTTAAGAGTTTGGAATCTTAGTCTGTAGTTCTAACGTCTCTATATATCTCATCACAACTATACATAAAACTTTACATAAAAAAAGTACATTTCCCATTCATTTGAGGAAAAAATTCTCTGAAAGCCTTTTTTCAATCAACAAAGAAGCACTGCGGAATCATTATTAATTTCATGGGGGCCGATTTTCGTGGATTGTGGGTTTTTTGCTTATTAGTGGCAATGTAATTTCGTGGATGTGTCGGTTTTCAGTTTCAGTGGGAAAATTAAATCTTTTATAATTAGTTTTCGAAGAAAATGTAAATTCATGGGTGAGGGCTACCCACGAATACCATGAAAATTGAGCTACCATGAATTCTCATGATTCCACAGTTTAAGAACAACAAACCAGAACACACATAAATACATGCAAATTAAAAGCATATTAACATTACTGTGACAATTCTATAAAGCTTCAAATGTGTACAAATATCTGTCATATCATACACACTCTACGTATCTGTAACCTATATATAATATTAAACAGTACTTGAAAGGTTTTAAGTATTTTGTTGTCAATTTCCTTCCTAAAAATAAAAAAATTTCGTTTCAATGTCACTTCAAATTTCCAAACACGTACACTTTCTTAGTATCAAAGACTTCCTTAAACTATAATTAATAACCATCCTATGAAGGAAGGGACCCAATAAATACAACAGAGCTTAATTGTAAAGAGCCTACTCTATACATCCTCCCAGTTGACTTAGACACCACACATTTCCATGACCCTCGCTTTCCCGGCCAACTCTTGACGTGGGGGACTGTGGGATTGTTCAGTTCATCGCAAATCTGTAATGAAAAAATTTGAATGATCAACATGATCAAAGTCAAAGTTTCTTTGTACCAGTTTAAAAAAAAATAGTACATGTATAATTTAATTGCATTAAAAGTACCATGGTATGAAGCATTGATTTTAAGATTGTAACTAGCACAAGTCCAATACACTAATTGACATGAAACATAATGAATGCATTGTCATTTGAAAAAAAAAAGAGAAAAAGATACCTTGTTAAGGCTACTTTCGTCTGCTAACTCTTGGAATGCAACAACACCAAAGCTAAAGGAGAATATTACAAGGAATCAATATTTGGTCAAACTAGAAAAGTTATAATGATGAATTTTACATTTATTGCATGCAATTAGTTTTATATGAATATCTTTAACATACTACTAGTACTGCATTGGTGACACTGTATCTACAAGATGTACATGTACTACTGAAAGGTTGCAATTGGTACCACACAAGGAATAGGAACAATTGATCAGAGTTAAAACTTGTGAGAGAAGTGTTTGACAGGTCTAAGTTACAAAACACTGTATGATTACCACACATTTTAAACATCAAAGCCAAAATTATGATATGAACAAATAATTTCTGGATTTACTTAAATAAATTTTGATCCCCAACCAAATCTGACAATTTAAAGTTAATAAATTAGAAACATAGTTACTTGTACATCTCAGTACAAATGGCAGTATCCAAAACATAAAGGCACATACCACTATGTACAATAAAATGTTGTCACTGTCAGCTGCTACTAATATTGATAAGCTGAGTCTGCAGAGGTTTGCATATTACCTCTACTATTAACAATATTAATTAGATGTAATTTCCTCTCTGAGCCAGGGGTCTACAATATCATGATTAATTGACATGGTTCTAATTACACCACAGACAGAAACTAAAACAAGTCA
Organism: Magallana nippona; assembly: GCA_033439105.1. NCBI lineage: Eukaryota > Metazoa > Mollusca > Bivalvia > Ostreida > Ostreidae > Magallana > Magallana nippona. Next base: position 44,348,991 of record CM065922.1, on the reverse strand, counting down.
GTACAGCAGCCCTCAGATACACAGGACGGTTATTATGATAATAGCTTCTAACTGTTTAGCTGATGATGCATCAGTGCTAATTACACAAAAGACTGCCTTAATCTCTATCTATCTCATTTGTGTCACAGATTTTACTCTTATCCCATGAATCAGGTTAATGGAGTGATGTTACCAGCTCAGAAGACACCAGGAACAAGGGGGAAACAGTGAACAAACAATGAACACACAGAGAATTAAGAAGAAACCAGAAAAATGATTAATTTACAACAGTAGCCGCCTGTTGCAGTGCCTGAACTAATTACACACTCACCCATTCTCCAGTATAGTCATGCAAATGACCTCCCTGACCCCTATATTGTCTGCCTTCTCTCCATCGAATCTCTCCACATTCCACGAAGCCAGTCTTACCACTGAACGGTTCTTTTGCTTGAAATTAAAAGGTGTCACTTTGGGTCTTGCACCTGATTTGATAATAGGTTGTAAAATGTCTAACATATTTTCTGTAGAAGTTGATAATATTCTACAATTACTGTGATTATTATGGTCAGTGTTAGGGGGTTTTGGTGAAACTGTATTAATCCTATCATTTTCAGCAGATGCTGGTAGATGTCCATTTGGTTGAGTATTATTTGAGCTTTCACTATCATCTATAGCTAACTGGTTTCTTATTGCACTTAGTAAGTTTGGACCAATTCCTTTCACTTTAGTAAGATCGTCAATTGCCTTAAACCGTCCTTTTTTGTCCCGATATGTTACTAACTTTTCGGCAAGAACTTGTCCAATTCCTTTGACTTTCATTAGCTGGAAAACATTAGCAGTATTCACATTGATTTTTCCATTTGATTTTCTTGAAGTCTCGCTTTTAAATGACACATCTGAACGGCTTCCAGTCGGTGAGATCTCCTCTGATGGGGGCCCAGAACTACCTGTCTGCTTAATTGACACTGTGATCTCATCCCGAATCGAATTCAACTTCACTGCACCGACACCAGACACTAAAGCCACATCCTCAATTTTCTTAAATCCTCCAATTTTCCTGCGATACTCGATAATCCCTTTTGCTGTATTTCTGCTAATCCCGGGCAAGGTCATCAACTCTTCCTCTGTGGCATAATTTATATTCAACAGATTTTGACCGGAGTCATCCCCAAGCAGTGCAGACATATTAAAAGCTGCACTCAGATTCCGTTTATGTCCCTTCACTTTTGGGGTACTTGGGTCCACCTCCAAGTGCTTGGGGATGCAGCAGCTATTGATGGCCCCCATTCTCTCCGTGTGCGAGTCAAAAGACCCAGTAATCACTCACTTGTTCGGTTAACTTTTCAGTCAATACCTGTCTCCATCAATGACACAGACTGCCGTAGTCTGCCGTCATTGATCAGACTTCTGCATTATACACATCCATACAGGTGGGTGTCAAGGAAAACTCAGCAACTTCATTTTTTGTTAAAACTTCTCTTGTTGAAATAACATTCTCTGCATTTCATCTAAAAAATAAAAAAAATTGTCAGTCTTCTTGTATTACACACCAATTCATCCATTAAAATTTAGCACTAACTAGGACCTCTCAAAAACTTATCTGACATCTTTCAAAGTCATCTAGGTCATATCAAGACACAGGGCTCCTTGAGCTATTGAAACACCAAAAAATTAAGTCCTTTCAATATAGGAGCAGAAGAACATTATCAGCAGGGAAGCAAGTGTGCTTGAGAAAATGTTTTCTCTAAAAGCCTTAATATATGCCTTGCTGCATTACTTCTCCACAAAAATTGCTCACTTCTTTATAGCAGTTCCTTCAATGCATCAAAGATTTATAGTGGTTCTAAGAAAAAAGAATGCTGCAGTACTTGAGTGCAACAGCTTAAGTTGATGCATACAGGTAATAAGACTGCCTGGAGATGAAAACTTAGATATAAGACACTACATTTGACGTATCATCCAAAGTATGAACCTTAAAGCAAACATATTTTGTACTGTATCACACATATATTATACTACAATTATTAACCATTTATATAAACATCTGTCACACATTATGTTTTTATGATAAGCAGTAAATATGCAAGAGGGTATAGATTTTTAGTCTAGCTTTTTAGACCTGCTATAAACATTATCTATCATCAGATACTCCATATGTGAATCTAAAATGATTTTATCACACCTTTAACCTTTCACTATATAGCTATCATACACGTTGCAACTCTAGACGTGTGTTGCATTCTTTTAATTCTTGACATAAAAATTCTGAAAGTGATTTATACCCATGATTCAATGTGCATTTATGTACTGTAAGATTAAAACCCCACATTATCATCAGTTTGTTGATTAACACCAGCTGTATAACAGTGACTGCATTCAGAATCTGACCTACAATGATCACTTGTATATCACTTGAGCTGGCCAGTACCAAGCACAACAATGCACTTGTATCAATAGGATGATAAGTACTAGCGTACAAAGTCCATTGAACTCTCCTATGTACATCTCCTTCAATCACTTTATGAACACTTAGCATTATGTATTATAAAAAGCATTTTGTCTTGACATTGCTGTGATCAGCAAAACAATTTGAATGGAGAGCACTTAATGTGATAAAAGATGAAGAAATAAAAAAAACCCCAAAAACCAAATAACCTGGGTTTTTACATGATGATCAAGATAATATCCTACCTCGTTTATGAAATTAAGACATATATTCCTTTAACATGTATAAAGCTGGTGAATTCCTTCTGAATTCCTTCTGTCACAAGTTTTAACATCCTCTATACAGGAACATTATTATATATCTTAAAGAAGAAAGAAAAACTTCACCACACTGTACATCACAATTGATCACACTAAAATGATAAAAATCCCTATAGTTTTATTACCCCTAATCATCTCTTTCCCAATCTGTCTGTCAGCTCCACACTAACAGTGTGAATGATCTGAGGCCCCCTGTCCTGGGAGATGGTAACAGACAGCCTTTAATTAGGCAATCTTCTCTGTGTATCTGTCTGTACAGCAGGGCAATAAATCTCACACGGGGACATCATTTGTCAACAACAATTACACTACGACCAGTAAGCTAGATCAGAGTTCAAGGGCTTTAGATCTGAATAGAGGACTGCTGTAAGAAAGAGTGAGAGAGAGAGCCAAGTGCTGAATCGGTCAAAGCCACAGGGATCAATACTCATGGGTCTTGGCAGAAACTTAAGGCTTATGGCTAACCTTTGATGACCCATTAGTTTCAAATACTTTTTTCCTACACACTGATTTGGTGCTTACATTTAGACAATACTTTCCTGAACTCTCCAATGAAGTGATTTATATTGTAGTATTTTTTCTCACTATTGAAGCTTTACATGTACTGATATAAGGACGTATGTTTTGACAATCCTGCATAAAATCATGAACACTAGTGTCTACCCTCTCCTCAAAGTAAATGTTTGCAATATGTTAGCAATACATCCATATTTGGCTATAAATTGAGAAATCTGCAGACTCATTCTTTCAAAGGATAATAGATGGAAAAGCGATTCATGATTCAACAATGAATGATATACAATGTACATATAACCAATCAAATTAATGGCTTCCTGTTTTTCAGTAAACTAACAAACATCTACAAATATTTAGTTGTTTTTCTTAAGTTGTAATGGCTAATCTCAATCTGACTCAATTTCCGTCCATATTGATCTTATTGCATACTTATTTTTTTGAACAATAATAATTGAGTCTGTCACTTATTGTAATCTGGTCACGCCGGCACCAAAATTTCCAAGTCACTCAACTCGGTCTTCAACTCAATTCTTTAAAAGAAATGTGCATAAAGGATTATATATGATATTAGTCAAATTTAGCCCCAATAATTCGCATTTTTTTAAGTGTTTCAGGTACATTAAATTGTTGTGTTATTTTTCAGAAGAGTTGATATAAATTATATTTTTGGCCGATTTTTTTTATTTATTTGCACTCACTTGCAGTATATGATGTCAGAAGTGACGTTATTTTTATAATTCAATCAAAATCAGTAAAAATTTGACATTTTTCTAATCTTTTTCGAATGGGAAATATAGAGCAACGCTTTGAACAAGAACGAACTTTTTGTCACTTATAAGTACTGGATAGATACATCTTTGGTGAAAATATTTTGGTTGTTCAAGCAATCCCTCAATGTTTTCTTAAAGAAAAACTGCTAAAAATTCGAAAATGGTGGGAAAAGGTAAACTTTATGATGTCATATTTTTAAACTGCACGTGGGCAGTTAAATCAAAATGAAAGTTGTGAAAAAAACTTCAAATGTATACCTGTACAAAGAGAACAAAGAATAACAGAAGATGATGATGATGTTCGTTTAAGGGAGCAATTTTAGGCTCAAACCATATATAGTCCTTTGAGGTCAAAACTCAGACTTGAAGATGAGTATTGACTTAAGGAAAGTTGGTGATGGCAGGGTCTGATTAAAATCCAAGTAGATTGCAGCTGGACAATCAGCTCCATGGAATATTTCCACCAAACAAGTGGCTATAAAGGACATGAAGGGGTGAGAGGATTGACAGCATGGGTGCCTTCTGGTAGCAAAAAATTAAATCTAGATTCCTGTAGATTTCTCAACTGAAATGACCATGAAATTATGGAAAAATAGGTGTATACTCAATGTGAGCGGATCAAGGGACATTATTTTAATCAGATTGCTAACTGAAGTTGTCCGCTAAAAATAAAATCTTAGCCATTAGTCCACTAACTAAGCTTGCTTCATTGTTGGAGATTCATAGAGAATTTTTTTTATCAACGTCTACATCAGTAAACATTTTCTGTCGCTGTCAAAAATCAAGTGAGAAATAGCTAGAACATAAAAATTATGTAGAAATTAAGATAATTGAAACTATGTCCAAAATTATTGTTAAAACAGACTGAGGGATATCATTATGGAAATGCACATGTATATTAATAAATGGATGTTTATTGACATTTTAGCTTATAGCAATTCCGAATTCTGAATTCAAACAGGATTTTATTCTATGTAATTATATTGAAAGATGTAAAATTCTTCAAAACTGAAAACAAGAATTTTTTTTGAATGAAGAGTCCAGACTACATCATGTTACTAAAGTTGATGATACTAGTATAAAAATTTTCATCCAAATGTGGAAACCTGCTACCAACTAGTTCTAATTTACAAAATAATGTACACTTTAAGCTACATGTAGTTACTAGATGTATATATGCATTTCACTGTACCTAGTACTAGTAGTGGACAACTGTATAAATTAACATCCATTGTCATAGAATGCATGTAGATATATAATCTTGTCTGAAAAATGACTCTCCCAACACTAGAAATACAGCAAGCTGTGAAATCTAGCTTGCATAGTACTGGAATAATGATACAGCATGATCATACATTGTACATATTTTATAAGGAAGAGCTTGATGAGAATAATTTGTTGCTTGATGCACAAGCTGACATGCTGACAAAAATGAAGTTTATATTCTTAATAACATTATTCCGCAATTATCTCTACATTAGGATAAACTGCATGTATCCAGTGAAATAAGAGTATAAATACACATACTGTGAAAGAAATGAGTCTACATACTAAGTGGCAAAACTTACCAACTCATTGTTAAGTTCGTTGGACAATCACCAATGTAAAATTTCATATTTTAGATAAAGTAAGATTCTATAGCACAAGACATGCTACATGATCTACAATCAATAAGTTGTCATTAAGTAAACATAACTGTGACTCCAAGCTTCGGACCTGTACATCCCCAGGTAATGTATTGTCCTGGGTTATAGCACTGTGAAATCAATTTCCGTCTTACAAACAAAGAGCCCTTCCCAAATCCCTCCTACGGGATTTATTTTTCAAAATCCTCTAAAAAATTTCAGTGTAAGTAAATAATGCCAAATTTAAGATACCTGATAAAATAAACAATGAAACTCTGTATAAATACTTCTACTGTACGCTTATCAAGATTTAATTACATGATACTATACAAACAAGAAAAACTACTTTAGGTATGCATTTTAACACTCACCAACATGTTTTCTCTTAAAATGACTGAGTCAGGGCGTATAACTTACCCTAATAAGAGTTATTGTTGACATCATCACCAATGGAACATCAACTAAATAAGACCATGGGTTTCCTTTTGAGGGCGTTATCAGTACACCCACACATAAACAAAGTGAATACCTGTCTTATACTCCCTTTAATAAATGGCCCGATTTATTTCTTTGATAAATCACATCTCTCCAATAAAATTATAAACATCTTGGCAGTGCATTCACTTACATGGATGACTGAGCCAATACACCTCATTTTTTGTAGTCAAATAATATTAGAGCACACATTATTAACATTAATACATCAATAAAAAAAAAAACCCAGCAATTTTAACAAATAGTTCATATTTTAAATATATATTCACGTGATCTCAATATCAAAATAAAATTCTTTTCATTAATGAAAAAAATTATGTCTAGACCCTGACAATCAAGAATTATGTAGACACCAGGAGTACCCAGTCCCATGAAGTGTACAATAAGACAGCTATTCAGACCCTAGTAATCCAGATGTTCCCCCCTATTTAAACATTTCTCTAAAAAGTGATAACAACTTTGATACATTGAATTTCAGCTTACATTTTATCAAAATATGAAGAAAAGAACTTATTGTAATAGTATACATACACTAATACATGTACATATTAGTATCAGTCATCATGAAAACTCAGTGGTCCAAAGACTTCGGCCGGTGAATTTTGGGGTCGGGTCAGTGAAATTCAAATATTAAGAAGTCCTATGGGCTTGTAAATATTTTTAAAGTCAAACGTCTAAAACTATTTGTAATCAATTACACATAACAGAGTCCCCATGAACTTTTTAATGTTACACACATGGATATATGGGTCAAATAAATTTTTTGAGGGCCAGTAAATTTTGACAGACCACTGGTCCTACTGGCCTGTTAGTTTGAAAAGTTTTCATGAAGACTGTAGTATATGAGTTTCTGGTATAGGGTAATTTAAAATTAAGTAGGTCAGACTGTTACATGACCCATTCACACTGAAAAGCTTACTATAAATATCAAATATTTAAATTCTCAAGTGACAAAAATATTTTTACCTGATATTTAAGAAGAAAAACATCTGTCTTGAACTAATAACTCTTGAACTACTAGTAAACATAACATCAGTTGATTTGTTTACACTATCATTGCATGTATATACACAGAAATATACTGTTATACATGACACTGTAGTGACTGAAACGGAAAATGAAAGAGGTCCAAAAGTCCAAAATACATTAGTCAGTTGATAGTGATAAAAAATAATATAAATAAACAGATAATGCAAATTAAGATAGCAGATTGTCACCTGGAAAAGATTCAAATTTTACCTGTTAAAATATCATGAATATATAATGGAAATATGAGAAGAGAACTTTCCAGATTAAAATTAGAATGTGATGTAATATTTAAAGTTAAACTGTGTTATTAGAACTGTGTTTCTGTATTAGTTATCTCTATTATAAGTACATGATATATTCATCCCTTCAAGTACTAATCAAACTTGTTCAATAAAAAAATTAAAAAAAGATCTGATTTGGGTTTTTGAACTAAATATATTGAATGTTCATCAAACATGGTGTCATGCCACTTCGAAAAGAGTTCAAGAAAAAGCTGTACTGTGGACTAAGGAAGCCAATCACCAATCGCCCAATGTCAACCAGTTGATACAATTTCCAAGGTTAGGAAAGCGAAGGAAGAGTTATCAGATTATACCCCCCCCCCCCCCCCCCCCTCTTCATACAAAATCATGATACTCAGTCTCTTTTTAACTGATTTTATGATATGGCCTAATATATCGTCTAAAAACTTGAATGTAAACAAGGATATGTGTGATACAGTTATCACTGGTTATATGGAGGAAACAAATTTATATCATAACTCGAAAAATGTCTACTTAGGAAAATAATACAGTACAAGAAAATTTGAAACATTGTGAAAATTTGTTTTTATTAATACAAATGGCTTTTCTCTTTGTTAAACGAAAATTGGCAGTATGGCTAGACAGAACTTTGCCATTTAAATAATCATAAAATGATACACCTACCTTTCTTCTAAAAATAAGCGTTTCATCGATTGGAGACGCCGGTGTCTCTAGTGCGTTTTATAATCTTACTTCGATCCCGACGGTAAATAAAACGAGAATATCATAAGCATATCATACTTGTGCCGAGGGAAGGAAATTCATGTTCAACTTCCTTTTTTTTTTTTTTCAAATTTATTAATTTTTTGTGTATGATAGCCCTTTAAAATCGGGGAAAAATCATTACAAATTGAATCTTTTTTAACTAGACCTACATGTTATTAAAATGGTAGAAGCGCGGTTCTCTTACATGTTTAGTGCACATCTTTAGTACACTCATATATTTACCATTTCAAAGTCATACAATATGTTAAAATTTCTTTGCCGTATTTTTTGTAAATAGTATTACACGTGCAAACATTTTAAAGCTCAAACCAATTTTATTTGCGAAAGGTAAAACAATATATATATAAAAAAAAGATGAAGTAAAGTAAAAACGAAAACCGGACAAGAACAATACATTTAGGTACAAAAAAAAAAACACATGTAGTAATAAGACAATAATAAGTTACTATTTGCATCACTGATGTAATATATATATATAAGGGTTATTCAAATGTCCATGCTTTAGACACAGTCAATCGCAAAACAATATTGAAATCATGCTGTAAAAGAGGTCCAAGTCTACCATTTGAAACATCAGGCGAATGCAATTCTCCTTCGTGGTGTTTCCTCATTGTTTACATGTGTGCACTGAATAGAACAAAATAAAAATGAAACGTTTGATAAAATACTTCTACGCAATGGACGATTGAAAAAAGTTAAAAATAACCGTTTTTTCGTTTGATATACAATGTATTACAATAAAATATTAATTTTAAAGAATGTACCCTTTTCTTGCATCTATTCAACGCATACATAATGGTCCCAATCACAGTTGCAGTGCCAATAGTCGCAGGGAAGATTGTGAATACCCAGCCTGAAAATAAAATGTTTTTAATTAGAGATAAGATTGAATAAATAAGCAAAAAGGAAGCGATCATTTATTGGATGCAGTGCAGAAACATTAAAAACAAAAGAAGTTAACTATCTACTTTGTAATTTTCTTACTCAAGTCTAAAGAATCGTCACTAGATGCCGAATCTTGCTCCGATGTGCTGGAATTCGAGGTACTTGAAGTTGTAGAGATCGAGGTAGAATCTTGTGATGCAGAGGTTGTAGAGGTCTGGGTAGGGTCTGGTGATGCAGAGGTTGTAGAGGTCTGGGTAGGGTTTGGTGATGCAGAGGTTGTAGAGATCTGGGTGGGGTTTGGTGATGCAGAGGTTGTAGAGGTCGGGTTAGGGTCTGGTGATGCAGTGGTTTTAGAGGGAACAACGCTTGATAAAGTTTGTGTCATTAATGTCTCACTGCTCGATGAACTTGAAATCGAGGACGCCAAAGGAAGACCCGAAGAAGTCAAAGGTGATGTAGTAGTAGTTGAAAACGGAGTCGACGATGCCATGCTGTTACTTGATGAAACCGCAGTGGAGACCTTAGTTGTATCCGTTAATGACGTTGGTGTACTGGTAGATGCATACGAAGCCGTTGTTGGTGATATCACAGATACGCTTGTTGTAACTTCAGAGGCCTCAAGAGTGTGAGATGAAAGAGTTTGCATTGTGGACGCTATAGCTTCACTTGAAGAAATCGAGGGTGATAGCATCGAACTGCTAAATGTTGTTGCAGTGGAGGACTCTGGAGTATTGTATGAAGAAGTCGAAGAGCTCTTAGTAACAAACGAAGGACCAGAAACAACGGACGTGTCAATGGCAGACCCTGAAGTCGGTGTGACAGTTGAAGTAGATAGAGGTTGTTCATTCAAAGAACTAGTCTTTGTAGTCGTTAAACTGGATGAATGGAGTGGGGTAATTGTAGTAATTTTAATATCGAGTAAAGTCGAGCTGTGTGCTACAGGTACACTTGAAAAGGTTCTTGCTGGAGATGCTTTTTCCAAGCTGGCCGTTATTTGTGAATTGGACAGCGTTATAGAGGCAAAGCTACTAGAATATTGATCCATTGTCTTGCTCGTTGTGAAATCAATCGTTTTCGTTTTCTCTGGTACAGAAGAGGAAAGAAAGTTGTGATCTGATGAGAATTCAGTGACAATGGAATGAAGAAAAGTAGCAATTGATGTTGCTAGGTTGTCAGAGAACAACGAACCTGTAAATTCTTGAGTCGATTTAATTAGAGTAGATCGCTCATAAGAACTCATACCAAGAGAAAAATCAGTCAGCGAATTTTTTATTCCAGTATCAGAAATAGATGTGCTGCTTTTTTCGGTTGGCGATGTGAGAAGAAAGTCGGAAACTGTTCTGTATATTGATTTACTAGCAAAGTAGTTTAGAGAGGAACTATCCAAATCACTTGACGACAAGAGTATATCAGTAGTTGTAAGTAAGAGCATGGAAGACGTTATGCCGGATAAAGAATGTGAAAGATCTTGTGTATTCAAAGCGTCGCTGCTCTCAGAAAAAAGAGACGATCTTTGAGTGACTGTACCAGTGTAAATTTCTGAACTTTTTAATGGTTTCATTATTTTGCTTGACGATGTGAAAATATATTTGGATGGAGTGAAAGCGTAAGAACTTGTCTGAAAGTTTTCAGATAATCGAGGATCCAATTTATCGCTGCTTTCCAAATATAGAGATGATTTATGAATATCAGAAAAGGTTTCTGTTATTTTCCGAACTTCGCTTGACGAAGTAGTCATATCTTTGGATAAGGAACTCGGCTTGAAGGACTCTGAAAATTGCGTGTCAAACTGATTGCTGCTATCTAAATAGAGTGAGGATTTTTGTATATCAGTAATAATTTCTGATGTTTTCTTGATATTGCTTGACGAAGTGACCTTATTTCTGTCTATAGGACTTGAAACTTCAGAACTCGACCTGAAGTACTCAGATAACTGCGAATCCAACTTATCGCTACTCTCTAAATAAAAAGACGATTTATATATTTCAGAAAATGATTCTGTCATTTCCTGAAACTTACTTGACTGAGTTATCATATCTTTGGATAAAGGAACAGTAGTGAAGTACTCCGAAATTCGCGGATCAAACATATAGTTGCTGCTATCTAACCTCTGAAAGAAAGATGACTTTTGCACATCAATAAAGGTTTCTGTTATTTTCGGAACTTCGCTTGACGATGTGATCATATTTTTGGAAATAGAACTCGTTTCGAGGTATTCCGATATTCTTTGATCCATTATATCGCTACTTTGTAAATAAAAAGACGATCTTTGAACATCAGTAAACATGGACGGAGAACTTGTATTGATGTATTTCGATAATTGTGTGTCCAACCTATCGCTGTTTTCTAAATAGAATGACGATTTTTTAATATCCGAAAATGTTTCTGTCATTTTTCGAACCTCGCTAGACGAAGTGATCATATCTTTAGATAGAGAACTCTTCTTAAAGTATTCTGAAAATTGCGTGTCAAACTTAACGCTGCTTTCTAAATAGAGAGACGACTTTTGGATTTCAGAGAAAGTTTCTGTAACTTTCCACTTTTCGCTGGACGACGTGATCATCTCTTTGGATAAGGAACTCGTCTTGTGGTATTCCGATAATAGTGGATTCAACTTATCACTGCTTTCTAAATAAAGAGACGATTTTTTGATATCAGAAAATGTTATTTTTCTTACTTCGCTAGACACTGTAATCGTTTCTTTAGATAAAGAACTTGTTGCAAGGTATTCCGATTCTCGTGGGTCCAATTCATCGCTACTTTCTAAATAAAAAGACGATTTTTTCATATCCGTAATTATTTCTAATGTTTTCTTGATATCGCTTGACGAAGTGATCAGATCTTTGTCTATAGTCAACATTTCAGAACTCGTTCTTAAGTACTCCGATAATCTTGGATCCAACTTATCGCTGCTTTCTAAGTAGAGAGACGATTTTTTAATATCAAAATAGGTATCTGACATTTTCCGAACCTCGCTTGACGAAGTGATCATATCTTTAGATAAAGAAACAATTTCAGAACTCGTTTTTAAGTATTTTTGCAGGTCCAAATTTTCAGTGCTTTCTACAAGGAGAGAGGATTTCTCAATATCAGTGGGTGTAGTCGTTTTCATCGTTTCCTTGACACCGCTTCCTGCAAGTATTGTGGTTTGGTCTGACGCCGATTCATATTGTGTTGACCAAACGAATTCAGTAGAAGAAGTTAACAATTCTTTAGATACTTCGTATTCTGAACGTGTTGAAACTTCATTCTGTATTATTGTTATAGAAGAACCACATTTATAAACCGCCGCCGCTGCCCTGCACTCAACTGATACGCTCCCTGGAGTTTCAGTGGCTGAAATGTCAGAAAGTTAATTTCCTTTTAACGTTCTCACGTACAAATTATTTGATTTGTAAAGAAAACGTGTATAAGCTTACTTACCCTCAATTTGAATCCAGAATTTTCCTGCAGGTGACGTTACGGTGTTGTCCAATCGCATTTCAATTATACTGTTAATACTTTTATAGACTATCCTTTTCTGAAAGTGGTTGTTATCCCGGCATGAAATTTCTGAATTAGAAAACCCATCAGTGATGTAGAGTCTCTGACTACAGATTCCAGATGCATCGCTTAATTGCAAATCTAAAACAGTTATTTGGATAGGAGATCCGTTAGTCGTCTGTAGTACGCATGTGGCACCGGAAGTGACAGAACATTCTGACATAGTTGCCGGATAGTTCTCACTGAAGAGAAATACGGGGTTGTCTTTCAACATTGACATGGAGTTGATGGACATTGAGGAACTATCTGGAACCAAAAATCATTCAGACGTTATTTGTTTTCACAGTGTTCTACAAGTAATAGTGCTTTGGATGCTTGCTACACAACATCAAATCTAATAAAATACTTTTGTAGCAATGAAAATAATGGAATTATTAATTTGAGTTTACATTTGTTTTTATTGAAAAATGAAATACTAATCTTTTTTTAAAATATGTTTTATGACACAAATTAAACAAAATTTGTGATAATTTTTGTAAATGGGGAACTTGCAGTTATGCTAACAATAATTTTAACATTTGCATATTGGTTATGTGGTCGATCACTGCCAGTGAAAAAAAAAGGAAATTCGATTCCAATGTTAAATTAATCTCACCGGGAATACAATTGTACCACATTTTCATGTAATTTGTCCTCTCGGCAAAAATAGATATGTCGCAAAAATGTTCCGTGTAGTTCCAAGCCACAGGTATTCCGCTGCAAGTTGCCATGCCCGAGCAGCGTGAGTAATGCACGTGTTCAAAGTCGCTGGATGTTCCGAAATACCTCTGACCACAGTCCTCTTTTTCATTGACATAATTACAACAGAACGTTATATTTCTGTCAAAGTATGTCGCGATTTGCGGACAATTAAGTTCTTTGCGTTTTGCATACACAAAAACGTCATAGACGAATATTTTTTCGCCTATTCTGCAGGTGGGTATCAAGTAGTCCTCAAATCCATTCCCGTAACAGGCCTGCTGGATGTATGTTGTTAAAGCATGATTTTCTAGGGACAAAATTCACAAAAAATATCAATACCTTAATGAAGTCTATTATTTCGTTTTTAGCGATGAATTGGGATCACAATTAAAAATCAAAAATATGACAGTAACTTACCTTTTTAATTTTTATGTAAATGTTTTCAGAATAATAAAGGCACGTTGAAATGCAATTAAATTCCAATGGAATGAAGAAAAAAACAAAAACAAAAAAAAAAAAAAACCCCAAAACAAAACCAAAACTGAACAAATTAAAAAAAAGTAACAAAAAATTAATAAATATGTATTTTTAAATTGAAACCATAAATAAGCACCAAAACCCCTAAATGTTTGCTTTGATAAAAATTAACAATGCAATGTTAAATAGAAAAGTAAATTTCTAAATAAATAAGAAAAAAATTACCTGCTATCAACATGCATGGGATTATAATGACAAATAATTGAAACAAACGTTTAATTAGATCCATTTTTAACTTCATGAATTTTCAATCTAGCCTTCCCCCATGTCTTCATTAAAGGACCAGACTTTAATGTTGATTTCCTTTAAATTATTTTATTTAAAAGTTGCATACAGGTATCGAAACCTAAATGATCTAGAGAGATTGTTTTCTTACAGTTGACTTTGCACTTAAATGGAATGAAAAGGGAATCAATCTTCAGATTTAAATCTTTTATTCAACTACTGAAGGTCTAGAGACACTTGATATATTTGCATAAAATTTTATATTACTTTCTTTAAAGAAAAAATTCTTAACTTCTCTCAATTAAGTATTTCTGATTGTAAAATAAAAACGGGCCAAATATTTCGACATAGCTAATGTTGACCAAGAAACAATCTGCTGGCTTTTCATTTCTGAACCTCAAGACACTAATGCTATTTAGACACTCTCACGTAGAGCATGTATTTAAGTGTATCCTTTCATGCAACGAAATTGTTACACCAATTTTAAATTTCTTAAATATTTCTATATAAAAAAAAAACGTGTACACGTGCATATTGTTATAACAGAGAATATTGTTTTCGTTAGATAACAAATTTATCATATTTTAATGTTGCAGATTCAATTTGGCTTTGCGTGATAAAAAACTGACACATTGAATGGATTAAACAATAAAATAAAAATAAATGCCAGGTTCTGTGCTATAGACTTCTAACCCCCCATAAATAATCTTAGTATATGTTGATTGGGATCTACAATCTGTAGCCCGCGCCCCCAATGATAAACACAGAACTAGGCTTTTCAACCACAACACCCCAAGCCAAAATAATAATAATAATAATAAATAATAATAACTGCACTGGATAAGTACCTGCCCTGATATTTAGGGTATAACAGTACGTCAAGCTAAGACAAAAACAAAACAAGCGCTTTACATAAACATATGTCTACGTCACTATTTGACCCCCCCCATTGTGGCCCCACCCTACCCCCAGGGGTCATGACTTTTACAACTTTGAATATACCCTACATGAAGATGCTTCCACATAAGTTTCAACTTTCCAAGCTGATTGGTTTCTTAGAGGAAGATTTTTAAAGATTTACTCTGTATATTCCTATGTAAAAATTCGACCCCCATTGTGGCCCCACCCTACCCTCGGGGGCCATAATTTTCACAACTCTGAATGTACACTACCTGATGATGCTTCCACACAAGTTTCAGCTTTCCAGGAAGATTGATTTCTGAGAAGAAGATTTTTAAAGATTTACTCTATATATTCCTATGTAAAAATTCGACCCCCACTGTGGCCCCACACTACCCCTGGGGGTCATGATTTTCACAACTCTGAATCTACACTACCTGAGGATGCTACCACACAAGTGTCAGCTTTCCTGGCTGATTGGTTTCTGAGAAGAAGATTTTTAAAGATTTACTCTATATATTCCTATGTTAAAATTCGACCCCCATTGTGGCCCCACCCTACCCCGGGGGTCATGATTTTCACAACTTTGAATCTACATTACCTAAATAAGGATGCTTCCATACAAGTTTCAGCTTTGTTGAAAATGTGAAAAGTTTACGGACAGACGGACGGACAGACGGACGACAGACAAAATGTGATCAGAATAGCTCACTTGATCTTTCAGCTCAGGTGAGCTAAAAACCCCTTTTTATTTTCCTTCCTAGATTTTCCCTTTTTATAATTCTTATGAGAAATATACATTTATGTAGCATTCTTCCTGGATTATACATAAACATATTCAAAGGTAATACTTGATCTTGAATACAAACAATTAATCATACATGTATCAACTGATTTGTTGAATTAAGTAATGCTAAAAATCAGCTCTTTTTATAAGGGGATTAGAAGTGTAACAGAGATCCCTAGAGTACACGACTTAAATATCAAAGTAAAAGACACTATTCTGAGTTTATACGATTCTTCAAAATGATAATTTGTAATTAATGGTACATGATAAAATGTCGCCGATAAAAAAGATATCTTTGCAATAAAATTAAACTTGCAAAACATGTTTAAAAAGAATAAACTTTTGACATGTTTGCAAGGCAAATATAGTACAAAATGTGGCTCTGATATTAATATGTGATTGTATATGAAATGCTGACTAGTTATTTCATGATCCCAAATTCAAAATTAGTGAATATATTTTGAAAAAAAAACCAAACCATGAATGGCTGTTTGTTGAAGTATTGTCATTTAGAAAGAAGCATGTGTGAGTGTATAGTATCAAATTTTAATTTTTAATGTTGTTATAGAATGCATACCATATAATGAAGCAATGGAAAGATAACCTTAAATTCTTTTCTGCTAATAAGATTTATTCACATACAGTCTAAACATTTTAGTTTGGTTTAGTGTATCTCAAACATATTTCAAAATGTCGTACATGTATCTTTAAAAAAAAAAAAAAAAACAATTATCAATGTTATTGATTTTAATACATATGACTAAGAAGTAAAGGTAGATCATTTTAAAAACAAGTCTCTAAAAATAGTTCAACAAACAAATAAGTTTTTCCACAGTATGAAATGACAATTGAATGTTTCAAAAAATCCATTATCCGAAAATATACAAGGAGCAAAGGTGACATAAATGCATTAAGAGTAAAACATGATTCCACATGATTACTTTACATTTTGATTGACTAAGAAAAAAACCCCATCATAATCATTGATCAATCAACTATGATAATCGGAGGAATTCTTATGAATAAAGATTAAAAATCGATAAAAAGTAAGAATTACAGCATTCGCTGACACAATTCATTGAACTAGACAGATATGCGCAAAAGTTGTCCTATTTGGCTTAACGTTTTACATAACCCTACAATTCTTTTTATTCCACTTCTTCTTGCGTTTTGGGAGTATTTCGTAGATGTGCTCGTCACTTCCGTCACTGCCTTTATCATCGTTATTTGAATTAATTGGAGTTATGTAGTCTGATTCAGCAACTTTCCGAGAAGCCCAATTCATGGCAGGGCAGTGCATGAGATGAGTTGTTAACATACAACGCGTCAGAAACATTTCGCAGCCTGACTGCTGATTTATACATGGCATCAAAAATGCTGGGCATATGTTTTCAAAATGATCCCCCATCTTACACCCATGAAGCTTTACCCCACAGTAACATTCTTTAATTGCACATTTAGAATTAACCTGAACTGTACAGTCTCTTCTGAAGCAGCTATCACAATGGTGACTCTGTTCTCTGTTCTGAAAGAGATTGTAGGGTGGCAAACTCAAAGCTTCGAAATTCATGGCGGGGCATTCACGTAAATGTTCAGTTAGAAGAATTCGTGAAAATCTATATTGACAGCCGTGCTGTTTGTTGATGCAAGAAATTTCCCTAAATTGGCAAATTCGTTTGTGTTCCTTTAATTTACATCCATGGAACTGCAAAGGACAACCTGCGTTCGGACATTTTTTAATCACGCATTCTTTCTGATGTGGACATTTAATACAAAAGCAATACAGGCAGTGCTCATGTATTTTTTTATTCTTGAACGACTCTGCGCTACACATACTAGAGTGTTGGCTTACACGGTTGTCAAAAGTACGTGATTGTAACGTGTCTGGTTGTTGTTGCATCTCTTTGCAATGCTTCAGATGGTATGCTAGTTTGTACCTTGGCATTTCCATTTGACATCCAAGTGTCTCGTTAATGCATCGAATTATTTTGTACTTGCATAATTCATCATGTTCTCTTTGTTTACATCTGTGAAATGACGCTTCGCCACACTGGTTTTTACACTTTACTACTGGACAATTCTTCATTTTAGAACATTTTCTGTCGAAACAAGACAAGCAGTGTTCGTGTTGAAGTTCGTACGAATCAGCATCGCCCTGGTCGCTTTTGGGTCTCTCCTCATCAGCTTCTTTCTTTAAAAAAGATCTAATGACACTACTAGATAAATCCTTGACGGAAACCCCACTAAGGTCATCCCGCAATGGCTTTTTTATTATCACACTCTTGTTTAAGTCGGCCTTTTCTTTGCTGATTTTTGTTTTATCGAGTCCCTTGTGTTCTGGCAATTGTAGTTGATCCATAGAACGTATTGACAAATTAAAAGGAACTAAAGAAGTCTTGCAATGTACCTGCATTGGGTTTAATAAATCCTCCCCTGTGTCCTTTGGAGGCTGTCCGTCGTTTTCCAGGTCGTCCTTCTTTTCCTTTAGCAGTTCGTTCAAACTTCGCTGAAGATTTCTCACAGATATGTTTGCAAAATTCGTGGACTTTCTTGGATATTTTTTTTCTTGATTTTCGACCCCGAGATATGCGTTTCCTTTTTCTCGTAGATGAATTCGATTTTCAGTATTATCACTATCAAAATCAGAATCGCGGGATGGTTTTTTGTACATTGATTTACCGAAATCCTGAACTGATATATGGCCAGCCATTGCTATAAATTACAATGTAACACTAAACTCCTTATTCACTGTCGAGATATATAGCAAAAGCCTGTGTTCAAAAACGGATATTGACGTTACAATTTCTGGAAAATAAGCCGGAAGAGTCACTTGATAGGGAAAAATCACTGTAGAATGTTTACTTTCGGTTTTAGATACAGTAAATTTTCTTTAAATATATACTTTAAGTAAGTAAGAGATAAAAAGATGTAAAACTGGGAGCACTTAAGGATATTTTTCTGAATCATCAAAGAAATCAGATGCACTAAATAAACTACTTTTATTATGTTATATCTACGTCACCATTTACTCAAAATCTAATATACATTTTAAAAAAATACATTTTCATGATAAGTAAATATTAGCATTTCGATTAACATGTCTTGTAAAATCATTTACACCGACCGATATAGTAGCAAAACAACGCTTCTTGGCGGATAAAGCACGGGGCTTCTCATCCGCAGATCATGTTTTTGGATCAAACAAACCTTTTTAAAATAAATTGCAAGATAACTGTTTCTGTCAATTTAAAATTCATGCATTTATAATACCGTCATATTGTTAAAGATTAAACCAGCTTGTGCTGATTTATTTATTTTTGATACATTCATTCAAACACAATTTGCCAGGACTTTTGCTGCATGTCGTTAGTCTTAAAGAGCAAATAACCAGCAATGATTGATTGATGATATTACCAAGAATAACACAGTAGATACTTTCATTTCATGTTTATCATAAATTATTAAATTGAACTTTGTATTCTACATGCATGAACACACATACTATAACTTCCCTAAAACTCGCATACATACTAGTACATGCATCAACTATTTCACGATTTCATTCACTGTACATTGGACACATCCCCACCAAACCTATGTTTAATGATTTCATTGACAGTCTGACCCTACCTTGATTACAGGGACCTATTGCTCTGATAAGAGTAGAGTCCTCTCTGTATGATCGTTTGCTTATCGCCGAGTTTCCGTCCCAGTGTATGATGATTGTGCTGTCAAAGGACTAAAATATGCCTGCTTTAACTACGTGAGTCAATATATTTTATTAACTGTTATAGCAGTTAAAGTAAGTCTTTAGGTTTTAATTGAATGTAAATATCTTACAACGTGCAATACAAGATAATATTATCACAATCTATACATCCTCTAGATAGATGAGCACAAGGGAGCAGGGGTTAGCTTATCTTTATATTATTTTTTTAATTTTTTATTTCCATTAACTTGTTTATGAAGATATGGTAATTTTTTTTTTTTATTTTTTTTTTTTTACATTTTGACACTTACTGAGTATTACTAATACAACGTACATGATAAACACATTTATTAACTTGAAAGTGTGCTTTGATATTACAAAAACCTTCATGCTTTTGGTTTTGCATAATTATGAGGTTCTGGGTAAAAATAGAATTTGCTTGATATCGGGGCCAACAAAATATTCAAATTCATACACTAAGTCAGTGTATGAAAACTCAAAACCTTGATAATGTATTTTTATTATGTGCATATATATATATATGAAAAATAAACACATTGATGATGCCTTCAACTAAATAACAAACATATATTTTGTCGAAGCCTTTATATTTTATGATATGATATTAAATGTTAGTTATAATTATTTCATCCTTGCTGAAACTCGGTATTTGATGACCACATTACAGAGGAAAGATATAGCATGTCGCATATATTGGATATATATGCACAACATCTATCTTGTATGAGTAGTTGTGTTTTAAGTTAATTATTTGACGGCAGAATAAACAAACCTTACAAATGGGCAGCGCTAATTTGATTTATATGCTTAATGTCCCTAGTTTATACAATGTATATGCAGCTGCATTATCTAATCTCATTTAAAAAAAAGGTTAGCGACGTGACCTCTGGCGTCTCTTGTTTCAGAAAAAATGTTATCACAAGTTTGAATTATCAAGACCGTTGAATTTATTCCTTTACAAATTTGTAATAACTCGTGTATTAAAGTAGTTTACACAAGGAGTTACGAAATTGCGTTGAAACATCGATAAGCACCTGTAATTATAATAGGTGAAAGGAAGTAAACAAGATCCCCTTATTTGTTCTCTGTTGATATATTATATCAACTTTGTATTTGTGTAAACAAATCATATTTGCTTAATCAACTGGTTGAAACCAGTGATTATACACTGTGCTGTTCAGTAGTTCTTTCTTGATAAATCAGCAAGAAAGAAAAATCAGGTCATAGGAATAATATCACAGAAAAAAATAGCTATAAATATCTTATTGTTGAAACCCTTTTTTCATTCTCATATTAAAAAAAAGTTTGAATGATTGAGGATATTTGAACTTTTTCAAATCAAGTGACTAATATACCCGAGTAATGCAAACGAGGTAAGAAGTCACACATGTAAAATAAAGGGACTCAGACTGAAGGAAGGATATTTTGATAAGTGTTAAAGCTCATGTGAGCTAAACCCAATACATATAGCTTGGAAATTTTGAAAATTTACTGCTTACTGAATCTGTTAACCATAAACAAGATCTGAAATTTACATTCATTTTGTTAAAGTTTAAAAAAAGAATATGAAAAAATAGCAAAACAACTGTTAGGTCGGTTAAATCTTTGTTTTTGATTTTTCTTATATGGATCACTTTATATCGTTGACAATTTACACAGAACAGTTATGATTAATTTTGTTTATCAGATTACCACCTACCATTGGAAGTGTTACAGATGCAGGTAATTCAAGTAATAATTCCATACAGTTGACGTGTAGTGCTGTGGAACACCTATTGTATGGATACAATCTTCTTCCAGGGATTGGGGTAAAATCTTCAATTTTATGTATCATATACAATCAAAATAAAATTAAACAAAACAATCTTAATTTGTTCTTGTGGATATTGAGATAATTTCTAACCACCTTTTTTATATTTAGCATTTACATGGATGACTATAAGTGAAGGATATGGTTTTTTTAAAGATGCATCATTAAGTGGAATTCTTACACTCTGGAAACAATCAACACACAATCATTTTTCATTATCCATAAATGCAAATTATACATTCACGTAAATTATTAAAACTACAACTTATCGAATCATTAAAAAACAATCCACGAGTAGAGAAAACCCAGCAAAATTTAAACGATTCAACAATGAACATTTTATTTTTACTTCAGATATTCACAATTCTGATATTAATTTTCCTCGAAAAAAGAACGTACAAGAAAGAAATTTTATGTGGAAGACCCGGACTTCCAATGTAAGTATTAAGTGAGAAAGCACACCATTATTATCAGATTTTACCCCAACATCATACAATATAATATTTTTCATCGATGTTTTCTTTTCTTTTTCATGACAGACCAGTTAATATTTTGGACGGCGATAAAAACGCACTACCAATAGCCGCATGCTTTGGATGCTGCATCAACTATCTTTTTTATATTTTGTTTTTAAATGACAGTTCAAAGGAAGTTGAACCATGGTTAGCCAGTACGTTGTTGATCAATTTAAAATTGTCTATTTAAAGTTCCTCAATGCTTAAAAAAGTTTAAGAAATATTTCAAAAAGTAACCTTTTTGTACAAAACTGGCGTTATAACCAATTATATGCATTGCATAATTTTAAGTTGGTCCATTGTCATTTACATGCATACATCCCCTGCTGCCAAGTCAATTTGTAACATTACCGAACTTTGATCTTTACAATTTTAGAATGAACGGTGCAATAATCAGCAATAACAATTTTCAGTTCTTTTATTTTCAGCGTTTTATTTACTGGAGTATGTGATATTCATGGGAATCTCTTATTATCCTTTGTTCGCCTGCGTCAATTCTAAATCAAAGATCGGTGGTTCCATAATCGGGTTTTTATACACTTTTACATTGTGAGTACCATTCTATAGATTTTTTTTTCGACAAAGTGTTTAGTTCAAGTGTTTAGTTCGTAGACAACAAATGATTTACATATAATATTTGTACAAAAAAGCGTAATTTCATTTTGCATCCTATTTTTAAATTTTTTTTATCAACCTTAAATATCGTTTACTTATTGAACTTAAATTAACCATAAAATAAAATGATTTTATAAAATATTTGATGTATTGCTTTAAACACCTGGTATTTAAGTTACACATTCAAAGCTTTTATATCCAAGCACACGTGACCGAATAATATTGGATGTCACTCACTTACTTTACAGACTTTCTATATCGCTGCTGGAATTCAATTTCTGTGTTGATGACGCTATCGTGAGTTTTCCTTACGTTACGTTACCTCTCTAATAGTAGTACAATTTTGATCATAATATATACGCAATATCATCCTAGTATTTTGTTTTAAAGAAATATCGCAAAATAGTTATAATTTTCTACTGTAAATTGTAAAAACGCTTAAATTTTAAGTTTGGACATCAACATTGTGTGTATTAATCCTTGAAATTGCAAATCTTTTTCTACAGGAGTTTTGCGGATACATTCCTTTCTTCGTTTGTGAAGGATATCTTTTGTGTTTATTTGCATTCAGATTGGTATTTCAACTGTATCTGTGTATTGCAAATAAGGACAATAAGGTATATATGATTACGTGTTGTTGCAGGCATTTGACAAATGTAAATACCTCGATGACCAGTCATCAAATGTTTAGCAAATAATTAAAGTTTTAAATTTAAGCAGTAAATTGTCATACGATTATCGAATTTTCAGAAAGAGATGTATAACATTACGTTGAAGAAAAAACAATATTAATAAGAAAAATCGAATACTTTTTCAGTCATATCGTCTTGTTGCTAAGGCATCACAATATATCCACGTACAAAGGCTGCTATCGAGAAGTTATTCGGATCTTGAAAACACTGGCATAAGGTACATATAAATGTAGAATATTACAAAATTCATGTACATTTACCTTCAATCATAAACATAAACCAAATTCTCATTAGATACCTGTTTGTCAAATGTGTAGATCATATCTCAGTTAGACCATTATGAGTAGGTAGTTTTTTTATTTGACCCTTGCTGGTTACAGGAGTAAGCTGACAAGTAAATCACGTCTGCTTCTGCAAGAAACAAAGTTGTGCTGTCTTAACAAGAGCATGCAGCGCTGTACCATGAGGACAGTTACTGTCAATTTTGTTGTTCTACTAAGCTTTTATCAGGTGAGAATATTTCTTTAGTTTGTAAGTATGTCTCTATTTCTGTTCTGCCATCCTACTGATAATATCTTTTAATTCGAGCTATAGTCGGGGTACTTTGCATCTACTATCAGATATACGAGATATATTTTCTAATGATCATTGCATAAGAAATGGCTTTATCTAGGTTTGCCTTATTTCTAAAGCTTCGCCATGGATATTTGATGAACAGAATGATATCTTGATTACCCTTGATTGTCAAAGTTGATCTGGGATCTTGTTTTTTACAGTTGTTTATAGTGTTTGTGGAAATATCCAGGGGACTGTACAATTTGAAGAGATATGCTGGAGTAGGACTGCAGACATGGAATATAACATTTGAAAGATTTGACGTGTATATGGACGGTATTTACTGTAAGAAAAATCTTGGAAAGCTTCTGTTTTTGTAAAAAAAAAAAGTGCTCATTAAATAGTTATATATTCTTTTTAATTAAACTTCAATGTTTTTAATGCAAATTTTCATTCCGATTGCAAACCCAAAATGGTTTTTAAAAAGTATAATTTTTGAAATGATAACTTTATGGTTTTTCTATTTGGCAACAATCTAATAATAGTTTAAAACGTTCTCATCTCATTTTAAATGGTATGAACTGAACAATTTTATATTTTAATTACACATACTATTACTTATGTTTAAAGAGTAATCACTAGATAATTTATCTATTCTTATTTTGCTAAATACTCTTTCAGATAGTTTCATCATTGCGCAGGTGCTCTCTGCAATCTACGTAATTTCCATGATGGTACTTATCTACATCTCACAAAGAGAACATCTTATCCAGGCATGGAGGGGTGACAAGTCATTCATTCCAAAGAAATGCTTAGATATGGAGAGCGGTGAAATGATGGCAAGTGTACATCTCTATCAAATGCATCAGTGAAATACAGTCACAAAATCAAATGTGTACTCACTATTCATAACTGATATAATCACACACACACACACACACACACACACACACACACACACATATATATATTACACATTTATATCAGTTTTTTTTACAGAAAAATTATATAATTCAGTAGAGAAGGTATAAATAAGTCTAAAATAATATTTGAAACTTTTGAAAATTGCTATATCCCATTATGCTATCAATAATGCCCATAAACTGCAATCATTTGGATGAAATGTTATTTTAAAAAGAAAAAAAAGATTATTCTACTTGAACGTATGTTGGGTTTTATTATGTGATTGCTATGCATTGCAGACTAAGTCTCTGATGTACGCTGGAACCCAAGTCTCTCATTTATTAGGAAGTAAGTCATTTTAGAACCTAAATCCTTTCGCCGAAATTATATTTCTTTAATATATCTTTCTTATGTTATGTAATTCCTGTATTATCTGGCTTTAAATGCTGTATGTTTTGATGGAGTGTTGCTATAGGAATGGCTTTGGGTCCAGATCATATACATATTTATCTGCTTAATTCCTAATAAAAACAAGATCAAAACAAACCATTCGAAAAACTTGTGCTTTTAAATAATTCATTTAATACTATTTTTAGGACAACGAGTAGAGATGATTCAAAAAGCGTTAATGTACTGATATCAAGTAACGAAATCTTTTGAAATAACCCAACTTGGTAAATTGATATTGTTGATGGTATTTGCTCGGTATTATTTACTTTAATCGATGCTTAAGAACTATTAATTTGTGAGATAGATATGTTACTCTTCCCTGTGATATCTCCTGAAAACTATTTGAATATATTTCTTGTTGTTCTAGGCTATTTGATATCTATTCTGGTGATATTTTTGATATCAATACTCCTTGCGTTCTTTCTTGTTCTTCCATTGCTAAAGAAAGTTCCCGAGTTGTTTCTTCGTCCAGTGAAATTCTTAATGTAAGTCTTCGAAAAATTTGAAGTAACATAAAACAAAGTTTGCAAAAAATTAATGTCGGAAAATGTTAAGAAGCTGCGGTAAATATTTTTGGGCCAAAACAAGATGACTTTGAAATAACCAAAATATCACCCAAAATCTTAATCTTACATTGTTTAAATAATATTTAACTTACATAAACGAATATATATATATATATATATATATATATATATATATATATATATATATATATATATATAAATCATATTGTTTTTCAGACCTTCTGTGGTTGTGACTTACATCTTCGTTTATTTATTAAAAAAAATATCGGAAAGACTATTTCTTCAGAAACATTGGGTTTCGTCGAAAAAAAGAAACGGAGTTGAAAGAATGTTGGCCTTAAATAATAGGTATTTCAAGCATTTAGTTTATAATTTTTTTTTAAAATGAACATCCTCTTTATATAACGTAAAACAACTATACCATCATGTTTGATTTTTAACTGTCCAAATACATTAAACTTTAGTTTGTCATAAAAGACTATTTAATGATCTGATAAGGATAAACAGATTTTTAAAAATTGAAAAATTGATTTTAAGGAGAAATTTTGTAAACTGCAATAATTATTATTATTTTGTTTCAGGAAAGTGTACCACAATTTTTCCTTCTTTTTGTTTTTCTTCTACATTCTGATTGGTCTTTTCAAATGCATCAAACGTGTTGTGTATTCCCTTGTGATTGGACTGATCTTTGTTCCCAGACTCGATAGAAGTGTTCTCGTATCAGGATTTGAACACTATGATAATGGTATGTTCTTACAGATAGTCATACATTAACGTAGCATCATTTCAGACGTATGTCTGTTTCTCCAAACATGCACATAATGTTTTTGAAATCCATTTATTTTATTCTAAGTAAATATTGTTTTACAGCATATATGATATATGTTGGTCTGTTACACGTGGAACTGGCCCACTGTCATCCTGTGCTGAGGGTGTTTTGTGAGGAGTTACTGAAAAGTTCAAACATCCGTAAAGAACAAACAGACGTGCGTCTCCATTCAGCACAATCCATTGACACATCTTCAGTGGTGGCTAATTATCGGTCAACCAGGAGTATCAGCGCCAAAACTTACAGTCAGCATGTCATTCATAGGTGGATGAAAACTATTACGTTGTACAACAACCCGTCACTGTGTAAGACATCAACAACAAACGTAAAGTTCGAACGACCTGAATGAGAAACCCTTCCAAAGTATGACGTACGATGTAATCAAATGTCATTGAAAGCAGGGCCGAGTACAAATGTTGTTGACAGAACTTAACATTTCCGTACGTCTTCATTTTGTAACTATTTTTTTTTAAAAATATGACAATACAAAAAGATGAACGTTAAGTTTTGTATTTCATCCAATGTTTTACAGATAAAGCGTTTTTGAAAGTATATAATATGCAACCATTTGAAACAGTTGTCTTTTTTGCAACCTAATATAATATTAGAAAATGATAATAAAAAAATGTGCTTGATCACTGGTATACTTTTGTCTGGTGTTTTGAATTGACTGTTGCCCATTTAAACAAAAATTCCATTTAAGGCCGTTTAATTAATTTTGATTAAAACTGCATCAAATTTACTGAGTAGTACTTTTAATATTTTTAAAGTTTATATTTTTTCTGTCGTTCTCATTTTCAAAATTGATGGCAGGCGTTAATAATGAGTTGACGAGTAATGTTTTACTATTTATCCATTTAAATGAACTTTGGGCATTTTCAAGGAAAGGATTTTATTTTTATTTTTATACATTTAAAAGATATGTACCAAGCATTTACAATAAAATTCGATCGCAGGTTCTTCTTCATATCTTGAGAATTACACCAAATATATACTTACCGCTCTTTTTTTGTTGGCATAGTTATATTTGTTCCCATGACCGCTAAACTTTTTTTTTTCGGAGAGATGACAAGTGTTGCGTAATATGTTGAATGCGTTTAACACCAACTAAAGAATACCAACTTCCAAACTGATGCTATTTTTTTTAGATATACAGACGTCACCATTGAAATTTAGGTTTTAGGGACATTATTTATATAAAAACGCCACAATGCAAATGCAATTTCAGGAACATTGCGATAGTATCGCGTTGTATCTTTCACAGATCGAATGGGTGAGGATGGGCTAACAAAAAAGTCAAGACAAGTAAAAACATGTCTCAACTTTCATTATAATTTTCTAATACAACTTTCTGTTCTAACCCCAACCTCACTTTACGTACCACACATGCTATATATGAGGTTCCGTGAGACAGAATATTGTTTTTACTTTTATCCAATTACTGACCTATTGATATGTACTTGGAGTGGAGGAACCTCTCAACCATAATGCATAAAAAATGGATTATATTTATTGTTCAATTATTGTATTGCAATGTGGATACTTTATGTAACTATTGCAAACAAAATGTATATCATGATAATCATATTAAATTTTAATACTTTTTATCAATAAATTCATACATGGTCACGTTGATTAAAACAAGTTTGATTGTTATTTAGTTTCTTCAGTAGTTGCTCAATCAGAGTTTTTAAGGCGTCGAGCTAATGCTCGGCAGCCTTCTAGCGATCGTCTGGATTGGCAATCGTCCAAAATTCACGCGCTGCACCGCCTTTTAAATGCGCATTATGAAGA
This sequence comes from Magallana nippona, assembly GCA_033439105.1. Classification (NCBI taxonomy): domain Eukaryota; kingdom Metazoa; phylum Mollusca; class Bivalvia; order Ostreida; family Ostreidae; genus Magallana; species Magallana nippona. Next base: position 44,320,805 of record CM065922.1, on the reverse strand, counting down.
AATAAGTTCCTAAAAGTATTAAACGTATTACAAGATTTTTTTCCATTTATTCAACTAAATTGTGTACAAAAAACCCAACTTTGCCTCCCTGGTGATTGACAACTCACTGCATAAGAATAAATTTGCTTAATCAAGAAATGGCGGATGAATACAATCAGGCCTAAGTGTAAAGATTCACTAGATATTATTTTAGTTTATCGCTTACATTTATATTGGAGACAGTGCCCGATAGAAATAACATTTTAGATGTAAATTTATTTGTTATCGGGCACGGTCTCCAAAATAAATGTAAGCGATAAACGTATCTAGTAATTTCGTTGCAAAAAATAAACTCGATAATGCAGTTAGTTTGGTCGAGCATTTTAGATAGCACGTGTTGTGGATTTGTTTGTAAACAACCATACCATAGGAAATCTTGTTTCAAACGGGAATTGAAATAAATAAATGTATGTTTTATTATTATAATTAGGGACACACTGTTAATGTATTTAAATTATGAACCTGTGAAAGTTGTTCAAAGACTGTTTGAAGCAGAAAGAAACAAATTATTTTAGAACTTTGGAATTTCTTCGATTTTTGCAATTATGATGAGTTATTGTATTAAAAAAGCACCACTACCTATTTTATAAGAAAATATACTGATTTTTGTTTTTAAAGCAGCAGAAAACATAATTCATATACTTTCTATTCTAAGTCTAATATCATTTGATATGACTATTAGTACAGAAATTCAAATTATTGGTATCATTCTATATAAAAGAAAAAAATGTCAGCTCGACGCCTTTGTGGCCGTTCCGGCCTTTGATTTAGAATTAGGAAAAACAAAACCATCGGCCACTAAATGTAAATGTAACTGCATGAAATACATCTTTATTCATTGATAAATGACTTTTTTTTATCCATTTAATTATATACATGCAACGTAACAGAAGGTAATGCATGCGCAAGATTTACATGCAATCCGGTACTCATATTTTGTTAAATCAATTTTAGGAAAACATTTCGAAGTAACATTCTGCGTATGAGAATACGATAAAAGTAAAAGAAAAAAAAACAAGGTTGTTACAATTGCTTCAAAAGTATACATATATACATCTTTTTTTATTTGTACATAAATTTACTGTAGAACATTACAGTTTTCTGGTCAGATATGTGTAGGGGAATATCAGTTTAAAGTGTCTAAAAAACCTCGTGCTAATTTAAACCAAATGCCCAGATAAATATATTTCGAGATACAATTACATTTTTTCATTCAACGTGTTTTCAAAGTTTAAACATACTGCTTTTTGCCTACTCTGTTTTCATATTAAAATGGACAACTGCATTTTTCAAGAAACATAATATGTTGCACTGTCATTTAAATTTCTGCATTTCGTTTTATTTTATAATTTTTATCTATAAATTCCTAAAGATAAAACAAAATTTAAGATAGAAATAATTTTGTTTCAGAATGCTTTAAATCCAATAATGATAACTTTACACATTACATATTAATTCAAAACCTCAAATGATTTCTTTCAGATGGGTCTTGATAGACTATAATCAAAATTAAGATGTTTTGATTGACAACAATTAAAATATCTTCTACATTACATATAAAACAGCTTTTGTCAAAAATTTGAAAAGCAGCTATGTACGGCTATTTTTGTTACATTTTATAAGTTTATTCTAGAGGCAGGTTTCCGAAGGGCACTATTCATAGCCATTCACATAGATATTCATGTAAATAAAAGCCTCTGAATTATTTTTTTTATTAATGTAAATTGAAAAAAAATCTCTCACATATTGAATACCACTTTTAATCAAATTTGGAAAGCAAAACTTTTTTAAATACATGTCTATTGAACAAATATTTTTTTAAACTGAATGTTTCCCAATCAATTTAGTAATCAAAAACACATGTTACTTTTTTGGTGGTATTTGTGTGTTTGTAATAAGGGCTTTATATTAATAAATAAGATATATCTGTTACACCTTTCAATACATGCTCTGAAGAGTTGATTTAAATCATTGTTTGGTTGAATGTAACGTATGATATTTTCAAAGCTTTTACTTTAGATTAAAAGGAAGTGATACCAATGCCTCCATCTGATACATATTGAATTATGTTTTTGCATGAAATTCTTTCTCTTTTCTTTCAAAACAATGGATAAAAATTGTTCACTTGTTAAGTTGTATTGTTGCGACGTATAAAAGCTTAGAATAATTAGATCGATTTCGTTACGAGTAACGAATAGGTCTTCCTTCCGATTTTTTAAAAAAATATATCTAAATGGGCCAGACCCTTTTTCTTGATTTCATACGAAATTCCTTTTCATTCATATATGTCTGTAGTAAATATCAATTAATAAAAAGAGACAGATCAAAACGTATGAAAAATGTGATAAAAAAATTCGAACCCTATTTTTGTGCCTAGGCGAGCTCCACGAAATGGCGCAGCTGGCGTCCAATAACTACATGGTGCACAGCTTCAAACAAAGGTCTACATATCCTGAAAATTACATAGTCGTATCTCTGAAAGTTTCTGAGATCAGCTCTGCACAAAATAGGTCGTAAAATTAAACAAAATGTCCTAAAAATCGGGATCGACAACGGAAAAATGCCAAAAACCAATGAAGTTCAACTATAGTTCAATTAGCTGCGAACATATGGTTGAAATTAGTCAAATAGTTTTCCAAAATCTCAAGAATGCGTGGATCGATTTTAAAACAAATTTCATATTCTACATTTATTAAAGCGTCTCCATCGAAGAATGAGTTGAAAAATCAATGTTTTTGGTGTCCTTCCAGTGACGACCGGAAGTGACAGAGGACGTCACTGGAAGGACACCAAAAACATTGATTTTTCAACTCATTCTTCGATGGAGTTGCTTTAATAAATGTAGAATATGAAATTTGTTTTAAAATCGATCCACGCATTCTTTTTGAGAAAACGTGACAGGAAAAAAATAATAACTAGATACGATATCCTTGCGAGCAACAAAAAGTTTCCTGTTTAAATGCACTTAAAAGTTATCGTGATAGTTGTTCTTTTGTTTCATTTCTTAGCACTTCTTCAAATTCCTAATTATCTTTTCAATAGATTTCAATAGACATATATTTTACTGGAAAAAGGCGCTATTGTTGGGAATTTTGATCAAATTAAATCGAAATTAGTAAATCGAAATTAGTGAAATCCATAATTTCCAAGAAAAAATCGTAAATGGAAACACAGTTAAGACAGAAAAAACATTCGTCACTCAGGGACTGAACCCGGATCGCCTTACAGAAATGACAGAAAAATATATGAAAAAAATGACAATAACAAACCGTCAACTATCTCAAAAATCTATAAAATGAAATACAAATTCAAAGCACAGCAACACGGACCTCCAAAAAGATAGAGGTAGAATCAGTTGCGTAGAAGAAGTGAGCATCCTCTGCTGTGCTCTTTGTCGTAATCGGAAAAAAACCCGGAAAAGTCCGTAGACAATTAGGTGATAAATTATGGTTTAACAATTAGTATGAAAAACGTCAGTCAGCATGCGACCCTGTGGATGATTGTATTTGATGACAAAGTCGTATCGACCATAGAACTTACGAAAAGATGACTTCAAACGAGCCTGTTGATATTCCTGTTTTATCAACTTGTTTGTCAGTAGCTTGCTTCGCCTTAGAAACTGTTCATACGAAGAGCATGCCCTTGCGTATCAAATTAACTGAGAGTCAAAAACACCATATGCAGGTGATAAAGGTATATTGCTACATAAGTAAGGAAAGTTGACTATAGAAAAAATGAAGTCATCGCGTTTATCATATAGTTTTGTTGTTAGGTTACCATCAATGTCCATTTCCAATTAAATATCCAAATATGAAACAGTTGACGCATAACGCTTTCGACATTATCGTTGCATCCATACGGATAGGCCGTACCTAGTTTTCTTATCCAAAGTTCTTCTTGTTGTCTATGGAATCAGCGATGGGCTATATAAAATTTAAAAGTTGGAAAATCAATGTTTTTTGTTTCCTTCCGGTGAAAACCGGAAGTAACGGCGGATGTTTGGATATGCGAAGGACACTGCGGCTGAAAACAGTCTACCATCACAAAAAAACGAAAGTTGTATCTTTTATACTTTTTAATAAAAACTGTGAACCAGGAAAAACATAAAATCCTTAATATCTTGGGACCGGAAGTGATGACCAAAAAAAAAAAACTCTCATTGCTTTTATTGCGAGCTGTTCTCCCATTATATCCTGTTTTTGTTGTGTCCTACTTAGGTACCTACTCGACATTCCAGACTTTTAAGATAATTTTAGACTCTCTATCTTAAATTGGATTGAAAGCTCATCTAGCCGGAAAATACTTGGTAGACGGATAAATACATTTTCCAGTTTCAGAACATTCAACAAAATGTTATCTAAAACAATTAACATAGACGGAAATATATAAATTTTGTTTTTATTTCTTATATTAGCTGATACGAATGGGCGTACGCGTCAACATTTGGTTTTGAAATGTTTTTGTCATACAAATTTCGAGGAAGGTCCATGTGCTAATATAATTCCCTACTGGCAAGTCGTTTTCATTGTAAAAGAACTCCATAGCAATGCCCTCGAAAACACTGTCTTCATTGACCATTGATATGCGTGAACCATTGTTTTTTTGTCCTATTAGGCATACCACAAGTCAAATTTCTCGAGAAAAACATAGGAAATATATTTTTATAACGTTCATAGATTGATTTTTCTGCGCTCTCTCTCTCTCTCTCTCTCTCTCTCTCTCTCTCTCTCTCTCTCTACATGGTTTGTGCTCGTCGTTTTTTTATAATGTATATTCCAAAGGCAATCAATGCGAGTTCCACAACACTGAATCCAACGGCTAAATAAACTAAATGATAAAAAAGAATTAATAACGGAGTATTTTAGGAAGTTATCACGCATTAAAACAAAATAATGACAACAACAAATCTAAATGGAATCTAATTGGCAAAATATAAAGCAAAACTCATTCTGCTTTAATATGGATTGTTAATCATGTACAAAAGAGAGACATTGAAAATAACATCCGAGCTTATGATCATTGAGGTAACGCGTATTGTCTGTAAAGCAACAATGTATGTGAGTAGGTCATGTATAAAAGGAAAAACAGTAAAAAGGTGATATGAATAAATGATGTCAATAAAAATACCTGAACGTTTTGTGTAGATTTGTGAAGTCACAGACTGAGTTGATGTCAATGATATAAGTATCTCCTTCGTTGTGTCAGATGTTGTAAGCGACATTCCTAAATTCTTTGCTGTCGTTGAATCTGATATATAATTTCCCAATGGTAAAAAAAGCAAGAAATCACGAACTGGTTATGACTTTGTAAAGAGAAAAGAGTTTGGTGCAAAAGAACATTTATTTTTCTTCAAAGAAAAATGACAGGAAATATTTATTTGTGTGAGTTATTGTTAATTTTAAATAAATGTAATGCAATAATATAAAAATGATATATATAAATATCTATCTATTTATCTATCTATCTATCTATCTATCTATCTATCTATCTATCTATCTATCTATCTATCTAACTATGCCCTCTTTAAACTTCTGATAAAATCTCAATCTTAGGAAGATTATGTGAAGTTTTTTTTTCCGATCCAGCTTATTCGTATGTCGGTTAAGTATGGATAAACTATTTAATTTTTTTTACAATCATTTTAAAAGCCATTTGCTAATTGGTTTTATGAGAATGCTTTTGACATCTTTGACCTATTTTACCAAATCAGCACCTCTTGAATTAAATTTGAAATTAAGTTCAATAGCTCTGGAAAATACAAAAATTATAGTATCTTTTTGTATCCATCAATTATGACTTTAAAACTTTTTCTAAAAACAAGTATTGTTGATGCTAAAATTTAAATTGATATTCTATTACATGTATATACCTATTGCCAAATCGTTTGAAACGCTTGAATAGTGTACATGTACATACATGTATTTGAATATTAATCATATTTGCGTGTAAATGCTGTTTACTTGTAGTTAGATTTCCTTCTGTAGATGCCTCTAGATTCTTGGTTCTTGTAGGTGTTATTTTCCTTGATATATATATGCTCCATGAACTTATTGTAGCTGTATTTGTTGCTGGTGTTTCTTGGATGAATACTTTAAAATATAACCAAGAAAACAGAATATGTTAAGCGTTTTTTTCTCAAAAGCATTCACAAATTAATTTAAACTAATTTGTACCTTTCCAGGTCATATTAAATCCTTTGGCGTTGAGCAAATTATCCGATACGAACGAAATAGTTATAATGCTACCAGTAACTGTCAAACGTAATGGATCAAAACGACCACACCTATGCATGGCTTGAAAGCAACAGGGTTCTGTCTCTTTTATCTGAATAAATATATCATACTTTGCTGAGAATGTACATGTTTTGTCAACGTTATATATTTATTTAACTAAGCTTATTATTCCCTTCTTTTGATAATCATATAGAAGAAACTGCAAATAAAAGTGTTAATATGAAAACTTTCATTAATTATATTTCGGTATAAAACTTAATTCAAGCATTTTTATCTCGAGTGCCGACCTGTAAATAGTCATCACAGGGTGACGTCTGGTCGTACTTTTTGATGTCGAAATCTTTAAAGTTAAAGGATACTCTGGCTTTCAGATTTCCCGTTTTCAGTGTCCATATGTAGGCAACATTGTCGGGATAGTTTCCAGGATAACCTGGAGAAGTTATTATACCGCCTGAACCATTCCTTGTGGCGTCAATGTCTCCACTGTAGGTATATTGCTGCTTTTCTGACGCTTATAAAGGGATTAAATGACAAACACCTGTTTCAAATGGTTATCGTTTAATAATATCTGTTTGGGAAGTAGCATGCTGTGTTTTTTGTTCTTATAAACGAATTCATACACCATTAACATTTCAAAATAAAAATACAATTCCGGTATATTATACTTACCAATCACTGAAGATATCATATAAAAGAAAAAGAGAACGTCCATGTAGTACATGTCGTAGAAATCGTTCTATATAAGAAAAATAATGGGCATTTATTTCGTATTTTTTAGGACACCCGGTTATGATATATTTTTTCCGCTTAATAAATAAAGATGTAAAAAGGTTAACACATCAAAACACAACATCTTATTGTTTGAACTCTGAATTTAGTAGACAAATAGCCTTTGAATATTAAAGGACATTACATAAAGGGCTTTTTACACACTTCTACAAAGGAGGTATAGCGCACTAAGTATACGATTTTGCCTACAATAAAGCGCTTTTGTAAACGACAGACATTTTAATATTATGTAATGGATGCATCTAAAGGTCCTGTTATTGGCTGCTAGCTTCAGTCTGGTAGACAGAATTGCATTTAGATAGATGATAGACAGGTATATTTAAATCAAATGATTCAGGTTTTAAACACAATTTGTATTTCAAAGTGAATTCTATTAATAGTAATATTAACTGTATCATTAGTATTTGGAAGCTTAAACTTTATGTGGTCAACTACTGTGTATCATGTGTGATAGCACAACCTCTAGTTAGAGAGATGCTGTCCATACTTTGAATTAATACTAGTATTCATTATAAGGTAATTTTAATCATCGGGCTCGGAAAAATCAATGACCCTACCTTGGGAGTTAAAATTTATAAATTTGATTATACTATTATCTTTAGTTTAAGAAGTTTTTCTTTTTCTTTTTAGTTTTTATTACATGTTCAAAGAGATTTAAAACATCGAGATTGGGATAGGAAACTTTGAGCGCTACTTCTTTTTCTATCATAAAATCTTCACATTATCCTTTTACCTTCTCCCAATGTATTTGCTTATTGGAATTATATAGAATACTTTTATCTACATTCATCATTAATATCCTAATTTGAAACATTTATATTTTAAGTAATTTTAAATCGAAAAATATATACTTTATGTAATTTTGAAATTCTACAAATTATTCAAAAATGTACACATTTCAAAAAAGCGTTCCAAGCTTGAGCTCAGTAAGTTGGTTTGTCAGAATATAATAAACCCGTGGATTATATAGAAAGAAAGCCAAATCTGATTAAAATACAGATATCTATAATAGCGCAGGGCGCTATGTGCTATTGTTGAGATCTGTATTTAAATGAGATTGATGAAAGCCCTGTCCGTAAATCTGGTATTTATGTTTCTTAAAAATCAGTCTCCCATAAGCAATAATTTTAATTTAACTGAATATGAAGGGTTATATGTGTGCTGATTTACTTACTTGTGTATAAATACAATCATATGTAATTATATGCATTTCAAGCCTGACTTTCGTTAATTTGCAACGCAGTGACACCACAATCATCTCTTTTAACTTTAAGTATCACACTGGGATTTTTATGAGTTCATTGCATTCTCTACTATGTCCTCAATGTGTACATTGTATTTTGAACCGATGATAACGTAATATGTAATAATTATATTAATATTTGATTACCTAAATTGCTAGAAGTAATATAAAATTAGAGATATGCAAATATTTGAATTTTTTCTTCACAGTATAATAATAGTGTTGTGTCATATTTCTTCTAAAATTTTACAATAAGCAGTCTAATAGTAGTAAACAAATCTTTCCAAATCATTGCAATATATAAATTAGAATAACATAATTCAAAAATATTGGACCACCCTTGTGTTTTACACAATCACTGTAATTTCGAAGTTATATTCATATCTGCACACATTTGGAATATAAAGGTATCAAGGATATAACAAACATTAATCTTCATTTATGACAAAATGTACAGAAACGAATGCACAATTTAATAAATGTTATGTGTATGTATATACTGCAGATGATTTCTACATGCATATGACATAGGATTGCACTGTGACTTTTCTATATGTAACAATCTGTATTAACTTTGTAATACCATCTACAAAACAAACTGAAATGCAGAAAGGAGATAAAACTGGATAAAAAGATGTATGAATACTTTATTCATTTTATTTTCAGAGCAATAACAATGGCAATACACAGTAATGTTTAAAATGTAACCTAAAACGTAACAAGGAAAACCTGTCATTGTGACAGAAATCGGGTTTTCTTTTGTTGGAACAATGCCCGTATTTTTGTCGACCCTGAATTGATAAACACTACCTAAGGCCGATCCCGACACGAAATAATCATGGTCATAATTTCGTTTAAGTATTTTTTCATAATTATCAAAAATTTAAAGTAGGATTGTTATCTCTATTGTGCATATCTGTACAATTGAACCGACAATAGCTTCATGTCTTCAAAACTACATAATGAGTTATCTGGACAAATGATGCACCGTGTGTGCAATATAATGGAAAAAATTACGAAGTTCAATACATGTAGCTGGTATTTCACCAAAACAAAATACAAGTAATATGCACATCTTGTGTATATGTACAATAAAACTGCAAAAAAAGTTTTATCTTGAAAACTGTACAAGAGTTATCCGGCCAAATAGGGTACGCTATATGCAACAATTTGTTAAGAAATGATCAAGTTCTACAACTGGTATTTTTCTCATGTTTTCTGAAAAAATTAAAATCTGAGTACAGTGAAGCCTCATTTATCCGGACTATTTTGTCCCCAAGTCCAATCGTCCGGATAGGTAAGGCTTTCGGATATCTGGAATGAGTCTATTTTTATCATAAATGATAATTGATATTTTAATGGGTGTTAATACTGTTTTCTATATCTAGACACGTCAATTTTCCACCAATGCACTTCCGATCAATTGAAATGCTTTCCTTATCGTTTTCTTTCCGCCTTAATTTAACAAGGCATTCATGAGACACTTCGTTTAAAATAACTTTTTTTGAATATAGATACCACAAAGCTATGAAAAACGTTCCAGAATTATTAAGCACATTCTTACTTTGAATTTGAGGAGTGTTTTAAAAAGTGGTGTCACTTGACAGGTGCACAGTGTAAAGATTCCCAAGCCACTTGCAGTGAGGCGTGAATAATCCTGTCTAACCAGCAATGTTCGTAATATTTGAAAGTAATTTGGGAAGTCAGAGTGTTTATACAAATGGGGGCTAGAGGTGAAAAGGCGTGAAAATAAATTGACTGGCCTAATCTTTCTATAGTATCAATCGGAGTACCAATAAATCCTACCGCCCGGTTAAATGAAGCAAAATTTATAGATTTTTATGTGTTTTATGGTGAAAACAGACCGTCCGGAACGCAAAATTCCGGATATATGGGACAAAATAACATATGACAAATCTGTTTCCAAATAAAATTGTCCGTTAACTGAAGCGCCCAGATCTCTGGCCATCTTGATATTTAGACCAATGATCTGCAAAAAGGAAGAACATCAAAAAATCTTATCTTGAAAATTGTAGAGGGAGTTATTTGGACAAATAAGGTAAAACTATCTGAAATATTATTTACAATAAAATGACCAAGTTCAACAGCTGGTATTTTCCGCATTAATTGCTAAAAATCAAAATCCTTGAATATGCACATATCCATCTTCGCTAGCCCAGGGTTTTCGGTCCACTCCGCTCCCCATAAACCCTTGGCAGATCTCATTACGAAAACTCGGTGATGCAGTGGCGCTATCTAGCGAGCAACTTGAGTTGCGCCCCTTGCAAATTTACATTTTAATCGAATGTAACAACGGGTTATAAACACGCTACGGCATAAATACAACTTGACATCATGTTGGCTAGCGATAATTAATGATACTATTAAATAGGAATGAAGATATAACCAGCAGAAAGCAAGTCATATTTTATTTATAGTGTTTGTAGGGACCTGTTCCGGAGTTGAGAACGTCGCTGATATATGAAAGTATTCATGCCATAAAACCTCATTGAACCTTTAAAAGCAATAACCATGTGCAAGGACGTATATACTAACGGGATAGGCAACTTCTACATTCGCCATGTTTTATTCCCATACTATCACGCGAGCCTTGACAAGTTTGTAAATCTCTGTTCAATCCCATGCAGTAAAATATATCGTTTTTTAAAGCAATCAGGTTAAACCATCGTTGGGGAGGCACTGTACTCGAGCACTTAATTATGTCTCAAGTTTTACCAAAGATCAAACGTGTGTTTATTTACAATCCTCTGTTTTAAACGCTGCAAATTGATCAGCTACTTGCAGTTGCAGCCAATCATAAAACGGAGCTTGTCACCGAGTTTTCGTAATGAGATCTGCCAAGGGTTTATGGGGAGCGGAGTAGACCGAAAACCCTTGGCTAGCGAAGATGGCACATATCTGATAAATATAAAGGCGATCTAAAAAACAAAACAAAATCTTAACTTGAGAACTGTAGGAGGAGTTATCTAGATAATAAGGGTACCCAATATTCGCAAAAAAATGCTCACAGCTGGTATGTTTCATAAATTATCAAAAACCAAAACCCAAATTATATGCACATCTCTGATATTTGTACAATTGATCTGCAAAACAAAACCTTCTTATTTTAAAAACTATAGGAGGATTTATCTGAAGAGGAGGGTAAGCGTACTGTAATATAATGCAAGTACCCCATATGTAATATATGCACGAAAATGACTACAATGCCGCTATCCATTAAGCTTACAATGAATAGGATAGGATGCTGGACACAGAATGCAGGATACAAGATACATGATAAAAGATAGAATAAAACTGTTTTATTCTATTAATCCTATCCTGCATCGACCAGCCAATCAAAATTGAGCCTGAGTTCAAACATTTTCCAGAATTGTTTTTCACAGAACGAAATATTAAAAGTAATCTTGTTTTAAAACTTCAGTGAAATTTGAATTACAACTTTTTCAAATATAATTATGTTTTATAACAAAGCTGTTAAGTTATTCTACTTAAAAATTCTTCTGTGAAGATTTCAAAAGAATTGACAAAAAGTTTCGTTTTTTGAAAATGTCATTCCAAAATTTTTATCTGATAGGATAGAATGGATGGGAAGGATAGGATAGAATAAATAGAATAACGATTTAAGAATGCATGATACAAGATACTGGTTACTGGATAAAATAGAGGTTAAGTTGTAAACGTTATGGATAGCGGCACTGTAAGTTCAACAGGTTTTGTTTATTTGTTTTGTTTTTGTTTTTTTGCATAAATTATCAAAAATCAAAATCCAAGTAATACTACTTTAATATATGAACAATTGGTCTGCAAGACTAATTGGTACCCCATAGGCAGCCGCCCGCTTGCCATTTTAATATCGGATTTTTTCTACGAAAACCCCAGTTAAAATGTAGCAAGTCCACCCATTTCTCTCTCAAGTGTTCACAGATATTGTATTTGATAATGTAAATCGTTAAAACTTCGCCGGTTATGTTTGTTTTACAAAAGATAACCCCATGAAATGGACTGAACTATTCATATCGTTTTTAAAAATTAAGTACTGTGATTGTCATTAGTTTTCTGCAGCCCGAGGAACAGTTGAATGTATATCAATAGGAGTGATAATATCTAGCTGTGTATCCAAAATTATCTCTCTATCTCTCTATCTCTCTCTCTATCTATCTATCTCTAGCTTCATAATTAATGAAGAACTTGTACAAAACAGTACAGACACTTGTAATAGTAGAAAATAACATTTTACTTATGCTAAGCAAATATAGGGAAATGAAATAGTGTTGTTTCATCAACGACTGCTTTCAATTTTACAATTGTGTATCATTAAAGGGTGCGAGTCCAACGCTTAATGATAAAAAAAAATTGTATCATTAGCGGTTGAGGGTGTAGATATTTGCTTGTTTCATTAAGCGTTCTATCATTAAGCGGCGATATATCATTAGGCGTTGGCGATGTCAACTGTTAATGCAATAATTTATAGCATTAGGCGTTGCAATTGCAACGCTTAATGATATTTATATCATTAAGCGGCGTTGTATCATTAACGGTTGTTACAAAGGACTAGAGCCACTAACGATCAAAAATGGCATCATCTTCAAAATTGATTTATTTTAGATCATAGATACAATAGACTGAATTTTTCAATATCTCTGATACTTTTCAAATAACAGAAATTGCAAAATGATAGTATTTTAATGTAAATTTGTAAAAATAACGTTATTGTTACTATTGTAACGTCATGGAATATTTATTAAATTACAAGTCGTGACTGGGCGTTTGTTGGCAATTATCTAGTCAAAATTATGATCTATTAACTAAAAATAATTTGAAGTATATTAATTACAATAACTGAAGAGTGTTTTTCAAATCACATGAGTTGATAATACTCATAGGTTCACAAAAATGTGCACGGTGCGCGTTAGAAAATGTTGTTTTCTTTGAAATCCCGGTTTTCTGCAATCGGGAAGTTTGCAAACGCACTACATATGAAAAAAAATGGTGGGTTTTTAAAAAAAAAATTTAAATCAAACGTATTCAGATATAATGACAAATAACAGCTTATTTCAAACGTACTTTATAAAACCGAATAAATTGTTATAAAAACACTACATTTAACAGTGCATGTATACAAAGCTTCATCACGCATCTAAAACTGAATGTCAGAATTACCATGGTATTGATCAAAAATATGTGATAACATTTTATGATATCCGTTGTGTTATGTTTGGAATCTAGTCAGCATTCTAATATGTTGAGATATTTTTCTCTGTTAAATATCAGTTTAAATCTGAACATACGCTGATGTACGAGCATTAAATGATCGTGAGAGAAAATTATACCGCGGTAATAAGTCGAACATACTTAGAAAGTATTCCAAATGTGTTATAGATATTTGAATTTTATTTAAGTTTAATAAAATCCACTAGGATTTTATAACAACGCCTTTACAATTAATCATAAGCACAAAAAAACCCCCAAAATTTTACACACTACCTGTTATTGTGATGTAACATGAGTTACATGTCAGAAATGATTAAGTGCAGGGATCAGTCTTTGTCCGTTTGGCAAGTACAAGCTTCAGCTAACATACTAAAAAAACTCATGAAAACATGGAAACAGTAAATATAAATTGGTTTATTACATATAAAAATAACACATAAATGTTTATGAATTATCAATAAGAACAGATTTGGAATTATAATCATTCAAAAAATCAAGAAACTACAACATCTATAACAGGAATCTTCCATCACTTAAATTAGTTAAATTATCTTAACATTGAAGATGCCAAGTTGATTTTAAAAAGTCCGGTGCATATTATACTATAATATAGGAACATAATCTTATCAGCTCTTGTACCAGATAAAGATTTAAAACTGAAATTATCATTTATTAACAATGAAACTATTCACAAACTTTTAACATTCACAAAATTTGAGTAACAATTATAACATATTTAATGAAACTATCTTTCCATTATATGATTTTTATAATTGAAATTATAGCAACAATTTTATACAAGATATACCTGTATACATATACATGTAGCTGTAGTGTACTAGCAAGGGCGATTTAGATTGATTATACTGCTTGCCCCACAGAACTTTAACTCACATACCGGGGTACTGACCAGTAAAACATATAGGCCATATGGATATTCAACCAAGTAATCACAAGTCAATACCGTAATACAATGTAACGTAAATACATTTTATTAAATACAAAAACATTTTCAAAAATGTACATATATTTCAATAATTTAATACACATAAAGTACAACTTTACATCTGCATATTCACATTCAGATTCCTGTTATAGATGTTGTAGTTTCTTGATTTTATGAATGATTATAATTCCAAATCTGTTCTTATTGATAATTCATAAACATTTATGTGTTATTTTTATATGTAATAAACCAATTTATATTTACTGTTTACTCGGTGCACCCGTTTTACATCGACAATACCATGCTGTAACCTGAATTGAATATAATATAACTATATAAAAACATCTTTATTCCTGCGATAATTATTTTTTTTCTTCATGATTTGTTAAAAATTAAACTCCAAGGATTTTTGTTACTGAGATTTAATGTCGTCACCAGTTTTATGTCAAAATTTCCTATCATAAAAGTTTGATGAAAATACATGTAACTCATTAGGAAACACCTGATCAGTATTTCTTTTTCAGTTCTGACAATAACTCATACATATTGGCGTTGACGTTCAAATGTGGCCTGTGTTGAAATGCTTTGTCATATACGTTTTCAGGAACGTCCTTGTACAAAACCTTGTTCTCTTCCAGTATGCCTTCTTCATTGAAGAAGTGTTCCATTGGAATGCTCTCATACACATTGCTCACTGATTTGCGTGAATCTGGCTGTATTTGGTCCTTGTTGATCATTCCATGAGCGAGATTCCTTGTCAAATATAAGGAATATGCCAACAATGAAATTTAAAGGGGGATGGTCACGATTCTGGTCAAAAATTATTTTTCCGATTTAAATGTTTACAATGCTTCAGAAGGTATTTGTAATAGTCAACCAAAATTTGAGTGTTAGATACAGAACTTACAATTCTTTGCTATGTAAACAAAGCTTACGTCATCTTTTTGTTTACATTTTGAATATAGAAGTGAAAATTCAAGTTTTATACCTAAAATGAATGTGATAAACGTTAGGAACTGTTTATTTATGCTGGAAATTAATTAGAAGATAGGAAAAAAAATTACGGCTATATTAAACCTATGTAAACAAAAATAGGTCATGAGCCTTGTTTACATGACAGAAAATGTGAGCTCTGTATCTTGCTTATACATCTAGATCTACGACTGACACTCAAATTCGGTTGATCAATGGAAATGCATTTTTAAAACATTCTAAATCATACGAAATACTTGTAGAAAAATAGAATTTGACCAAAATCATGACCATGCCCCCTTGAAAGATTGCCTCTTTTAAAGATTGAACTCTCTCTCTCTCTCTCTCTCTCTCTCTCTCTCTCTCTCTCTCTCTCTGTGTGTACCTTGTTTTTGCTCGTCGTCTTTTCACAATGTATATTCCCAAGGCAATCAATGTTAGTTCTACAATGCTGATCCCAACAGCTAGATCAACTTAATTTTATAGTCACAATAATCAGTAATTTAATGCATTAATGCAATTTTCACGCATTAAATAACAATGATATTAACGACATACCTATCTCTCTGGACTTTAATATGTGTGTCTGGTCATCTACAAATCAAGTATAAAAACCGATTCTGGATTTATAAATCCTTAAGATAAAATTTGAGATTCTATATGTATAGAATAGTGCATACAGATGCAATTGATGATTAAAAAATAACCGGTATCGCAAACTAAATAATGATACTTGAGCAACTAAGATTCCACACACAGAAATTATATATGCCATGTTTAAAAACAAAGGTAAAAAACGGCTGACAGGAATATATATCACTTATTGCAATTTAAATACATGTACCTGAGAATATTGTCGACATCGGTAAGGACACAGACTGTGTTGATTCCAATGATGGAATCTTCCTTGTTGTGTCAGTTGTCGTGAGCAATGTTTCCCGTTTATATGTTGTTGTTGTTGTTAGAGCTAGATCATAATTTCCCAAGGGAAACGAAATATTAACTTGTAATAAATACGTGTATATGTGTAAATGAATGTCTGTCATAACATCTACACATACAGTATATGCTTTACCCAAGAACAAGACAAAACTACGGTATTACTTGAAGTCATACATAGACATGGACAAAAACAAAATAAGGAAGGAAACACTTATTTCCTTCATATTTACGAAATATTTCATTGAGTGAGTTGCAGCAAATTTTAACCAATTTTAATGAAACAAATATTTTTATCTTTCCTCCTATGCACTCTTGCCATTCCTGATTAAATCTCAGTTTAAGGGAGTCCAACTGAAATGTTATTGTATTTAAAGCCCTGTGGTATTGTAAACCAATTTAATGTAAACAATCCATATTGCAGAAATTTAGATATGCAAACTGACTTCAAAGGTTAATGTTCAATAAGCGTAAAGTTTATTGTTTAGATGAAAAGACCTAATTTAGATTTTTTTTCGATTGAGCAGGAAAAAAACCCCTAAGAGAATATGTAAGGAACTTAAAAGTCTGCCTAACGCATATTCACCTAGTTGACAAATTGTCGTTCGTTCCCATCCAGTTATGACAAAAATTATATGCTATGAGAATAAAGTACCGTTGTTGCAAAAGTGAGATTGGGGATTTGAAAATATCTTAGACATAAAATTTCAACTAAGAGGCAAACGTACTTAGCAAGCGTCGACTGTATTGGTGAAAATAGCAGGAAATAATGTAACTTTTTAGAATTTGAATATAAATGTATATATTATGATATAATCTATTTTAAGTACCTATCGTAGAACTTTTTGCTTATTTTTCCTTATATGTTGAACTTGACTTTTCAGTTTTTGTCGTTGACAAATACATAACTGGGTGTGTCATATGCGTTTTGGAGTTCCGTGGTGTTAACGTTGTCACACCTAATGACGTTTCTGGCATGTATACTATAAAAAATTATCAAGAACACGATATGATACTTTTATATTTTATGTAATAGAAAAGTGAATTCAAACAAGAAATCTTTCTATCGATTTCGTTACCTTTCCAGATCAAATTAAATCTTTTGGCGTTGTGTAATTTATCTGACACAAATGAAATGGTTATAACGCTACCGATAACCGTTACATTGAATGGTTTGAAATGGCCGCATCTTTTCATAGCTGGAAAGCAACAAGGTTCTGTCTTTCTTACCTGAAAGATAAAATGTACTGCTGTATCTCATATACATCAACTTTTTGAATTTAATAAACTTTTATCAATCTATACAATATCATCGATTGTTGATTAAATATGTGAGTGTTACTTCATTGTTAATAATTCATTTGTGTTTTTACCAGTAAAACGTCCTCACAAGAACTGTAGTTGTACTTTGTTATGTTGAAGTCGAGGAAGTTCAAATGAACAGTGGTTTTCAGATTTCCCGTTCTCAAAGTCCATGTGTAATGAGCATTGTTCGGATAGTTTTCAGGATAACCCGGAGACTTAATGATACCACTAGATCCATTTATTCTGGCGTCAATATCTGTTTGGTTGGCAACACCTAGTTCTGTTGAAGCTTAAACATGCGTTTTAATAACAAAATTCCATTACAAAATTAAAGATATGAACAGGTAAAATTAATCCATTTCAAAATTTAAACTCAAATTGCTTACCTGCCACATTGATTATCAAAACAAAGAAAATGAGAAAGTCCATCGCTTTATAAAGTTGAATAATCACACAAGCATCAAACTCTCTGAAAAAATTAAGGTCTTGATGAATACGTAAATATTCGAAATATGAGCGTGTATTTATTTCCGTTAAACAAAATATAGCTGTACAATGCGAATGCATTCTTTAAGCTTCACTTATTTAGTGAAATAGTTTATGCAAAAAATGATGCATCTTTGAAATATTACACAATGTACACCTTGCAATATCAGGTACCTCTGGTGGTACTGTAAACAAGAATACAATCTTAGGTCAATTAATTTGCCTTAAATTATTTCACTTGTCAGATTTAAAGCTCATAACTGACATGGTTATTGTAATATGGTAATATGGTACTCATTTCATCAATACGTACTAATAAGTATTTCAATTGCACCATATTGAATGATCAGATTAATAAATAATCAATGAATAAATGAGTTTTTCGTTGAAATATATTCTGTTTGGAAAGGTTCTTCTTAGAAGAAAATGATAAAAAGCATACAGTGTAATAAAAATGTCCAATAACTACATATTTGATGTGACGTTTTTAATGTGAACAAACTAAACTTGTGATATGTTAATTTCGTTTGATAACACCACATTTTTGTACAAAGATAGATATAACAAAATAATTTCAAATTGACAGGGAATTTAAGTGCTAAAAGGACATCTTAGTATCTTTGCAGGAACTGACTAACGTTTTTCATACTAATTGTTAGACCATAATTAATCACTTAATTGTCTACGGACTTTTCCGCTTTTCCCGATTACGAGCACACGGCGGTAGTGACCGGTTAGCAGAGGATGCTCACTCCTCCATGGCACCTGACCCTACCTCAATGTTTTTAAGAGGTCCGTGTTTGCTCTGCTGCTTTGTAATTTTCCTTTGGACTTTTGAATTTGAACACTGTTTGTAATCACCACATGTCATGCTCTCAAATGAGGAAAACTGAAATAAAAAACGACGACTAATTATGGTATTTTAAACAAACTTCTCATTTAATGAAAATCGTTAGGACAGTTAGATCGAATTGGAAAAAGAGCAAAAACATTATTCTCTGCCAATTCTTGGTATCATTAATAACTGTTATTTTGCGTCTTTTTATGATTCTATAAGCCTTAAAATGTTTTTGATTTAAAGGGTTTTTTATGTTTGTGAGTTGGAAACTAAGGATAGAAAGCTGAAAGATTTTCGAATGCAACAATTTGGGAACAATTTTCATAGACCTAAAAAATCAACATTTACAGCAGATATGATTGAATAGATATAATAGTTTATATTTATACATTTTAATGTAGTTTGAAATTTGTATCGATTAAAAATTTAATTAAGTGCATATTATTATTATTATTGTTATTATTATTATTATTATTATTATGTATATTCGAGAGGAGAGGATAACGTAATAAAAATTAACTTCACGCTGCATTAAAAAATGTCTTGATACCACTCGTCATCAAGTCTGCTCACAATTGTTTCCGAACCAAATAAGTTAATTACTAGGTTTTTGAAATCCATTTATTATATTTTTACTGACAAATTTGTTTTGCAGCATACATGATATATATTGGTCTGTTAAACGTGGATCGAACCCACTGTCATCATGTTATAAGGGTGTTTTGTGAGGAGTTACTGAAAAGTTTCCACACCCGTAAAGAACAAACAGACGTGCGACTCTACTCAGCACAGTCTATTGACATATCTTTTTGGTGGCTATTTATCGGTCAACCAGGAGTACCAGTGCTAAAGCTTACAGTCCACCTGTCATCAATAGGTGGCTAAAACTATAACCTTGTATAACAACCCATGACTGTGTAAGACATCAACAACAAACACACAAAGTTCGAACAACCTGAATAAGAAACTCCTCCTACGCATAACGTGCATATGTACAATGTAATCGATGGTCATTGATTGAAGTGTTGTTAACAGAAGTAAACATGTCAATATTTCTTAAATGTATGATATTTCATTTCATGTAACAATAAAAATAATATTAACATTGAATTTTTATTTCAACCACTGTTTAACCGATGAAGAGTTTTTGCCAGAAATGTACGTGATATGCAACCAATTGAAGCCGAGGTATTTTTTAGCGTCCTTGGTTATCACTGGATTTTTTAAACAAATATCAACAAATTGAATGACTGGAATATGGTGTTATTAGTTAAAGAATATAAAGTCGGAAAAATCTTTTATTTTGTTTTCAAAAATTGTTTCGCGGTTTACAAAGATCAAACTGCCCCACCCTGTTTATATTCGTAAAAAAATAAAAATGACGTCGGAAATCATCGAATTTATTTACCATCATATAAAGTTTTACCCAAATGTACAGATATAACGCCAAATTATGACAAAAAAGAGTGTTTTTAAAACCATCCTGCGTATTAATGTATCATTTCATTTAGACGTAAGAATTTTTTTAACATATTCAAAATAATTACGTTATTAATAGTCAACCAAAAAGTGTGTTACGAACAACTATTGATATATAAGAATATAGTTTCGTCAATAAGGGTACATTCGTTTAAACTTTTTGTTACTTTATTATGGTATTGTCAAGAGTACTAGTCTTGCAATTTCATTTGCAACCTAACACAAGCTTTTCATTGTTGACCATATACCAAACGAAAATGGGGCGATATTTTTCAGAAAAAAAATGACTGAAACATACAAATACATGTTCTAATAGAACATATATACTTTTTGTAATGTTGAAGATTTCAGGACTCGCTAGGAAACTGTTTGGTGTTAATTGCATGTGCATTATCCTCTGAATCCAACCCTTACATTGTGTGCTTCGTCCATGACTAAGGCTAAGGGTGAGAAGATGCAAGATCAAGTATTGTTAAACTCACTTATTCATGTTAATAGGAATCTACAGTAAACGATTTTTGTACAACCCCCCCCCCCCCCCTTAATATTGCAATGGTTATAGTTATTGGATGAGGGCAAATTTCACAATCTTTTAAAAACTATGACCATCGCATTTACTGACTTAGGGCATCAAATCAAGTGATTTCCATTAATTGACATATATTACTTAAAATTCAATACCCGAAATCTAGGTTTTTTTTGTTAATCATACTTCAAAAAATTGCTCTCCCACAAGACAAAGGAAATGCTGGTACATGTTATTCTCATGTATCTTACAATAGCTACACAGTAGCTCATAGCTCATGTAAAGTTAAAATGAATTTAATGCATTTCCTCTCTGCTATTTGTAGATCCATATTAATTTATTTTGTAATTTCCTTATCCTCCAAGCCGATTGGATGCACATTCATACAAACGGGTGATTCGCACAATGAGATAGGTGCTGCCCAAATCAAACCGTACCATGGCCAGGTACAATACACAAAGTTAGTTTATTCTAACTTTATTCTAA
Source organism: Magallana nippona (assembly GCA_033439105.1). Classification (NCBI taxonomy): domain Eukaryota; kingdom Metazoa; phylum Mollusca; class Bivalvia; order Ostreida; family Ostreidae; genus Magallana; species Magallana nippona. The sequence goes on along the minus strand of CM065922.1, from coordinate 44,299,292 downwards.
CTATTTTTATTATAATAAAAACACTTCTCCATTAGTTTTTAATATTCAGAAAGGAATATGTTATGCAATGTCAAAACACTTTTATTTGATGAAAACATATACATGTAACATGTAATTTGTATTTCGTTTTATGGATTTTTGAGTTGGTTGACGGTTTCTTATTGTCATTTTTTCACTGAAAGATAGTAAGTTGTTCAATGATATATCTACATGTGTCAAGTGACATCAAATTGTTCATGGAAATCGAAAAACGAATATCCTATTGATATGTTGGATATGAGGCAAGCTACTGACAAACAAGTTGATAAAACAGGACTATCAACAGGCCCGTTTGAAGTCATCTTTTCGTAAGTTCTATGGTCGATACAACGACCTTATCAGCAAATACAATCATCCACTGGGTTGCTGACTGACGTTTTTCATACTAATGGTTAGACCATAATTTATCACCTAAATGTCTACGGACTTTTCCTTTTCTTGCCAATTACGACAAAGAGCAGACGGCGGGTGTGACCGATCAGCAGAGGATGCTCATTCCTCCTAGGCACCTGATCCTACCTCTATCTTTTGTTTAGGTCTGTGTTGTTCTGCTTTGAATTTGTATTTCGTTTTATGGATTTTTGAGATGGTTGACGGTTTGTTATTGTCATTTTTTCACAATCTCACTTTTTATTCCATTTTAATTTCCCCCATTTACTAATATTCTTTTTGTAAGAATTAGAACAATGTCAATAGATTGATCGTTTACATAGGTTTTCTAGCTACAATTTTATCGAGATGCTAAGAATGTGTCAGTAAAAATAAATGAAAATAAAATCCATCTTTCTTCATAATTTGTTTAGAAATTAAACTCCAAGGATTGTTTTGTACTGAGATTTAATGTCGTCACCAGTTTTATGTCAAACTTTCCTATCATAAAGTTTGATGAAAATACATGTAACTCATTAGGAAACACCTGATCAGTATTTCTTTTTCAGTTCTGACAAGAACTCATACATATTGGCGTTGACGTTCAAATGTGGCCTGTGTTGAAATGCTTTGTCATATACGTTTTCAGGAACATCCATGTACAAAACTTTGTTCTCTTCCAGTATGCCTTCTTCATTGGAGAAGTGTTCCATTGGAATGCTCTCGTACACATTGCTCACTGATTTGCGTAAATCTGGCTGTATTTGGTCCTTGTTGATCATTCCATGAGCGAGATTCCTTGTCAAATATAAGGAATATGTTAACAATGAAATTTAAAGGGGATGGTCTCGATTCTGGTCAAAAATTATTTTTCCGATTTAAATGTTTACAATGCTTCAGAAGGTATTTGTAATAGTCAACCAAAATTTGAGTGTTAGATACAGAACTTACAATTCTTTGCTATGTAAACAAAGCTTACGTCATCTTTTTGTTTACATTTTGAATATAGAAGTGAAAATTCAAGTTTTATACCTAAAATGAATGTGATAAACGTTAGGAACTGTTTATTTATGCTGGAAATTAATTAGAAGATAGAAATAAAAAAAAATTACGGCTATATTAAACCTATGTAAACAAAAATAGGTCATGAGCCTTGTTGATATGACAAAAAATGTGAGCTCTGTATCTTGCTTATACATCTAGATCTACGACTGACACTCAAATTCGGTTGATCAATAGAAATCATTTTTAAAACATTCTAAATCATACAAAATACTTGTAGAAAAATAGAATTTGACCAAACTCATGACCATGCCCCCTTAAAAGATTGCCTCTTTTAAAGATTGAACTCTCTCTCTCTCTCTCTCTCTCTCTCTCTCTCTCTCTCTCTCTCTCTCTCTCTCTCTGTGTACCTTGTTTTTGCTCGTCGTCTTTTCACAATGTATATTCCCAAGGTAATCAATGTTAGTTCTACAATGCTGATCCCAACAGCTAGATCAACTTAATTTAAAGTCACAATAATCAGTACTTTAATGCATTAGTGCAATTTTCACGCATTAAATAACAATGATATTAACGACATACTTATCTCACTGGACTTTAATATGTGTGTCTGGTCATCTACAAATCAAGTATAAAAACCGATTCTGGATTTATAAATCCTTAAGATAAAATCTGAGTTTCTATATGTATAGAATAGTGCATACAGATGCAATTGGTGATTAAAAAATAACCGCTACCGCAAACTAAATAATGATACTTGAGCAACTAAGATTCCACGCACAGAAATTATATATGCCATGTTTAAAAACAAAGGTAAAAAACGGCTGACAGGAATATATATCACTTATTGCAATTTAAATACATGTACCTGAGGATATTGTCGACATCGGTAAAGACACAGACTGTGTTGATTCCAATGATGGAATCTTCCTTGTTGTGTCAGTTGTCGTGAGCAATATTTCCCGTTTATTTGTTGTTGTTGTTGTTGTTAAAGCTAGATCATAATTTCCCAAGGGAAACGAAATATAAACTTGTAATAAATACGTGTATATGTGTAAATGAATGTCTGTCATAACATCTACACATATAGTATATGCTTTACCCAAGAACAAAACAAAACTACGGTATTACTTGAAGTCATACATAGACATGGACAAAAACAAAATAAGGAAGGAAACACTTATTTCCTTCATATTTACGAAATATTTCATTGAGTGAGTTGCAGCAAATTTTAACCAATTTTAATGAAACAAATATTTTTATCTTTCCTCCTATGCACTCTTGCCATTCCTGATTAAATCTCAGTTTAAGGGAGTCCAACTGAAATGTTATTGTATTTAAAGCCCTGTGGTATTGTAAACCAATTTAATGTAAACAATCCATATTGCAGAAATTTAGATATGCAAACTGACTTCAAAGGTTAATGTTCAATAAGCGTAAAGTTAATTGTTTAGATGAAAAGACATAATTTAGATTTTTTTCGATTGAGCAGGAAAAAAACCCCTAAGAGAATCTGTAAGGAACTTAAAAGTCTGCCTAACGCATATTCACCTAGTTGACAAATTGTCGTTCGTTCCCATCCAGTTATGACAAAAATTATATGCTATGAGAATAAAGTACCGTTGTTGCAAAAGTAAGATTGGGGATTTGAAAATATCTTAGACATAAAATTTCAACTAAGAGGCAAACGTACTTAGCAAGCGTCGACTGTATTGGTGAAAATAGCAGGAAATAATGTAACTTTTTAGAATTTGAATATATATGTTTATATTATGATATAATCTATTACAAGTACCTATCGTAGAACTTTTTGCAATCCCTGTAGATTTTTCCTTATATGTTGAACTTGACTTTTCAGTTCTTGTCGTTGACAAATACATAACTGGGTGTGTCATATGCGTTTTGGAGTTCCGTGGTGTTAACGTTATCACATCTAATGACGTTTCTGGCATGTATACTATAAAGAATTATCAAGAACATGATATGATACTTTTATATTTTATGTAATAGAAAAGTGAATTCAAACAAGGAATCTTTCTATCGATTTCGTTACCTTTCCAGATCAAATTGAATCCTTTGGCGTTGTGCAATTTATCTGACACAAATGAAATGGTTATAGCGCTACCGATAACCGTTACATTGAATGGTTTGAAATGGCCGCATCTTTTCATAGCTGGAAAGCAACAAGGTTCTGTCTCTCTTACCTGAAAGATAAAATGTACTGCTGTATCTCATATACATCAACTTTTTGAATTTAATAAACTTTTATCAATCTATACAATATCATCGATTGTTGATTAAATATGTGAGTGTTACTTCATTGTTAATAATTCATTTGTGTTTTTACCAGTAAAACGTCCTCACAAGAACTGTAATTGTACTTTGTTATGTTGAAGTCGAGGAAGTTCAAATGAACAGTGGTTTTCAGATTTCCCGTTCTCAAAGTCCATGTGTAATGAGCATTGTTCGGATAGTTTTCAGGATAACCCGGAGACTTAATGATACCACTAGATCCATTTATTCTGGTGTCAATATCTGTTTGGTTGGCAACACCTAGTTCTGTTGAAGCTTAAACATGCGTTTTAATAACAAAAATTCATTACAAAATTAAAGATATGAACAGGTAAAATTAATCCATTTCAAAATTTAAACTCATATTGCTTACCTGCCACATTGATTATCAAAACAAAGAAAATGAGAAAGTCCATCGCTTTATAAAGTTGAATAATCACACAAGCATCAAACTCTCTGAAAAAGTTAAGGTCTTGATGAATACGTAAATATTCGAAATATGAGCGTGTATTTATTTCCGTTAAACAAAATATAGCTGTGCAATGCGAATGCATTCTTTAAGCTTCACTTATTAAGTGAAATAGTTTATGCAAAAAATGATGCATCTTTGAAATATTACACAATGTACACATTACAATATCAGGTACCTCTGGTTGTACTGTAAACAAGAATACAATCTTAAGTCACTTAATTTGCCTTAAATTATTTCACTTATCAGATTTAAAGCTCATAGCTGACATGGTTATTGCTTTTTAAATAGTAAATGATATGGTACTCATTTCATCAATACGTACTAATAAGTATTTCAATTGCACCATATTGAATGATCAGATTGATAAATAATCAATGAATAAATGAGTTTTACGTGGAAATATATTTTGTTTGGAAAGGTTCTTCTTAGAGGAAAATGATAAAAAGCATACAGTGTAATAAAAATGTCCAATAACTACATATTTGATGTGACGTTTTTAATGTGAACAAACTAAACTTGTGATATGTTAATTTCGTTTGATAACACCACATTTTTGTACAAAGATAGATATAACAAAATAATTTCAAATTGACAGGAAATCTAAGTGCTAAAAGGACATCTTAGTATCTTTGCAGGAAATAAAAGGCACGATGTAGGATGTAAACACGATGTCGACTCGATGTTGAATAACAATGTGATGTCTACGATGTTGATGATGTTAGCAAGAAAAAAGCGCACGATGTAGACACAATGACGACTCGTTGTTGGTCAAAATCGCGATGTCGATAATGTCGACGATGTAAACAGAATATAAAAGGCACGATGTAGGATGTAAAATGTCGATTCGATGTCGAATGACAATGCGATATCTACAATGTCGATGATGTTAACAAGAAAGAAGACTCACAATGTAGACACAATGTCAATTCCATGTAGGTCAACATTGCGATGTCCACGATGTCGGCGATGTAAACAGGATATAAGAGGTACGATGTAGACACGACTTCGACTCGATGTTGGTCAGCATTGCGTTGTCGACAATATTGACAATGTACACAGGATATACGGGGTGCGCTCCAAATGCTTATACGATATAAACACGATGTTGACTCGATGTTTGCCAACACTGCGATGTCGACAATATTTCTTAAAACATCGTGCATTGGACATACCTCTCAGTACCCGAAAGTCCTTATAATGTGGATAGGGTTTAGTGATATATTTTATTCATTTGTTTATTCTCATTACATTACTTTCTTTTATCAGATAATTGCATTATTAGACAAGTGCTCTGTGCAGTCCACAACATTTTCATGATTGTGGTGATCTACATTTCACAAAGAGATCATCAAATCAGCGAAATGATGGTAAGTCTCTATCAAATGCAACAACGAAATACAGTCATCATATCAAAGTGTACTCACTATTTATAACTGATATACATTACATATTCATGTCAATATTTTAAAGAAAAATAACTTAATGCTTAAGAAAAGGTTGTACTTTAGTCTGAAAAATAACTTTTGGGTCTTTGTAACTTGTAAGATTTTCACATGATGCTATCAATAGCACCCGAAAATAAGAATCATTATCGTTAGTTGAAAGTAGCGTTTCAGCGAAATGTCAACATTTTCCATGATTATTGTTTGCATATTATTTTCGTACATATATTTAATTTATAGATTCTTCATACGCACAATATATTTTTTGCATTATGTCATATTGAAAAGAAGAAAATCTCATTTTGCTTTCTAATTTTGAGATTGATTTGCATTGTAAACTTAAACCTCTAATGTACGCTGGAACCCAAGAGTCTCATTTATTAGGAAGTAAGAATTATTACCAAAATTATTACTAAATAAAATTTACACTTTAAAATCATAATCCCTACGCCGAAACTTTATTTCTCTGATTTGAGTGACAATCGATTTCCTGCTCATGATATATAATGCATGTATTATCTCGCTTTGATTTCTGTATGTTGTTATTAGAAATGCTTTGGGTCAATATCATACCATTTATGTGGTTTTTTTTTTCAATTTGAAAATGATTAGAGCAAACAATGCAAAAAGATATGCTGCTTAACCATTCATTTAATACCATTTTTGGTATTAAATAGGTCATGAGCCTTGTTTACATGACAAAAAATGTGAGCTCTGTATCTTGCTTATACATCTAGATCTACGACTGACACTCAAATTCGGTTGATCAATAGAAATGCATGTTTAAAACATTCTAAATCATACGAAATACTTATAGAAAAATAGAAGCTGACCAAAATCATGACCATGCCCCCTTGAAAGATTGCCTCTTTAAAGATTGAACTCTCTCTCTCTCTCTCTCTCTCTCTCTCTCTCTCTCTCTCTCTCTCTCTGTACCTTGTTTTTGCTCGTCGTCTTTTCACAATGTATATTCCCAAGGTAATCAATGTTAGTTCTACAATGCTGATCCCAACAGCTAGATCAACTTAATTTTAAAGTCACAAAAATCAGTAATTTAATGCATTAATGCAATTTTCACGCATTGAATAACAATGATATTAACGACATACTTATCTCACTGGACTTTAATATGTGTGTCTGGTCATCTACAAATCAAGTATAAAAACCGATTCTGGATTTATAAATCCTTAAGATAAAATTTGAGTTTCTATATGTATAGAATAGTGCATACAGATGCAATTGATGAATAAAAAATAACCGCTACCGCAAACTAAATAACGATACTTGAGCAACTAAGATTCCACACACAGTAATTATATATGCCATGTTTAAAAACAAAGGTAAAAAACGGCTGACAGGAATATATATCACTTATTGCAATTTAAGTACATGTACCTGAGGATATTGTCGACATGGGTAAGGACACAGACTGTGTTGATTCCAATGGTGGAATCTTCCTTCTTGTGTCATTTGTCGTGAGCAATGTTTCCCGTTTATATGTTGTTGTTGTTAGAGCTAGATCATAATTTCCCAAGGGAAACGAAATATAAACTTGTAATAAATACGTGTATATGTGTAAATGAATGTCTGTCATAACATCTACACATACAGTATATGCTTTACCCAAGAACAAGACAAAACTACGGTATTACTTGAAGTCATACATAACAAAAACATGGACAAAAACAAAATAAGGAAGGAAACACTTATTTCCTTCATATTTACGAAATATTTCATTGAGTGAGTTGCAGCAAATTTTAACCAATTTTTAATGAAACAAATATTTTTATCTTTCCTCCTATGCACTCTTACCATTCCTGATTAAATCTCAGTTTAAGGGAGTCCAACTGAAATGTTATTGTATTTAAAGCCCTGTGGTATTGTAAACCAATTTAATGTAAACAATCCATATTGCAGAAATTTAGATATGCAAACTGACTTCAAAGGTTAATGTTCAATAAGCGTAAAGTTAATTGTTTAGATGAAAAGACCTAATTTAGATTTTTTTCGATTGAGCAGGAAAAAAACCCCTAAAAGAATCTGTAAGGAACTTAAAAGTCTGCCTAACGCATATTCACCTAGTTGACAAATTGTCGTTCGTTCCCATCCAGTTATGACAAAAATTATATGCTATGAGAATAAAGTACCGTTGTTGCAAAAGTAAGATTGGGGATTTGAAAATATCTTAGACATAAAATTTCAACTAAGAGGCAAACGTACTTAGCAAGCGTCGACTGTATTGGTGAAAATAGCAGGAAATAATGTAACTTTTTAGAATTTGAATATATATGTATATGTTATGATATAATCTATTTTAAGTACCTATCGTAGAACTTTTTGCAATCCCTGTAGATTTTTCCTTATATGTTGAACTTGACTTTTCAGTTCTTGTCGTTGACAAATACATAACTGGGTGTGTCATATACGTTTTGGAGTTCCGTGGTGTTAACGTTGTCACACCTAATGACGTTTCTGGCATGTATACTATAAAGAATTATCAAGAACATGATATGATACTTTTATATTTTATGTAATAGAAAAGTGAATTCAAACAAGAAATCTTTTTATCGATTTCGTTACCTTTCCAGATCAATTTAAATCCTTTGGCGTTGTGCAATTTATCTGACACAAATGAAATGGTTATAACGCTACCGATAACCGTTACATTGAATGGTTTGAAATGGCCGCATCTCTTCATAGTTGAAAAGCAACAAGGTTCTGTCTCTCTTACCTGAAAGATAAAATGTACTGCTGTATCTCATATACATCAACTTTTTGAATTTAATACACTTTTATCAATCTATACAATATCATCGATTGTTGATTAAATATGTAAGTGTTACTTCATTGTTAATAATTCATTTGTGTTTTTACCAGTAAAACGTCCTCACAAGAATTGTAGTTGTACTTTGTTATGTTGAAGTCGAGGAAGTTCATATGAACAGTGGTTTTCAGATTTCCCGTTCTCAAAGTCCATGTGTAATGAGCATTGTTCGGATAGTTTTCAGGATAACCCGGAGACTTAATGATACCACTAGATCCATTTATTCTGGCGTCAATATCTGTTTGGTTGGCAACACCTAGTTCTGTTGAAGCTTAAACATGCGTTTTAATAACAAAAATCCATTACAAAATTAAAGATATGAACAGGTAAAATTAATCCATTTCAAAATTTAAACTCAAATTGCTTACCTGCCACATTGATTATCAAAACAAAGAAAATGAGAAAGTCCATCGCTTTATAAAGTTGAATAATCACACAAGCATCAAACTCTCTGAAAAAATTAAGGTCTTGATGAATACGTAAATATTCGAAATATGAGCGTGTATTTATTTCCGTTAAACAAAATATAGCTGTACAATGCGAATGCATTCTTTAAGCTTCACTTATTAAGTGAAATAGTTGATGCAAAAAATGATGCATCTTTAAAATATTACACAATGTACACATTACAATATCAGGTACCTCTGGTGGTACTGTAAACAAGAATACAATCTTAGGTCACTTAATTTGCATTAAATTATTTCACTTATCAGATTTAAAGCTCATAGCTGACATGGTTATTGCTTTTTAAATAGTAAATAATATGGTACTCATTTCATCAATACGTACTAATAAGTATTTCGATTGCACCATATTGAATGATCAGATTAATAAATAATCAATGAATAAATGAGTTTTACGTGGACATATATTTTGTTTGGAAAGGTTCTTCTTAGAGGAAAATGATAAAAAGCATACAGTGTAATAAAAATGTCCAATAACTATATATTTGATGTGACGTTTTGAATATGAACAAACTAAACTTGTGATATGTTAATTTTATAACACTACATTTTTGTACAAAGATAGATATAACAAAATAATTTCAAATTGACAGGAAATCTAAGTGCTAAAAGAGCATCGTATTGTTTTTGCACAATGAAGGAAAAATTGTCTTCTATAACTGGGTGTGATTAATTTCTTGTTTTACGTCTGTTTCAGAATATTTAAATACATCGTGAAAAATTTATTCTATAAGCACCCAATGATTGCATTGACATCGGTTATCTCCCTGATATGAATGACGGATGTAATTCCATTTCTTTTTATTTCACGTTTAACCTGTGCCACCTAAATATTAATGCTTTAAACATTTTTGTGACGCCATCTATTGTTGAACCAAGTCAAGAAATAATATCTTTTATTGTCCTGCGTTATGGCTTATTGTCCAATACGTTACTTGTATCTTTACAATACGTTTCTACTTATTTGTGACATGTGAGATACTAGACAGCTGCAGATAATTGGAATAAATACAAACTCACAGAAACACAGCAAAAGAGAAAAAGGATAAGACTACTTTCTCCAAATTCACCAGATTTACCAGATTTTTCGAATATATATGAGAATTAAAATTTTTATATTCAACACAAAGTGAAAAATATGACAAAATCAAAAATATCCCGTTACATAGATTTTAAAACAAATATAAAATTGACTCGGAGGTGATCAATTAACTTCGTCCTTTTTGTATAAAATTGGGTCGGAAAAGCAGATTCCTAAATTCACTGGAAATTCTTAAATCCAATAGAACGTTCATAATTTCATGGATAAACATTTTAATTCTACAGAATCACGGTATCCCCTTACCGCTGTCAGAACGATGTTCAGAGGTTTCAAACCGTACACACATTTGCACAATTATTTCTTGATTCAATTTGGACTGATAGGGCAATGCAAACACGGTATGTTTATTCAAACATGCCTTCTCGTAATAAATGATCATGAAAACTGCTGATAAGCAAAAACATATTCGTTTTAGTGTTATTTCACTGTCTAATAAAATTAAGATCATATATCATATCGTTTAAACTAAATATATTAGAGTAATCTTATGTCTGGTCAGTACACCCCTGCGAACGTGTTCAGAATGTTTTCTTTATCGTTGTTAGTCTGTAATAAATCTAGAGGTGCTGAATGAAAGTTCACGAGACTTCCTCGAGATTTATTCAGTTCCTGTGAAATTTCGAACGGAAGTATGAGTGTTCGGATAATATTCTCAAAATACGTAAGTACTGGTCGTTTTTCATACCATATCTTACTTTGATATATGAAAAACATGAAAATTGAGATATATGTCTTATTTTATTATCTAGCGGTTACTAAAATTAAACGATGATAATCAGAACAGAGTTATTGTTCGTGTTCAACCACTCTACACGTGGTTGAAAATATAAACATTGGGTTGCTTGATAAAATCATAGCCATTTTTGATGCTTTTGGTGTGCAATACCATGTTTTTAAAAAAAAAAAATAATGGATGTCTATTTTGTGTAAAAACATGTTATATTGAGCCATTTTCAAGGAACATTCTGTATAGAATAGTATAGTTTGTTTCACTACTGATGCTATTACTAGGTCAGGCGCGGATCGAAAATTAATTCTAGTTGTTCATGTTGCAACACCGATAAAAACTATATTTTCTATTGTCATATCTATTTCTAGAATTCATTTCATCTACCAATTAATGAAGATAAAGTTTAAAATCAATAAACGTCTAGATTTTAATATTTGACTACAAGAACCTAGATTCTAGGAAATAGACTATAAACACGATGCATGATTTTTACTGTGAAAGTGAAAGGTCAAATAAAACCACGTGGTCAAAGTTTGAATGACAATAACATTCGCAGGGGTGCATTAGATATAGTTGAGTCATAGGAGTTTCAGTAACAAAACAAATGGAGTTTCAGTAAAAAAAAAGATTTTTACTGCGAAACTGAAAGGGTCAAATAAAACCACGTGGTCTAAGTTTGACTGACAATAACATTCGCAGAGGTGCATAAGATATAGTTGAGTCATAGGAGTTTCAGTAACAAAACAAATGGAGTTTCAAAAAAAAAAATGATTTTTGGAAATCAGGTCTTCCAAAAACCTGTTGGAATTCCCATGGGTACCAATTGTGTCCCATTGTTAGCAGACCTATTTTTGTATTCATATGAAGCAGAATTTATTCAAAAACTTGTACGTGAAAAAAAATAAATCCTTCGCTGTGGCCTTCAACTCAACATTCAGGTATATCGACGAGGTATTATCAATTAACAATTGTTACTTCTATACTTACGTCGACTCGATATATCCCAGTGAACTCGAAATAAAAAGATACCACAGACTCCGCGTCATCTGTTTCATATTTGGATATTTTACTGGAAATGGACATTGATGGTAACCTAACAATCTTCCACTGGGTCGCTTACTGACTAACGTTTTTCATACTCATTGTTAGACCATAATTAATCACTTGATTGTCTACGGACTTTTCCGCTTTTCCCGATTACGAGCACACGGCGGTTGTGACCGGTCAGCAGAGGATGCTCACTCCTCCATGGCACCTGACCCTACCTCAATGTTTTTAAGAGGTCCGTGTTTGCTCTGCTGCTTTGTAATTTTCCTTTGGACTTTTGAATTTGAACACTGTTTGTAATCACCACATGTCATGCTCTCAAATGAGGAAAACTGAAATAAAAAACGACGACTAATTATGGTATTTTAAACAAACTTCTCATTTAATGAAAATCATTAGGACAGTTAGATCGAATTAGAAAAAGAGCAAAAACATTATTCTCTGCCAATTCTTGGTATCATTAATAACTGTTATTTTGCGTCTTTTTATGATTCTATAAGCCTTAAAATGTTTTTGATTTAAAGGGTTTTTTATGTTTGTGAGTTGGAAACTAAGGATAGAAAGCTGAAAGATTTTCGAATGCAACAATTTGGGAACAATTTTCATAGACCTAAAAAATCAACATTTACAGCAGATATGATTGAATAGATATAATAGTTTATATTTATACATTTTAATGTAGTTTGAAATTTGTATCGATTAAAAGTTTAATTAAGTGCATATTATTATTATTATTATTATTATTATTATTATTATGTATATTCGAGAGGAGAGGATAACGTAATAAAAATTAACTTCACGCTGCATTTAAAAATGTCTTTATACCACTCGTCATCAAGTCTGCTCACAATTGTTTCCGAACCAAATAAGTTAATTACTAGGTGTTCTAATTTTTTTCTTACCTTGGAACTTTCTTAAATTGTTCGAAATACCTTGCTAATTTTTGACCAAATATTTAATAGTTATCTGTTTTTTCAGATTTTTTTTTTTATTTTATGGCTTTATTATGCACATTTTCATACTGTTATCAAAATAGGAGTCACTAATTTCTTGCTTCCTAAATATTTTTTACATTTCACGTAGTTCTATTTTTAGATTGGAACCTGTTATATCACATTTTTTAAAAAATTTTTGCGACACCTTTGTTTTACCATAGAACGTAAATGAGACAATCATGAAGGAAAACATTCAGAAATATTTATAACAGATTATCTAAACATATATTATATGTATTAAGAGTTAACCATTAATATTGTTAACCACTTGCATTTTTATTTAACTGATATTTGCTCCTGCATTTATTGATAAATGAAACAGCTTGAAGTCTTGACAGCAAATTTAGATTAATACCGATGCTTATTCACACCACATGATTTGTGGTGTCAGCGTTCAAGTTTATATAGGGAACAAAGGTTAAAATATAAATTCTCAAACATGATAACAGCACTCAAACAATAAGAATTATATGGTAAAGAAGCACAATGTACGCAGAAAAAATCTATAAATTAGCCATTAGCTACAATCACTCAAATCTGCAAAACACTTGGTTCACTCTTTGTGTTCATTTCAAGTTCAGTCAGTGATGGATTCAAGAAGATAAGGGAGATGACAGGTTGTCTGTGTTCATATGCCACGTCATTTTCGTATTCAATAATATCAATGTATGTACAATCATCCCCTTTATGTATATAATCATTGGATTCATGTGCGTGCTGGGTGCCCTCGTAGCATCTGTAAATATCGATCCCTGAAATGCTGGAATAAGCTTGGGTTGTGTTCTCGGTGGTTTTTTCGTTCCTAAAATTCCTATTGGGAAAATTAAATAGCAATTAAAAGGCAGAGAGTTAAATCGAATGAAACTAACTTAAATTCATTTACTGAATAACAGTTAAGTACCTAGGCCTACGGTGGTATACTCTATTTAAGATTGCAAATGCATATGTCTATATTTATATATAGTACGATGTGTAAAGTAATTTATAATGGCAGATCAAGACAATGTCAAAGGCAAACTCTAGTAAACAATTGCTGATCACACTTTATTTCGGAATCAACTATAAGAAAGAATGAAACCTGACAACAAAATTGCAACAGGTGCTGAGATTTTTTTATCCTATTTGTTTGCTGTTTTAGATAGTTTTTATAATAATAATAATTATAATAACATGACTAAATGTAAAATTATGATTAATACATATATGTTAGTTATTTCTGTCGTGTGTTATATAACTTTTAATGACATAAGCTAAGAATTTTGTGTAAGAAAATTGATACTATAACCGTTTAATTGATTTATGATGTACCTGAAACTTATATGACGTTGCTTTTGTATGCACAAACCCATGATAGTCAGACACACTTCTATTATACTGATTCCAGTGATCAAATATACTGAAATGTAAAATAAACAGAATTAAAATTGAACCTTATCTTTTAATTATATCTCAAGAATAACGATTTCAATGTATTGATGCTTACTTATCTCTCGGATATTAAATGTGGACGTATTATTATCTACAAATAAAGGTAAGGTTAATATGAGCAATAAAAATTTAAAAAAAAAACCAACATTTTTATTCGGCTATATTTAATTCATGATAATGGTTACTAGCAATCATACTAATGATAATATAAGTCGATAAAATATGTGACTTTATTTAACCTAGGAGACTTGCATAACAAAAAAAAAAAAAAAACACTCATAGAAAACCACGTAATAAGAAATTATTACACTATTTATTATCGATGAATATCTTAGATGAATTATAATTAAGTGATCAATTATCATTCAATAAGTTCTATAATTAAACATCGTAGAGTAAAGTATAATCTTAAGACGGATCGCACATTCCGGAAACTAATCTCACTAACAATATTAATTCATAGATATGCACATTTACAAAATGAAAGAAGCAGACACAACACATTGCATTAAAAAATGTTGGATGCCTTTAAACACTTTTATCATTTTTTTTTTTTTTTTTTTTTTTTTACATATCTAGATAATTTTGTTGCATGGGCAATGTTAACCACAAAAAGGAAGGGGCACATTGAATTATAAGCATAACTAACAGCCTGTGGGAATCGTTGAGTTTTGTTCGATCAAAGACTGTGTTGATAATGTTGTTACAGGTATCTTCCTTGTTGTGTCAGTTGTCGTGTCCTGTTCATCTGTTGGCGTTATAGCTGAAATATAAATTTCATGAAATCTAAGTGCATGATGCACAACTTATGATTAAGAAAATAAGAAAACATTCAAGAGCGATAAATCCGAGTTTTTTTTCAAACAAATAAATAATGTACAATTGCATCTACCTGTATAGTAAGTTTTGGAAACAAGAATATAACTGAATCAATTTTTTTCGCGAATCCCTTGATAAAAACCCATACAAAATATAAGCTGGTTTTGTTCCTGCATTATATATTGAATTAGAAAAAGGTACATCTATTAACAGTAAAATAAGGAATTATTTCCAATTTATATGTAATTCTAAAATTTCATTCTGTATCTTTTTATCAACATTTTTTTCCACTGGATAAATAAATAAAACTTACAATTATGAAGACGTTTGACATATTATCCGATAAAAATTAAATTTAAAGCATTTTTAGCTTGAATATTGATTATTGATTACAGAACTGCCAAGAACCGAATTTAGCTGAAAACTTGTGATTAAAATAGGGAATATATATGTATTGTGTAGATCTTGGTGAGGAATTATTCAGAGTGGCATGAATGGTTGTGGATTTTCAAATACAGAAGGTATCATTCTATTGTACTATGGAGATTTAAATACTACATTAACCAAAAATATGCGGATTCATTTTGATTTAGTCTTATTTATTTAAGAAATAATTCACTACGGTAAACATTCAAATTTATCTTTCTAGTCTTATTTCTATGCTCTCTTGCCACTCCTGATTAAATCTCAATGTATGGAAGTCCAACTGAAATATTATTTTATTAAGTCCTGTGGTATTGCATACCAGGTTAATGGAAAAAAAATCCATTATTCCAGAAAATTAAAAATGCAGACTTATTTCTCTTGGTGAACTTTTTAATAAGCGTCAAGTTTTTCAGCAGGATAAAAATACCTCACTATTTTTTTTTTCTATTTTGCGGGAATCAAACTAAGAAAATATCTAAGAAACTTAAACTATGACTAAGGCAAAATCACGTAGTGGACACATTCTCTTTTTTTCACATCAGTTTAAGACAGCATTTATATGCTATGAGAATAAATTACCGTTGTTGCTAAGGATAGATTGGGTTTTAAATATATCTTAAATATAAATTTCAATGTAAAGCCAAATAAAAGAAAACAACCCGAACTTAACAAGCGTCGACTGTACGAATAAAAATAACAGCAAATAATTAATCATAATTATTTACGCTCTATATATATTATGTACCTATTGTAGAATAGTCTGTTATTCCTTAAAACACTTCCTTGTATCTTGTATCCGACTTCTTAGTTCTTGTCAACGACAAATACGTATATGTGAGTTTCAAGAAAGTTCTGAATTTTCCTGGTGTTAAAGCAGTCGTACTTAAAAACGTTTCTGGCATATAGACTACAAAATATTATCAAGAACATGTTCTGATACTTCCATACATTATGTTTAAAAAAGTGAATCCAAAAAATCTTTCAATCTATTTCGTTACCTTTCGAGGTCACTTTGAATCTTTTCGCGTTGTGTTGGGAATCTGACACAAATGAAATGGTTACAATTCCTCCAATAACTGTTAAACCGAATGGTTTAAAATAGCCGCATCTTTTTATAGCTATCCAGCAACAAGGTTCTGTCTCTCTTACCTGAATGAAAAAAAAGTATCTAATATACATCGGCTTTTAAAATTTGTTAAACGTTTATCAATCTGTTATATTAGGAAAAGCTACGCAGAATCAGCAACTTGTTGATTAAATATATTTGTCAATAATGCATTGTCAATAATGCAGTAGTGTGTTTACCAGTAAAAAGTCCTCACAAAGAGAACTGTAATGGTTCTGTGTTATGTTAAAGTCGAGGAAGTTCAAAGAAACAGTTGTTTTCAGATTTCCCGTTTTCAAAGTCCATGTGTAATTAGCATTGTTCGGATAGTTTTCAGGATAACCCGGAGACGTAATGATACCACTGGATCCATTTATTGTGGCGTCAATGTATGTAATGAAGGCAATACCTGGTGCTGTTGAAGTTTATATATGCGTTTTAATAACAAAAAAAATCATTGCAAAATCAAAGCTATGAAGAAGTGATTTTAATTCATTTCAAAATTTGAATTTAAATTACTTACCAGCCATATTAGTTCCCAAGAACAAGAAAAAGAGAATGTTCATCATATTGTAGAAGTTGATAATCGTTTTAGCATTAAACGCTGAGATTATTTTGAATATGTTCTTGGCAAGTACGAATATGTTTTAAGTATGAGCATGTATTATTTCCGTTAATCAAAATAATATATATAATAGCTTTGTAATGCGAACACATGCAGTCGAAGTCTTATTTAGTGAGGTAATATATTTGGGAAAATGCAACAACTTTCAAATATTATACAAATTACTATAGCCTATGCTGGTACGGGAGATGAAAATACACACCTTGTTTACACTTATGGTATCGTTTTAATTTCAAAACTTAAAATAAAGAATAGGGTATCTGTTTTTATAAGCACATAATGATTAGTTTTTTTTTCAATTGCACAAAATCAACGATAAAGTCATTTAACAGTTATAAACAAATGAATGATTAAATTAAAGTGTCGAAGGTTTTCTAGAGAAAAATGATAAAATATACCTATACATTGAACATTAAACGTAACCTTATGATGCAATGAAACTAAACATGTGATAGGTTCTAAATATATTTTAAACGCCCTTTTAAACATGTTCTGACTAAAGGGCGACAGTGAAACGTACTTTCAGCGGAAAACCATGCAGGTATTTATAGAAAAGTCTTGAAGTTTTCCTAGAATTTATTGTACCATTTTTCTTAAAGATGACATTCTCGATCCTCATGTTGTATCAGGTTGATTGTATTGAAAAAACATAACTAGAGAATCTGCAATAAGTGTTTGAAAAATAATTAACTAAAGAGTTAATTTATCAAATAAGGTATTTATTCTCAACAAATTAACCAATTTTAAGTGCAAAATATGAACACAAATCTGTTAAGCCTAAAGCTTTTTTTTTAAAAAATATTTGTTTTTAAATTCCATTTTGTAATAATGCAAGATTTAATATAATATATATATGATGTTATAATTCCGTTTTGTCATCGTTACTAGTATCATTTGTCAATATTGCACTTTAAGTTAAAAACCCCAAACAAACCAGATTTTTGACAACTCAGAGGAATAACACTGATCTTTTAAGAGATTTTAAAGATTTTTAATGCTAAATCATGCATGTATCAAAGTACTCAATTACATTTCAAATTGACAGGTAATCTATGTGCTAACATGACATAACATATCATGACATTGTAGTCATGAAAATGTTTTAATATATAACTAGGTGAGATTGGTTTTGTGTTTTCCCTGCCTTTTACAATATATAAATTAGTTTCATATTTTATCTGAACGTCCTCCTATTAGTAAAATTCATTCTAGGTACCTTCAATCGGATGTATTGTGGAATAATAATTCAACAAGTACCTAATTTATACATTGGTATTGGTTATCTTTTCCACGAGAATGACAAATCAAATTTCACTTCTTCTCAAATCACGTTTACCATCGGCGACTCTCTGTACAAATAAATTAATCCATATTTTCATGAACGTCATTTTAGGGACTATTATACTGTCCAATAAATGAAGATCGATTATTCATGACAATGATCATGAATGGGAGTATGTAAAAAAATGAAATGAAAATAAGGAAATTAAGAGTGAAGTTGAAGTTATAGATATACAACGGACCCCTTCCATCCCCCTAGGGATTAGGATTATTGAAGATTTTGGGAAGTTGTTTTTTTTTGGATGAGTCTGACCCCCCACTTTCAAAAACGATGCTACGTGCGTTATTTCAACCGATGTATAATAATGTTTGTCTTCACAAACAAATCATTTAATGAAACCAATTAAGACAGTAATAAAATTGAAAAAAAAAACAAAAAGAATTATTCCTGCCCAATACTTATATAATAAATAACATTAGTTTGGTTTTTTTATGATTCAACAAGGTTTGAAATGTTCTCCTATCAATGTTTATCACTTTAGATTTAATTTTTCCAGACCTCTTATTCTTCATCTTAATTTCAAGCAAGAGGTTTTATTGTCCACGAGCTGTCAAAATTGTAAACAGTGTTAGTAGCTGTTCTAATTGTTTTCGATCGGCACATTTCATGTAAAACATTGATACGTTGTGCAGATATACTTTTGTGAAGAGTGTAAATTTAATAATAAACAGACAATGTGACTCATAACTTTTTATATCCGATACGTTGTTACTCATATATGTGCCTTAAAAAGATTTAAATATGAAATGTAATTCCAAAAGTTTCAGTAAAGAAATACACAAAAAGGAAAACTTATTTTTCGAGTCATCAATTATTGTATGGCTATCTATGTTAAACAAACTTAAAATCAACATACTTTCAGTTTACCTTTAGCCGTAAATATAAATGAAATGGTTTTACCTAGCACCAGCCATTGAGTTCACAATTACTCTCCATTATTTGTAACAATAAACAGCTCTCATTATCTTTTTTAAACAAACATTCAACAGCCTATAACTATAAGATTGTTTTTCAATTTACACAGATCATATATTAAAGCCTAAACTAACAAAGGGTTACCTTTAGAAAAATCTTTAGATATTAAAAAAAACTGTACACCTTTGAAAAATTATGGGATGAATGGAAGAAATATTTCTTAATAACAATATAATTTTTTCATTAGATTTTGTTGTCTGTCCCTTTTCTTTTCATGTTGTTTTTTGTTTTTTCTCTCTGTGTACACGAGGTTACCATTTACTAGCAGTGCATGGCTGAATGTGTTAGGGCAGAATGACCATTGCGGAAAAACCCAAAGCCGCGGTATTGTTTTTGACGGAAATGTTGTTATTTAAGGATATACTCATTTTAAATTAAATAATTATTTTGTCGTCGACATCGTTTTAGATACAGGTGAATCTCGATAGATTGAACTTCAAGGGACCATGATTTAACTTTGAGAGATCAAGAGTTCGAGAGATCGAAAGTTAATAAATATCCAGAAATTTTCGCTCGGTCATTTTGGTTCCAAAATTATAGTAAGCGGAAGTTTACGTTCCTAACATGGAAGGATAATTTTACATGTTTTCATTCGTATTTTCTGCTACTTTACTTCAATTTCAACAATACAGAACTTAAATTTGTGTTTATTAAGTGTTTTTTAAACTTTAAAACGCTTCTAAATATTTTATGTTTTCTTAATCACAGATTATTTAAAATAAAGAGCGGTTTAATTTACCGTAAACTTCAAAAGTTGTTGAAGTTAATAGATCAGTTACAAATTAACTATCTACCCTTTGAAGGAAGCAAGGGGTAGTGTCCCTTACGTAATCAACCAATTAACACTACAACGCTAGCCCCAGACGTTAACTCGATCATCCAGTTAAGGTCTACACAGAGCTAATTATACGCTTGATTGGTCGTTTATGTACATAGCTTCCACTTCAAGTTACCAAGAGTGGGGAAAAAAAAAAATATATATATATATATTTATATATATATATATATATATATATATATATATAAAACGGGACCAAGGTTTAACTTCGAGAGATCAAGAAATTCGAGTGTTCAAGAGTAAATTTGCTTAGTTATATAGAGAAAAATATCGGGAGATCAAGAACTTTTTTTTTCAAGATATGGGCGAAATTCGAACAAACCGGAAGTTATATCCTTTATAGGACAAGGCCTCGCGTCGCAAGTGGTCAATATATCTACATCATTCTTAAGCACAGTGGACATTACTCAAATCAACGGCAAGACAAACGAATGAATGCTTACCATGACCAGAGATGTTTATCTTCCTAATTTTCTGGTGCTTCTTTTTTTAATTTTGAGGGTCTGACATGTATGAGGTGTTTGCGTTTAAGTCATTATACTTATCCGTTTTTCACAGAACACCTAAAAGAAATTTTTAATTCAAAGCTTTGGGAATCATTCATTTCAAACAGTCAAATGGGTGAACTCTTAAATCTTTGGTTCTGTTTATCATAAATTTATTTCCTTGCCTTCAATAATGGTTTTTTATTTTCTGTAAGATTGTTTAAAAAGACTAAATCGGAATAGAACAGTTTAAGAAATCAATTTTCAGGTCTTTTTAAGTCTTTGTCTATTGTCTGTGATAAGTTTATATTGCTCCCTATATAGGTGAGAAGTGCGAAAACTCAAAAACCTACTCGCTGTAAATGTTTCGGAAAATAAAATTCAATAAATATAACAAAAACGATATTCTGATTGAATCGTGTTTTATACAGAAATGATTCATAAGAGCTTTATTGATAAGGGTGACATTTTTGAAAAAGTTACCTAAAGGTTGCACAGTCGATCAGCAATGACTTCCAATATCATGGTTTATTTCCCTTTGTTCGTGCCTGTAAGACCAAGTCTTCTAGTAATATGTTGCCTGTAGTGATATTAAGGCAAGTCAATTGAATCGTTTAGATCATCATTTCTTTATTTATATTCTTTAAGGAATGAATTCAATATATTTATTTGATTTATACGATATAAAATTATGTTTTGGGGCAGTTTACGCTTTATAAACCGCAAAGCGGTTCATAAAAAATGCGTAAAGTGTCCCAAACCATTCTATATCGTATTAAACTAATAAATATTGAATTCATTGTTTATAATTTAATTGTTTGCTATTAAATGTAGATAAAAATGATCATTTGACCTTTAAAATTACATCAAATTGTACAAAATTCAAATGTAACGTCAGGTGAATTGATATGTTTTTTGACGTTAGTCTTACTATGATGTAGGCAAGATTCTTTATACGATATAAAATAATTTTTCAGCCGATCAGAAAGCGTTACCATCAAAATCAAGTTATTTCACGTTGACACACATAATTCAGGTTTATATATATTTTTTTCTTGTAAATAAGCAACAATGGAAAGAATTTGTTGAATCAAATAAGAAACAAAATCTGATTAAATCCCTTTTTGGATAGGATTGTGTCACTTCCTTTTTCTCGCAATTCTTTTTATTGTGTTATTTTAAAAAGGTTTAAAGTCTGAATCTTTTCAATAAATAAATTTTCGGCTGAAAGTATGATGTCTTTAAATAACTATATACTTCAATTATTTTGATAATGTTTTAAAATTTAACAACCTATATGATGCTTTGCTACAAAATTATCTAGTTCCAAATTATGATAATGTAGCTTACTTTCAGAAATTTTGCATATGCAACAGGAATGAAATAGTTTTTGTTTACAATGCTAGAATATGTATTCGCATAAAAAAGCAACTGCAATCACGTAATGATAATTCTTTGATGACAATATTACATCAGGGTTTTGTTTCTAGATCATGCTATTAAAAAATGTTTCCTAATACATGCAAGTTTCTAAATGTATATACAACGCTTTAAGCATCTATTAAAAGATAACTGTAACACTATGATATTTGATGTTATTTGTTTATAACCTTTGTTTTTGTTTTGTAAGTATGTAGAAACATTGTTAACACAATGAAGGACACATTTGTATTTTTATCAAGTACCTGTAGGAATAATCATGTTTCCATCAACCAATTATTTTGTCACTAAAAATATTGTAAGCATTTTCTCGGTGTCATTTTTCACTGGGGACGCTTCTACTTTGTTTGCTGATGTTCGAGCTGGAAATTATAAAATAAACGAAATATATGAGTTTTTGTCAGTAAAAAATATTTTTTAAAAGTCACTGAACGTATTCAAGACTGTCGTTTTCCCATTATTATTTCTACATCCCAGTGAATCTATATACCAATTAAAATCTTATGGTATTCAAAGATAAATTGCTAATATATTAATTCCATTACGCAAATGCAGCGCTTTCAGGATTTATGTTTATTGTAATTTTAACATTACTTGTACAACAAAGAGTGTTTATAAAAGCGATGATAGCTTTTAATTTATTAATAAATTTGGCTTCAAAATGAATTTTAATGCATTATTCTATCGTATGAAAGACAAATAAAAGGTAAATATAATGAAAAACGTTTTTAACAAACTTTACTGGTACAAAAAAGTGGTCACTCTATCATATTAATAATATCTACGGAAACGTGTTAGTGCAATTTTATGATTTCTTTTCTTTAAAATTCCAATATTTGGAAGTTTGAAATTCCAACTTTAATCTTGGAATTTTCAACTTAAATTTTCAGGTTGGTATTTTTAACTTCAATTTTGTAAAAGCCAGCTTGATCTTGGAAGTTCCTACATTAATCCAACTTTAATTTTGGAATTTCCAATTATAATTATAATATTTTCAACTTTAAAGACTAGTTAAAATTTCACACTTTAATCTCTGTTGATATTACGATTAGTTTCTCAATTTCAGACGAAAGTCTTAAAACATTCATATTAAGGCTCTTGGACTGATATACAGATATCTCAGGCTAATGAATGGTGCAATATCAAATTGCCAGGTAATAATCTAAATTGAAAGTGAATTTAATTGTGGCTGACGATACTCTTTTATATTAAAAAGAAGTCGTTGTCTTCCGCTTAGACTTCCGAAAAAAGCTATTACCCATGTCAATATCTAAAAGTTAATTTTTTTAAGGTTCTTGATATTTAGGTATTCGAACCCGTATTAATGTTATATTATCATACCCTGTTTTAATGTTGAATAATAAAAATAAGACTGAAATCGTAGCCTTTTTATTACTTTGATTATTTCAATTAAAAAAAAACGTACATCTTGTAGCTATAACTTACCCACTTTTGCAGTAGGTATATCAGCATCTGTTGTATCCAATTCCTTGGGTCTTGTTGTAAACATGATTTTAGCTGAGGTTTTCATTAATATTTTTGCGGTCCATAAAGACTCATCGCGGTAATTCTAGGTAATGTATATATACTATAAAACATCATCAAGAAAATGATCTAATACATTCATAAATCATGTAACTTGTTTCCGGATAATCTGTCATATGAAAGCTATGTAACAACCGTTAATGATACAACTCCGCTTAATGATATAAATAGCATTAAGCGTTGCAGTTGCAACGCTTAATGCTATAAATTCTTGCATTAACAGTTGACATGTCCAACTGTTAATGATAAATCGCCGCTTAATGATAGAATTGTATCATTAAGCGTCACAAATGCAGAGCAGCCTTAACGCTTAATGAAACAAGCAAATATCGACACCCTCAACCGCTAATGATACAAACTTTATATCATTAAGCGTTGCAGTTGCACCCTTTAATGATACAAAATTGTAAAAATGAATGAAATAACATTGTTGTAGATAAAGCAATAATATGTATATCTTGAGCAAATAGAGAATAGTAATAAATGACTTAGTTGTGTATCCATACTGTATTCATACTAGTATAAGAAAAATTTTGTATGTAGACATAGTATAATCTAAATCATTTTACGTAATGCGTTTAAACAAGAATGGTCTAATATTTTAACAAACATTTGTCTTAAATTTACATGTAAAAGTAAATTGCAATGTTAGCTGAAATACTAGTACCCTTATTAATTAATCCATATTTTAAACACATTTGTAACAAATTGTTTGATAATGTTGATAACAAGTACATTGAACAAACTTTTGAATGAAAAAAAAACAGATGATACTGTGATCAAAAAACAGAAGCGAATGCATATACACTTTCACATGATTGTCTTTATACACAAGTAAATTAGGCAACTAGCGCATAACAATTTGAATATGTAGATTTTTTTAAACAAATGCGTGATCTTTGGGGGATTGCCTATGGGAGACCGGCTGCTTAAAGGAAGCGGAATGAAAAGTGCTACAGACAGGGCTTTCCTAGTTAAATTAAGGATCTTGTGTTATCAAGCAGGAGTACTAAATGTTATCTTTTAGTCTTTGTTTATTTATTTATCTTTTTATTTATTTATTTTTATTTTTATCTGTTTTTTTTTTTGGGGGGGGGGGTGGGCAGGGGAAAGGGTACATCTACGCAGGCAATTAGGCCAATGTAAGTGTTTACTGTTGTGCGAGATCGATGTTTTGGGTTTTCAGCCACAGGCGGTTTGATGGAGGGAGGGGGTGGGGTTCTAGCCGTTATGCTACACGGACTTATTATGAATTTCTATATCATTAAAATAACCATATACATTTGTTTCATGTTGTAAATTTTGAATTTACTATAGGCGAGTTTAAATTGAAAATTTACAATATGACAACTGGATACAAATTTAATTCACACAAGAGTAAGGTATTTTTTTTGGGGGGGGGGGTGGTAAGTACGCGACTTTTGGTGAAGTATGGAACGTCCGTTTTATTATTTGTTTTCAGTAAAATAATATGAGTTTGTTGAGAGTTCTGTCGTGTTTTACTTTCACCCGGTAAGTTAAAATTTACAATACAATTGTTCGATGTATAAATAAAATTTATGGATGAAGATATGTATTGTATATGACGATGATGAATTGTATTGTACATGTAGATATATACTTTTGTAGATATATACATGTAGACAATGTTTGGAAATTTCGTAAGAACAGTTCTGTACACATGCAGTCAATAGTTTAAAAAAAGACAAAATTTGTCCCCTTTTAAAATTTTTACGGATTTCTGTCATGCATATTAGACATTATGCGTATACTGTTCGAAATCGCAAAATAAAAGTGAACTAAATTTTCATTATTGTTTGCATGTAATGATGATAATGCACGGATATACACTGTACATGCAATGGACATATATTATTAGGAAAAGGTATTAGAGAGGAGAAATATTTCAACACATTAATAAATGTTTAATTATAACAGATGAATATATTTTCTTTGGCGTTCACACTGGCTTTAGAATTAATGATCATTGCAACAAGTATTCCATAAAATACGTTATACGAATATAAGTATAACGAATTAAATCCACTGGTCCCGGATACTTTGCTATAACCGAGTTTTTCCGTTGTATTATTATTTAGGTATTATCTGGTATGCATTTTTTCATTTTAAAATCACCTGTATTTTTTGAGGACGATGTCATTTAATGACACAATGAACAAATATTTTTCTCTCAAAACATTTTTTATTCATACTACCGATCCTGTTTATTCTTTTCATTAAATATGTCCTTTTGTTTCCCAACTGTGGATCAAAATTCGGTAAATGTATTTAAGGTCTATAAAATAACTTTATTAGATTAAAGAGGAAATTTTGAAATCTGGTAAAAAAAAAAGTTATACACACACTTTTAACTGGTCTAGCTTTCAGTGCGTTCAATATTTTGTTTAATTATAGGTTGCACTGTAACTAGGCATTCAATTGCGTAATTGTTTTGGTTAAATGACATAAAGTGTTCAGCGTACATGTTAAACGCTTAAAAAGCGAAAGATTTATATTTCCGGTGATGCCTATACTGTAAACCAACATTTATTCGCATGCGAAATTTTTTTTAGCGAGGTCATGAGAGCCTCGTAGTCGCGAATATTTACCGCCACGAACCATTCCTTGTCATGTGGTTGTTACATGTATACAACACATGTCTGGATAAGGCTTGGTCGCGAACATTAGTCGTGGCGAAACAGTTTATCGAAAGTTAATCGCGAAATAAACTCCCCGCGTCTATGATCAAGTGGAGTCGTAAGGCCAGAATCATCATATTTAACGAGACGCGAAGCGAAGCGAAGTTATATGTATTACCACCACTCTTTGAAGCTACTCTTTGGCGTTGTCCACAATAAATATTTTTACTTGCGTTTTCATAGTGTTTATTTGGAATCATTTGTGTTCAATAAATATAATGGTTTTGTTTGTTATTTACCTTGTGGAAAGAAAATAAATTTATCATTATAGAGGATCATGATCTAAAGAATCAGATGACGTCTCGTTGCAAGGCGAAGATCATTAAATCAAACACGACGCTATGCGTTACTTCTGATCTGATGATCTGCACCTGGCAACGCCAAGCAATCCGACCCTTTTGATCAAGTTACCGTTGTAATAATATAACTAACACTTATATGCAACTACTTTATCTTATTTTATATGTCAATCACAAAGTAATTCATTCCTTTTTATCTTAATAAAAAATCAATACAGACCAAGAAGTCCTTTTGTTAGACCCTTTAAAAACATATAGCTGTTACTAAAAATGAAATAATTAATTTGATTTTGGGCATTAAAAAAGTGTTCTGTAGTAAAAAAAAAAAAAAAAAAAAAAACATTGCCTCTTTCATAATCTTTGTTCTTCATTTTTTTGTCCATGACATGATTATATTACGGCGGCGTGGAAGGGCCAGATGAAAAAAAAAATTAAATCTTATTTGTTCGGACGAATACTAGTGAGTTTTTTTTGTTCGGACGAATAATCTTATTGTGCGGACACGAATTAGGATTTGTTCAGACGAATAAGTTATTTGTTTATATGAGAAGTAATATAGACTCTATTCTGGCAATGATGTAGATAAAAGGGGGGGGGGGGGAGGGGGGTCAGTGATCAAGCTATATCCCTTTCCTTCAAATAATACATTGCTATTCGTAAGTGTTATATTAACTGACATGTGTACAATATCTGACATATTTTGTTGTCATGTTCAATTCTCAAAATCTATCATAATTTTGCTTGTTTTTTTATATAAAGTAATACCATTATTACAGAAACATTACAGGTATATCTACCTGTTTGTTATATTGATACCTTAGTATTGGTATATAAAGATGCAAGACAACCTTGAAATGTTGTCAGTGAGACCGGTTGTCATGGTAACAGAGGCCAAAGATTGAAAAATGGCTGTTTAAAGTTATTTTGGAGACATATAGCATTAATGATTGGAATGACCAAACATGTTCTAAGTTTCATGTACTATCAGTTGAAGCTGCATTTTAGCAAAATAAATAGCCGTCGCAATTACGTTTTGAACAATTAAATATTTCTGAATTATTTTCTTAAGTTTACATATTTCCTTAGCAATGGCAGTTTAACGGATGCTCAATAATGCTTGAATATATTTGATATATAAGTTAAAAAGTTTCCCACAAATAGCAACACAGAATGGTTCTAAATTGTAATTAAAATAATCATTTTCGCTTTACATAATCACTATGGTTTTCTTCATTTTTAAAATTTTTAACCTTGTTACCATAGTAACATGTTTTTTTTTAATATGACGTGCATATTTTAAATACAGCTATACATATATGACTTTGGTTCAATAGTCATAACTTCTATGGTATTTAGAAAATACGAAAATATGTTTTCAAAATAATATTCGCTTTCCATGAAAACATTCTTTAGATGTAGATTTGCCCATCAATGTTTTTCAATTATTTAAAAATTGACCAAATAGTTAATTGAAATTTTTACATTTCATAACTTACATAAGCTGAAATTACGTTCTATATTGTTTTAAAGTTGATAAGATTTGCCACTTTTGTATCTCTGGTCTCCGTTACCATGGCAACGGTAGCCCTCAGCAACAAATTTATGATATCTAGTTCTTATTACATGAATATATATCATTGTATGCAATATAAAGATAATTGGAAACTATGCTTGCCGGCGGAACTCTTGTGTACAATTTTGATTTTATATAGAATTGATCTTAAAAACTAAAATTATGATTGTTGAGCAAATTGAAAAAAACGAAAAGATTCAATTTCATTCATTTATACAATTTTGTATCATTAAAGGGTGCAACTGCAACGTTTAATGATATAAAGTTTGTATCATTAGCGGTTGAGGGTGTCGATATTTGCTTGTTTCATTAAGCGTTAAGGCTGCTCTGCATTTGTGACGCTTAATGATACAATTCTATCATTAAGCGGCGATTTATCATTAATAGTTGGACATGTCAACTGTTAATGCAAGAATTTA
This sequence comes from Magallana nippona, assembly GCA_033439105.1. Taxonomy (NCBI): domain Eukaryota; kingdom Metazoa; phylum Mollusca; class Bivalvia; order Ostreida; family Ostreidae; genus Magallana; species Magallana nippona. Next base: position 44,270,496 of record CM065922.1, on the reverse strand, counting down.
TAGCATTAAGCGTTGCAACTGCAACGCTTAATGCTATTTATATCATTAAGCGGCGTTGTATCATTAACGGTTGTTACAAAGCTATATTATAAGATAAATATATTGACAAAACAAACATACAGTTTGTTCTCATAATATTTTCAGTTTTTGCTGTCGGTGTCTTATGCTCTGTTGTAACCAACTTTTTTGGTCCAATCGTAGACATGAGTTTTGCTGAAGTTTTCATTTGTATTTTTATTGTCCATTAAGAGGTTTTACCTACCGCTGGTGTTCTAGGTATATTTACTATAAAACATTATCAAAACAATGCTAAAACTAGATGCTGTCATTAGACACTAATACCTGCATCAAGTGTTTGCCCCTAAATAACATCTCTTATACCATTTTTAGTCAAAAGGAAGACCACGAGCAATTTCCGGTACTTTTTAAAAATTGTAATTTTCATAAAGGATAAAATCCCATCCTATAATACACATATTGCCTTTATGTACAATTTGGGGTTGAACTGTTTGCATGTGAATTTTAAATTAATCGATAATCTAAACATTTTATGTCATAGAAAATATGGTCTATATAATTATTACGAACAAAAGTACATTATCCCCCCTCCTCGGCGGTTGCCTGCTTCAGATATGTTTTTTGTGCGAACATCATCGTCTTAAAAAGTTTTTAAAATTTTTGGAAACTTAAGGTAAAAATTAGATTTGATGACTTTGTTTTTTACAGCAAGGTTTTTGTTGACTGACTTTATATTTTCCGCAATTACATATAATATTTTGTTTATCTTTAAGATTAAAAAGAAATTTCCAAAATCTCTTTATGTACATCTGACATCATACAGAAAAATAAAAATCAAGAAATGATTTTGCTACTGTAAAAATGTGAGAAGTGAAACTGAATATCTCCCCCCCCCCCCCCACCCCCCCCCCCCCCCCAAAAAAAATATGAATAGTCGAATATTTTTAAAATATCTTAAAAATCATCGAAATCCCCACTCCTAAACCATATATATTTTTGTTTCTTGAACCATGACCATGTCAAGGCAAATCTTGATAGTAGTAGGTCATGGCATCTGGGCCTCTGGGGGTCACCCTAATCCCATCTCATCCCCAACATCAGAAATAATCAAAAATCTTGAAAAAAATGCTTGTAATCCCCGCCCCTAAAGCATATACAATGTATATTCTTCCTCCTTGTGCATCTTATGGTATGTTAAATCAAACACAAGAGATAAGAGGAGGTCCAGGGATTAAGTTTTTTATGGGACGGAACATCATTTTGCAGATAGCATTGACCCTCAGAATCAAATTATTTTATATTTCTAAAACCTTATTGCACATCTATAGCTAAGCCCCCTTGTTATATCCCAATAGATGATGTGGCTATTCATTAAATCATGAGAGGAGTTCTGAGAAGTAGGTTTTTTTAGGCGTGATAACCTTCAATTTTCGACTACTATTTGACTCCCTGGATGGAATCTGGATTTTTAAAACCTTATTGCACATCTGTAGGACAGCCCCTCGTATCCCAATATATGATGTGGCTATTCATTAAATCATGAGAGGAGTTCTGGGAAGTAGGTTTTCTTAGGAGTGATAAACATCAATTTTTTACTACTATTTGACTCCCTGGATGGAATATAATTTTTTAAAACCTTATTGTACATCTATAGGAGAGCCCCTATCATATCCCAAGATATGAAGTGGCTATTCATTAAATCATGAGAGGAGTTCTGGAAGGTATGTTTTTTAGGAGTGATAAACGTCAATTTTCAGCTACTATTTGACTCCCTGGATGAAATTTGAATTTTTAAAACCTTGTTTCACATCTATAGGACAGACCCTATCATATTTCAAGAGATGACATAGCTACTGCATAAATTGTAAGAGCAGTATTTGGAACCATATTTTTTTTGCAAAAAAACGTCATTTTTTGTTGCCCACCGACCCCCGTAACAAAATTAAAAATTCTGAAACCTGATTTACACATCAACATGACACCCCGAATCGTATTCTAGTAGATCATTTGGCTACTGCAACAAAAAAAATGACGCGTTTTGAAACCAAACTTTTTGTAAAAAAAAAAGAAGTCATTTTTCAGCAACTAAATGACCCCCAGGACAAAATTGAAATTTCTGAAACCTTATTGCGCATCTATGGGACACCCAACAACATATTCCAAGAGATGATTTGTATACTGTTGAAATTGTTAGAGGAGTTTGAGGAAGAAGGTTTTTTGTGAAAAACGTCATTTTTTACCTATTATTTGACCCCCAGGACTACTAAAGAATTATAGAAACCTTTTTACAAAACAACATGACCGCCCAAATCAAACTTTAAGAGTTCATTTTGCTGGTTTATAAGATGTAAGAGCAGTTTGAGAAAGTAAAACGTGACAGACGGACGGAACAGGGTAACAACAATATACCCGAACTTTCTTTAGAAAGTGCAGGTATGATCATATAACGTATCTCCAGAAGACTGAATTTAAAAGGTATCCTAATATTGATTTTATTTAACTTGTATCTTTCTATGTTAAGTGAAATCCATTGGTGTTGTGCAAGTTATCGGACACAAAAGAAGTGATTATAATGTTCCCAGTAACTGTTAAACTGAGTTGTGTGAAATTGCCGCATTGTTTCATAGCTTGATAGCAACAAGGTTCTGTCTCATTAATCTGAAGAAACATAAAGTTCTTAGAATGGCCTAGAAATAAGCATGTTCTTGTTAACTTTTGAGATTTCTTCAACCTTTTTAAATCACCGTCATGTGATTATTTTTAGAGAAGAAATGTTCCACAACGCTGTCATTCAAACAAATTGTTCTTCTGAATAAGACATTTGTATCTTTAAGCTTTCTATATTTTATACTGACCTGTAAATAGTCATCACAGCGTAAAGTGTAGTAGTACTTTTTGATGTCGAAGTCTTTAAAGTAAAGGATACTCTGGCTTTCAGATTTCCTGTTTACAGTATCCATCTGTACGCAGCATTGTCTGGATTGTTTCCAGCATAACCTGGAGAAGTTATTATACCGCTTGAATCCTTCCTTGTGACGTCAATGTCTGTCTGATTGGTAAACTACTGCTTTTCTAAAGCTTATTAAAGAAACTCAATAGCATAAAGCTGTTTCAAAATGATAATAGATTAACATACTGAATGATGACACTTACCAACCACAGCTGTCATTAAGTAAAAGTAAATGAGAACATCCATGATATATGGGAAGTTAAAGAAGAATGTAAGAAAAAATATCAAATATGTATTTCCGGTTTTTTAGTTTTATTATCACTATGATTACACAAAATCTTTGTTTTGTTGGCTGTTATTTGTTAAAATGCACAAACATTCGACTTAAAATAACTTACATTTTCCGGAGTGAATGAATGACAAAGAATGACTAAAATGAAGTACACATTTAGCTTAAGGAAACATAAACTAGTTTATATTATAAATAAATACATAGTGCCTTTCTTATTTGATACATTTATGAATATGAAATCATTTTTCATCGTATGTATTTAAAGGTACATGGTCACGATTTTGGTCATAATTTATTTACTCTGTTTTTAAACTTTACAAAAAACTTTGGGTGTCAGTCGTCAAGTTATAAGCGAGATACAGGGCTCACAATGCTTTGTTATGTAAACAAAGCTCAGGTCTTGTTTTTGTTTACATTTTGAACGTTCAACAGAAAATTCCAGGTTTAGACCTCAAATGAATGTGACAAACGTTAGGAACTTTTTATTTATGTTCAAAACGAATAAGCAGATTACAGGTAACACTCAGCTTGAAAAAGGACTGTATACCAATGTTAACAAAAATATGGCACAAGCCTTGTTTACAAAACAAAGACTTTCGAGCTCTGTATCTTGCTTAAATTTAAAAGTGTTGATTGATAATTAGAAATGCATTACAAAAGCATTATACACTGTAAAAATAGAAGCATACAAATTGGCCAAAATCGTGATCATGCCCCATTTATTAAAAAACCCTGAGTTTTTTAAAACAACAATTAAGGCTTGATTAAACGCATATAAGTAGTTATACTTGATGTACTAGCTTTATACAGGTAAAGGCTTCTATTTGAACCAAGTCCCCAAATTATGTAGATATATCAGAAGTAAGCAACGAAGTAAAAGGATTTTTTTTATTCAGGGAACGTTAACCTACGCTGTACATTACGCACAGTTTTAATAACTATTTATAGATTATCTTTTCTGTTATGATTTGTTATAATTGTTCATATTATCTGCAAATTACTAAGTACAGCAGTTATTATTCTTTTTGAAGCTGAGTTTACTTTTTTCTTATTCCTTGAAAGTACTGAGAAGCAAGGTATTTTGGCGGAAAGTTTATGTTAGCACACAGGACTCAATCAACTCAAGTTGCCAAAACGTAAGGTCGTGTGTATTTAATAAATGACTGCTTATGAAATTGCCAAAACTACAAGCATCCGATTCCTACATAAAATTTGTAGATACATCCAGTGAAGTAACACGTAATATGGTATTTCATCATACACGGAAAAGGAAAAACAACTGTAGAAATATATTTCAAATTTTTCTGTGAACAAAAATTTATTATTTCCTGTTTTCCCCTCTTTGATATGAATAACTAGGTAAAGAAGAAGGAAAGTCTTAAAATATGCTGTAACTAGTGTTTTAAGGAGGCTGGGTGGTCAACTAATGAACCATCATATCTTTCGCAGAATTCTTCGTCTAAAGAAGGAAAATATGGCCTAAAATTAGTTACGATCCTCCAGCGCTCTTAATGGGCCATTAATTATGCCATTAATTATATCATAATTGTAAAAGTTCTTTATATTGAGTTTGAAGTCAATATTAATAGATTCAAATGATACAAAGTGAAAGTGATGAAATGCTGCTTGATATTTTTAAAAATTGATAGTATGTCTAATAATGATATGAAAAATATATACATAGTGAATAGAACATAGTGAATAGAAAAAGCAAAATTCTAATTTTGCATCATAAAATTAAAACATAAAACGATACAAAATGATATCTGTGGCCTTCAACTCAACATTCAGGTATATCGACGACGTATTATCAATTAACAATTGTTATTTCCATACTTATGTCGACTCGATATATCCCAGTGAACTTAAAATAAAAGATACCAAAGAGTCTGCGTCATCTGTTTCATATTTGGATTATTTTACTGGAAATGGACATTGATGGTAACCTAACAACAAATCTTTATGATAAACGCGATGACTTCAATTTCTATAGTCAGATTTCCTTACTTATGTAGCAATATAACTTCCTCATATGGTGCTTTTGTCTCTCAGTTATTTCGAAACGCAAAGGCATGCTCTTCGTATGAACAGTTTCTAAGGCGAGGCAATCTACTGACAAACAAGCTGATAAAACAGGACTATCAACAGGCTCGTTTGAAGTCATGTTTTCGTAAGTTCTATGGTCGATACAACGACCTTGTCAGCAAATACAATCATCCACTGGGTCGCATGCTGACTGACGTTTTTCATACTAATTGTTAGACCATAATTTATCACCTAATTGTCTACGGACTATTCCGGGTTTGACAACAAAGAGCACACGGCGGGTGCGACCGGTCAGCAGAGGATGCTCACTCCTCCTTGGCACCTGATCCTACTTCTATCTTTTTGGAGGTCCGTGTTGCTATGCTTTGAATTTGTATTTATGGATTTTTGAGATAGTTGACGGTTTGTTATTGTCATTTTTTCATCTAGTTTTATACATTGTCAATTTATATTAGAAAACATAAAGAAGCAGGGTTTTTAGTTTAGACTAGCATTTTGTAGTATAAATTTGTAAAAACAATTGCTTCAATCAGAAAGTTATCTCCCTTTATATAAAAGAAATATTACTGGTTTCACATACGTGTATATACAGTACATGACAAATTACCTTAATTTCTAAATTTTGTTATTTTAATGACATAGAAATAATAAGCGAGTCTTGAATAAAATGATATGATGTTTTTAATTTGTTATACCATATATCTGCTCTCTCAGATTAGGAAACATTTTTTTTCATTATAGACATAAGAAATTCCTCTAGTTTCAAATGATGCAAACTAAGTCTAGAGTTTGCAATTATTTTCTATTACAAAACATTTATCTTTATGAATTAGCCACAAAGAGAGAAGTGAAATTTTTCCATCCAAAAGAGTTTCTGGTCTAAATTATCTAAAAACGTATTGTTCATGTGCTGTACATTGAATATAGGGATATTTGATAAAATCATCAACTATGTGGGAGGAAACATAGATATTGCCTCATTCTGTAATTTTAAAGATTCTTTTAATTGTTTTCGCCTTGCCAAGAACAGGGTATCAGTTGATTAAAAAAATATTTTCCTACATATATATAAGTGGGTTTAAATAAATGTTGCTTTCCAAAATAAATTGGGGCCGAACATCTCTCCTCTCTCCCTTGTTGCTACGTTCCTGTAATAGTAATCTGAAACAAAATGAGAATATTTAAGTTTTGAAAAATATTGTGAACTTAGATGATGCATATTCCAATGAATATCAGGGTACTGGTTTTGTTTTTCTGATCATGCTATATGTAGTTTATTCATATGTATTTCCGGTCGCTTCATTTTTATTTACGTCAGCAGCAGGATATATTACATATATAGTTCTTTCGCAAAAGACCACAAAGTGTTCTAAAAATATAAAACCATATTTGTAATATTTTTTATATTTTTTTCTACAGAAGTTATCTCTCTTATCAGAGGGTCATTCCACCTTAAATAATTAAATTATTACAGTTACTAGTAATACTGTTTTGATAATAAACTATATTATTAAGCTTTTGAAGTTGGGGAAATCGAATTCCTCGCCATTTACTGTAGGCTGAAATGGCGTAGAACTCTTTTGTATTGAAAATAAAAAAAAATATCAATTATTTTGACGTCACACCATCTATTTCGGTTTTTATAAACAATGCACACAGTGCTCTGGATTTTATAATGGTTTTAGGATGGTTTATGTCTTTCTGTTACTCAAGTAATCAACTGAACTAAATTAATGACGTGTATGTACACTTGTCAATCTAAAGATTAAAAATGTTTATTTAGTACCTTTTTTTCTTTTTTTAATGCATAACCAGTACATGTTTATGTTTCATGTTTAATAATTAATAATAAACTCATTGGTAAGAAATTCTTTATCATAAGGTAAAATTCTGACCGAGTTTTTTTAATTTGCTATATACAATTATTTAAAAGACAAAGAACTCAAAAAGTGACTCTGGTTTCTGTTAAGTGAATAGTAACACAGTTGCTTCATTTCAAGTTCGATAATATACAAAAGATGAATTTCCATTATCATCAGTAGATTTATTTGTTTTTCATACTTAGTGAACGTCTTCTTCACAATTTATCAATTAGAACTAAATCAAATAAACGTCGCATCGAATAAAACACTAAAGTAAAATAATTCAACTATATTAGACTTACAATATTGAATATTTGAAATTAGCATTCAGTTAATATATATCCGTCACTTAACACCATAATTCAATTTGTGTGATTTTTAATAAGAAGTCTAAAAATGATATAGCTCAATATATTTTTTTTTAACTCGGGTGTATTAAAGATAACAAAGACTAATAGGCGTAAATATTGTAAATTTAATATATAAGCAGTTAAATTGTTACATAGAAATCATTATTTTTTCCCACAAATTAAACTTTATATATTTTGGTCAAGAACAAGTCCTTCGTCACCCATTCTCCCTGGATGTATTGATGAGTATGTGAAACTAAAGATAACTGAAACTCTCAAGATTCAAATTGATGTAAAGTTCTTATTTTGACACTCCATTCATGACTTATAATACATAATCAGTGAAGAAAGTAAGGGTCAATGCTTCTTATATGCTTACAATGTAAGTGGATGAAAACTATGTTGATGTGAAAAAGCCGATATTGTATAAAATCTTAATGACAAACACACATTTCCATCAACTTTATTAAAACCATTAACACAAACAACAATGTTAAATTTATGAGAGGGATATAATCAGTTAAACAGATGTAAGGAAGACAATCAAAATTGTAAAAAAAAAAAAAACCAGTGAAATTTTTCATATTTATAACAATATACAAATATAATTTTGTTAGAAAATTAAACTTTAATCAAACTATCTACAAATTAAGCAACATATATCTATGATACAAAATCAAGAACTGTTTCTGTGTTTTCATAACGATTATATATGGCTACATCCAGATTACATGAAGCACTGTATATTCTAAAAACAAATGATATACCCACTGCATGTTGGCTATAATGTATGGGTTAATAGCAAAGTTCTTTCTAGCTATATGGTCGAAACCAATCATGGTGCCTTAGCTGGCACATTTGATACAAATAGAACTTCCAAGAAATGTCATTATTTGAAATGATATATCCAGGTGTTTTCAATACGATATTATTATTTCTTTATTGGAAAACTTGATAGCTTAACCACTAGTACCTTGCAATCTCATTATCTATACTTTCAGAAGTTTTGGTGATTTGTTATCAAAAACCAGGAAATTTCTATCTATTAAAAAAAAGTTTGGCATTAATTTTCAACTATGAACTATTGTTGCATAGTTAATTGTTTACATGGGTCTCTCTGTCAGATGCATTATGTGATAAAATTTATCGCTTAATATAAAATTTAAGAGATGCCTCATTTATGACATATTTGTTAACATTTAAAAAGCATATATCTAGCCAGTTACTAATTATTAGTGACGAGATGCTAACCTTTCACTACTTGTAATTGTGGCTCCTTGTCACAACATATTAATTTTTTTTTTCATTTTCCGTAGCCAGTTTTCCATATCTTTCAGAATTCCCAATAAAACGTAAAAACATAGCTCTTTAAGTTATTATATTGAATTTTTTTTTCCATGCACATGCTGAACAGCTTTTTGAGACGTGTAATTAAGAGTTGCAATAAAATATTATACGCTCTCTTTTGATGAAAATGTTTGAAGACACACATACATTGGTTGTGCACTAAGAGACACATGTCAAAACATGTTTGCCATAATTCATGCTACATGTAGCTTTGTCAATGATCGAATAAAAATACAAATAAAGCTTTAGATTTCCTTGTTTCTATTCCAAACAAGAATATTATATAACAGACCAAGTTGTAGAGTTTAATTAACGTCTGGTTCATCTCAACAAATAAAGCTTTAATTTTCCTCGTTTCTATTCCAAACAAAAATATGATATAACAGACCAAGTTGTAGTTTTTAATTAACGTCTGGTTCATCTCAACAATTAAAATGAAGGTTTAATAATAGAAAAAGTTGTTTGAGGAAGCGTATCAATCCTTGGTGCAATAAAACTGTTTCTATACCAGGAATTAACGATATCAATGCTACTATGGCTTGTCACAGCGAATTTGAAACCAATCAAAGTTTCTCCGTGATGTTCTGTCAACAGAGTTTAACGTTTTTGTAGAGATTTGGTCTTGACATTGCAAATACATTTAATCCATTATACAGCTACATGTACATGGCATGTTTTTAATTTCTTTAACTATAAATTATTTAAAACTCAATTTGAAAGCCAGAGGAAAATTAGAAGTCAACCATTATTAAGTTTCTGTAGTAAAAAAAGCACATGTGATAAATTTTCAAATACGCCCTTATGATACTCAAATTAAATCTAGTAATGAATGTTAAATCTATTTTAAGAATCATCCGTGATATTGAAAGTGTTTATAGGAAATAACAGTCAGCCACAAAAGGAACAATAATATGTAAAAATAATTCAACCAAACTTATTAACCTCATATTTTATTTAACCCTAGGATGTCAAAACATTTTCATTTCTTCTTATATTTTTTAAGCTTTAAACCAGCCGTTAGAATCATAAACAAATGAATGGTTCTATTTTTATCCCACATCATAATCTATAGAAGGGACATATACATGTATACCACTAAGTGTTTCATTAATTAAATTAATCTAATTCATAATTAAGTATCATTAATTATCCCTAGTAGAGTCCGTTAGTGTTTTCTCTTCTTACAGTTTTGCAAGCTTAAATAAATTTCGATGAATATCGTACATCGGCTAATGAACTATATAAACAAGGATGAAATAAAGGACATTTTTTGAAAACATAATTATATTTTTGAAATAGTATTGATTTGCTTGGCCATTTGAAACATATTGATAAATTCAAAGGTTTTTGTTTAAGATCAGTCTTGGTTTTAGTTCAATCATTTGATTGTAAAAACACTCATGAATATGTTGAAACTAAGACCTTGTAATTAACTGTAGCATGCAAACTAAGAAATATCCATTTAACCGGTAAATCTAATTTTCGGAAACCATTGAAAATGGTAAAGCAGACATATCTACAAAAGAACTCCAATACTGGTTTTTATCCGTTTTTTGTTTTCAGTTCTGATATAAGCTGATACAAGTTGGCGTTGACGTTGACACGGGGTCTATGTTCAAAGGTTTTGTCGTACATATGTTCCGGCACTTCAGTATACACATTCTCATCTTCTTCCAGTATGGTGTCTTTAATGGAGAAGTGTTCCATAGGAATGCTCTCGTAGATGTTGCCAACACTGGCCACCGATTTGCGTGAGAGTGGACGGTTTTTCTCCTTGTCTGGTTTCCCAGTAGTCAGATGTCTAGCATTGATAACGGAATAGAATTTTAAAAAATGGTGACGTTCACGTTTATAAATAACAATGTGATACAATATTGGTATCCCAGTAGTCAGATGTCTAGCTTTGATTACATAATAAAATGAATAGATGGTGATGTTCATGTTTTAAAATAACTATTTGATACATCTCTGTCTCTCTCTCTCTCTCTCTCTCTCTCTCTCTCTCTCTCTCTCTCTCTCTCTCTCTCTCTGTGCTTTACCTTGTGTTTGCCCGTCTTTGCTTTACAATGTATATTCCCAATGCGACCAATGTGATTTCTACCACGCCGATCCCAACAACCAAATATACTATAAAGGTAACTTAATATCAATTTGATGCAAATCATGCTTTAAAAAGTGCTTGAGAATAGAAGGAAACCTCAACACCGCTACGTTAAACAAGGCTCGTAAAAGGTATTGTACGCCTTGTTTTCCATTCATAACCCCTATTCCTACAATACTTATAATACTTATAAGCCTCTGATTTCTTTTAACAGTTCGGAATATTTTGTGTAGATAAATTTTACATTGCCTTCAGTGCGATAAAAGATTCAAATGTATGAACTTGTTCTAAGTCAAAAGAAAAGTTACAGATATGCCAGTTTTATGCATCTCAAAAAACTCTTCGAAACTGCAAGCTAACAACGAATATAAAAAAGAAGAAACTCCCATGTAATCAGGTGTTACGAATACAAAAAGTTTATATTAACACATGCTGATATCAACGATAAGAAAACTAGAATGTTGTAGATATATATTAATGAATCCTTCTCAGCTTTAATACAATTGTTTTTACCAATAATACAATGTGCAATAAAACATAAAATAAATCACTTACTTATCTCATTTGTTCCCAATATTTCTGAAATTATATTTTAAGCAATTCAATTGTATGATAAATAGAACAATATTTCAATTATTTTCATTTATAACTTGATGGATAATTTTGACTACGTTATTCTAGAATAAAAGCTTATCCACACGTCGTCATCAATATCAAATATCCAAAGACAAGCCAGGGTTGTTAAAATACCTCATCATCTATGGCATTCACACAAAATCAAAGTTGTTGGTAGTTTGGTACACGCAATTGTTTTACTGATTTAATATTAACTCAACTTTAGTATACCAAAAAACTCAGATGCGACTCAGATTTTAAATAAAGTTTCATTATGTAATAATACAAAGTTACTTGAAAATCAAATCAGGAATTCAATACTTCCAACAACAAATCCTCTTAGAAAACAAAACAAAAATTGAAAAATATATACCTGGAATACATGTCGTACAAAATAATACATACAGTTCCAGACAATAATTATCATCTTATAAATACCCATAGTATTGTTCTGTTCAGTGATTTGTTGTGTTGGTATCAACATAGTGGTCTTCTTAATTGAGTTAGTTTGGGTGAGCAATATTTCTTGCTTCTCTGTCGTTGTATGTGCTAAAAATAAGTCCTTTCTAATTATTTTAAGTGTAATGAAAATTTAATGCAATATGATACAATACTACATAGGCGTAGGATGAATGAGATTAATAAAAACAGGTGTTAACAAGACCTGTCAAATTTTGCATATTCACAAAGTGAAAATAAAATAAGTCAAATGAAGAAATATAAGTGTGAATAAGTAAATGTTATATTGCTTCTTCTGCACGAGTTTGTTCTTATTTTTTCTTAAGTATATTTTCTGAATAGCAGGACATTGCTATTTCTACCTTTTAAACAAATGTCCCAAATGTATGTAGCCTAGATCATTTTTATTCCCATTATAATTTATAAAATTTACGTAGGACAATTTCTAAAACTATAGATCTGAACTATGAAAAACATCTTTGAAAACAAATTTGTCATGAACTCCCAATGGCCATTTTGGAAGAGCTTTACTTTCTTATTTGACTGTCTCGCGAATCTAAAAGTTAGGAGCGATAAGGTGGTATTGGACACCTGTCAATATTAATGTGGATAAAAAAAACCCAGTATAATCAAACACCTACACCCATTAAGAATTTTAAAATTTTATACTTTTAATTAAAACATTTGTTTTAACAACTTTTGGATAGGTAACAATAATAAAAGCCCATGCGGGATTTGAGCTCATGACTACCAGATTCGTAGGTAACGCTCTAACCAATTGTGCTACGCTGATAGATACCAATTTTAGGAGAAAACAACATTTATAATTATACGTGATTTTAGTGTATATTTTAATAGTATATCACAATATGGAAGTGTCACATACCACCTTATACGTGACAAGTCATTTGATTTTCAAATTGAGAAGCGCTTGGATACCAGAATTAAAAAAATAAGGTTTCACAATTGAGTATATTTTATAATTAAATATATTGTTAACATTTAATCAAACGCTTATACAAAAAATGCAAGATTCTTACTGAAATTATTTTCTTTGCAAAGAAAATTGATATTAAGTTGTAAGCAATTATTAAAATATAAGGATACTATTGTATTTTACGAGAAATAAGTCGAACAATCTAAAGTACAAAAATGTTTGGCATATCAAAACATTTAAAATGGTAATAGTTAAATTTAAAAGTTCAAAATGAGCACAATATTTTTTTTTAAAATTTGATATAACAGGGCAAAGGCTTTTTTTTTCGTTTTACCTTTTTCGTTTGCTATATACGCTTCTGTAGCCTTTGTAAACGGAAGTTTTGAATGTGTCCTTTGTTGTTTTTGATTCGAAGTCAATAAAGATGATTGCAATGTATGGATCTCCTTTGTTGATTTTTTTGTTATTGGAATTGGTGAAGTTGTTGTTCTTGATGCTCTTGTCTTGGTTGTTGTAGTTGTCGTTGTTTTCTTGATTGTAGTTATCTCTATTTTTGTTGTCGTTGGTTTCGTTGTTGGTGTCGCTGGTAGTGTTGTAGTTGTGTCAGGGATGTATACTTAAAAGTAGTATCAATACTTAGCCTGATATATTGTACAAAATACGTGTTCAAATTCAGAACTATTGTAATTTTCTAACACAGAAAATAATATGTACCTCTCCAGGTCAAATTAAATCCTGTTGCGTTGTGTATTTTATCCGACACAAATGTTACGACGAAAATGTTCCCAGTGGCCTTCTGATCAAATGGAGAGAAATCACCACATCGATTCATAATTAGCCGGCAACACGGTTCAATCCTCTTTATCTGACAAATACATGTATACATATTTCTTCATTCTATAATAATACCAAGGTATACATATTGTAACAAGTTTACTCAATATTGCATGCCTACCTGTAAATAATCCTCACATTTTGATTGAAAGCGGTACTTTACAATATTGAACTCTAAAAAGTTCAGAGAGACCATAGCATGTGGATTACCCGTTTTCAGGGTCCAGGTGTAATTTGCATTGTTTGGATAGCTTCCAGGATAACCTGGTGACGTAAAAGCACCGCTGCTACCATTTTTCGACGCATTGATTTGTTTATGGATGAAATATTTCTGCCCTAGTTGGTGTGTATAAAAGAATGTCGCTGTTATTAAAGATAACAAAATAATAGTAGTATAACAAACAAGTCATTATATATCATTATAATACTTACCAATCACAGAAGGTATCAGATAAAGCAGCGGCAGAACGTTCATCTTGTAGGAGAAGAACAGACTTCAAACCAGCTCCATATACTTTGAAAGGAGGAATGACAGTGTTAATTGATTTTGATATCAATATAAACATAAGTTCTAATTATTTTTAATTGTAAGTGGATATTTATTTCCGTAACAATATAACTGTATAATGCAAACATATCCCTGATGGCTTACTCTTATTCCTTTAACAACTGCACCAATATCATTTACAAAAGGAAGACAAGCACAAAAACGGACATTCTTACCAACCAAATTTTTGAAGACTGAATAGTTGCCCATATGTGCTTTTTAGCTTATAAAAATAGCTATTAATTATCACGTGAGCGTTCGCATTTATTCATTCAATGATTGTAACACCAGCAGACACCACATTCTTAAACGTATCTATTCCTAATAAGAAGCTTATTGTCCGCTTCGCTAAACTATGCAACAATATCAATATCTAACCTACATGTAACTTTGTATCAAGTAGATTACGATGTATGAATTACAATACAATACAATGTTATAAATTCATATTCTTCTCATACTTCTTCATACTGATTAACTTTACCAAAATAAGTCATCATATTCGAGAGAAACACATTTTCTTTGAATTTCTATGCATAACTTTAGACATCAGCTTATCTCTTTACTCAATTACCAACCTCCCGTTGTGCCTTAAAATTATGCTTAATCGCATTGTGGGATGGATTTTTAGTTTTTGATTTATCCACGGTATTGTGCGTATATAATCAGAATAGATGTTATAGAGAAATATGGGAAAGATAAAATATATTCCCAAAGCAAATATTTCACATTATTCAAGTTCATTATTGAAGCTTAAATCGAAAATAATTGGTTTATTATTTACCTTACAAATTGGTATATCACGATTCAAAAAAAATGTATTTGTAACATATATTAAGATAAAAATGGATATCCCTCAAAATGGCTCACTGATGTCTTTAGTAATGGTATAGGCATTAAAAAATTGTCTTTGTTTGTGTTAAAAGTACAAATCAAATATTGTTTTCAGATTGTGCAAAAATTTTCATGTTCAACGTAATCCATGTACAATTTGCTTTCAGAACCCCCAAGTAATCCAGGAAGACACTGACAGTACCAGTAATAATGTTTATTAAACTAAAGCCAGTGCATTTCTCTAACTTCCTCATAGCAAAATTTAAATGAAAACTGCAAAAGGAACTTATATGTGGAAGAAATAACCATGAACTATATGTATGTTTCTCATTTCAATAAATGGCCAGCCTCATGTCGATGACAAAACCCTATTATTTTATAAGAAAATTCGGAACATTGATAACCCTATTATTATATAAGGAAATTCGGAACATTGATTGATTGGCATTTGTACATTGTATTTTCAGGGAAATACTGCAGTGACAATTTAAATGTTTATAGGGGGAATGGAAATGTCACTTATAAAATTTCAAAATAAGACGTTTTTGCTTCCTGTATGTTTTATGTACATGTATATTTGCATTGTTTTCTCATAAAAATCTCAAAGTTTTAATTAGAACTATATTTAAGAATATTTCAATCGATTATTCCGTTTGTAGCTTACTTGAACCGAAGGTTCAAGTGAGCTTTTCTGATCATTGTCCGTCGTCCGTCCGTCCGTCCGTCTGTCCATCTGTAAACTTTTCACACTTTCAACTTCTTCTCTAAATAACTGGGTCAAATTGAGCCAAACTTGGTACAAAGCATCCTTATTGAAAGGGGGTTATAAATTGTTAAAATAAAGGACACAACCTTTTTTTAAAAGGGAGATAATTGCAAAACAGTGATCTAGGGTGTGTGTCTTTGAAAATTTCTTCTCAGAAACCACTGCACCAGAAATGTCAATATTTACACAAAAGCTTGTATATATAGTGAAGATTCGAAATTGTAAAAATCGTGCCCCTCGTGCCCCAGGCGGGGTTCAAAGTTTAACATAGAAATACATAGGGAAAATGTTGAAAAAAATCTTCTTCTCAAGAACTGCTGCACCAGAAATGCCAATATTTACACAAAAGCTTGCATATATAGTGAATATTCTAAATGACTCCTGGACAAAAAGTGAGGCCCCAGGCGGGGTTCAAAGTTTAACATATTTAGGAATATGTTTAAAAATCTTCTCTTCAAGAACAACAATGCAACAGTTTGGGATATTATGATGCATACATCTTTAAATAATGTAGATTCTAATTTGTAAAAATCGTGACCCCCGAACTAATATTGGGGCACCAAGAGGGGTTCAAAATTTAACATTAAAATATATAGGAAACGTTTAAAAATGTTCTTCTCGAGAACTACAATGTTACAGTTTGTGGGATTACTATGCAAGCATCCGTGGCTTATGTAGATTCTAAATTGGTAAATTCGTGACCCCCGGACTAATACTTGGGCCCCAAGAGGGGTCAAAGTTTAATATAGAAATATATAGGTAACATGTTTAAAAATCTTCTTCTCGAGAACTTCAATGCTACAATTTTTGAGATTACTATACATACAACCTTGGATAATGTAGATTCGATAGTTTTAAAATAGTGACCCGTGGACTAATACTGGGGATCCAAGATGGGTTCAATGTTTAATGTAGAAGTATATATGGAAAATGTTTAAAAATCTTCTCGAGAACTACAATGCTTCAATTTGTCAGATTACTATGTAAGCATCCTCACATAGTGTAGATTTTAAATTACAAAAGCCTTGACATTCGATCTGATACTGGGGACCCAAATGGGGTTCAAAGTTTAACATAGAAATATAGAGGGAAAATGTTTAAAACTCTTCTAGAGAACTACGATGCTTCAATTTGAGAGATTACTATACAAGCATTCTTAACTAATGTAGATTCTAAATTAATAAAGCTGTCCCCACTGTACTAATTCTGGAGCCCCAAGAGGGATTCAAAGTTTAACATAGAAATATATATGGAAAATGTTTTTTAAAAGTTTTTCTCGAGAACTATAATGCTACAGTTTGTGAGATTACTATGCAAGAATCCTCAAATAGTGTAAATTCTAAATTGTTAAAGCCAACCATAAACCCCGGACCAATACTGGGGCCCCAGAAAGGGGTTCAAAGTTTAAAATGAAAATAGCATATGCCACGAAATAGAATGTTACAAGGAACTGTTGTTCAGGTAAGCGATGTGGCCCATGGGTATCTTGTTTTGGTTACTTGTCACTTTTTTTTTTTATACTTTTGACGTTGACAATGCTTAACAACTTTTCATGATTTGTGGAAACGTTAGCTTCATTCTAACCACAGCGTTCACTGACCTGCATGGGTGATCTAAGGCGTCCAAAATGTTGATTAAGGGGTGTTCGGAAATTATTGAGACATTTACTCTTATTTCCTCTGAAAATAATGATCTCTGATAAATTCACCAGAAAGTGCACCGAGCTAAATGTTAAATGTAAAAATTGCATACCAGTTGGTACGCAATAAGTATCTGTTTATTGTCCCTTTGTTTTCATTCTAGCTAAAAATAAATTTAAGCTCTTGGCCTCCTTTTATTGTATACTTTTTGTTTAGGCGGATGCTTGGCCGTAAAATGTCTTCTTCCGAGATTCTATATTGACTGTGCCTCTTTGACGTCAAAATTCAAAACGCCTTCGTGGTCAAATTGCTATGGCTTAGTTGATATTCTTATAATTCCCCCGCATTTCAACTCAAACACACGTGAACATTGCACAAAAGTTAGTCAACATAACAAGAAAAATGAGCATATGTAATGTGATTCCTTTTCTCATAAACAGTAGGTTTACTAACATTTTTTAAGTGAAAATTTAAAATTACTTATATCCTAGTTATATATCTAAACCCTGTACCCCAGAAAAACAATAAAATGCTTTTCTTTGTTGTATCATACGGACTATGAAAGAAGCGATTATCAAAAAAGATGATTGTCTAATGGGGGTTAAGTTGTGTTTTCTGCAATGCACACTAACTTCATGGCCGCATGAAATACAAAAAAAAAATATTTCAATAAACACAAATTATATTAGATTGAAAGTATAATTGCTAGATTCCTACATTACTCTGGATGACTTAGGTCTCTCTCGGAATTCAGAAATTCAAAATACAAAATTTGGACACATTTCATCTCCATTCGATTATGATTTATGACTTTATCAAAGCATTAATCTACATTAGTTCTTTGTTCATGATTTCTTTTTTACTACAGAATAAGTTTATGCACATGATTTATAATTTTCCGTAATTCCATTTACCAATGTTTAAGGTGGTTCATTGACTCTTCCGCACTGGGTCTTCATATGTGACATATTTAACATAATATACATACCTGTAATTTTCAGAAAAACAACAATAAATGACTTCATGATTAAGATTCCAATGACAAGAAACTTAATGGTAGACTAGAAACTGGGAAATATGCGTTGACTTTTTTCAGAGATAAGAAGGTGGGATCATCTGCATCATTCCTATTGTTAAGGTTGATTTCCGAAATATGTTTTTCTGTGAAATATTTTGACATTATTGACGGCTTTTGTTAAACAACAGTTTCTAGGATATTAAGAAAAACGTACGCTCCGGTAAAGATGGTCTTCGCAACACAAAACTCATGATGATTATTCCCGTCTCAGAAAATGATATACAATTCACGTACTATGTGGGGAATTTTTACGATTCAATATCTACAAGTTGCTATAAATATTATTGAGGAACGTAAACCAAGTTTGGGTTTGTTGATTTTTTTCCCAATTATTCGCAATTAAACCGTGTCAATTCTTCGTAACAAACTCACAATTAAGAATAAAATGCATTTAAACTGTTTACATTTGTGTGTCAGTAACGATAAAAGCATACTTTCTCAGTGCCACATAAATATGTATGGTCACTAAAAACATTAAAAATAAGAACTCAAAAGTACGAACAAGCATATCCTTGACAATCCGAACCACCGTTGACTGGCAGCTTCACATTAATCGATCACGGCTTTTTTTTTTTTTTTTTTTTTTTAACAATGAAATGGCTTTAAACAGAGTTATTTTAAATATAGATGTACATGTCAAGAATGTTAAAGCAAAATGTTAGTTTAGAAAAACAAACAGTGCATTTTTGAAACATATTTCGACTGTTACAAACGATGTCAGCTAAGTTAACCTTACAGGCGTTTTACATTTTCGTTGATGATTTTTCATTTCAAATAGATGAGACCACTGCCAAACATCAGATTTTAAATGCATGACCAATACTAATTTTCTTCAATTTGTTAAAGTCATTCAAAAACATAAAAATGGAGTCGGTAATAATAAAAATTACAAATTTCCGAATCTTTGGTAGATTAAACAATTTTTAATACTTCATAATTATAATAATTTTAAAGGTTAGAAATTACTTAATGTGTTAAAGCAACAAAATTAAAAAAATACGGGAAAAAATAAGTTTAAAAAAAGAAAACAACAAAAAACAAAATATGTCTGCAGTCCTGAAAGAAAGTGAATAAGCGTGTCTTTCTAAACAAAGAGGGTTGCTAGAATTCATGCGTTAAATTTCATTGGTCAAATGATGACATCAATATTATGTGACCAAATATAGCACTCGATACGTCTTGATAATACACATTAAAAAGTACGATAACTCGTAAGCCGGAAAATTTTAAAATCAATATAAAGTATTTTGAGAAAACTTGAAATTCCTTTGGATTAATATACTAGTATATAACTATTGACATTGTTGTCCCTTTAATTAATAAATGTTCATAGAGTACGAAAACAATGCGTTTCCTGTAGCAGCGATGGGAAGGCGCATCTCTTTCCATTCAAAATATCATAATGAAGAAAAAAAGCACTACTCTTCCTTACCTTGGATTACTTTACTGTTTTCAGCAGGTATTGGTATGTGTCAACCATGAGTGTCATTTTTAGAATAAACTTGCCTTACATGCACTGATACTCGCAACGCATGTGCACTACCCTAGTAAATATGTTGTTCCACGACACGACAAAAGTAGTTTCATGTTAGGATGAAAACACCATGAAAACTGTACTTCGTTCGTTTCAGAAATCAAACCCATGTAAAAAGTATTTTGTTCATGAGGTTTATATACTAAAAGTGAATCAAACACACGTTGCATCGAAAAAATATTAAAGTAAAATAAATTTAACCCCATTAGTCTTACAATATTTGACATTAGCATTCAGCTAATGTCTTTCTGTCACTTAACACCGTAAGTCAGTTATTCTCGAACATAAATTGTATATATATGTTATTTTTATTTCATAAAAAATCAATGAAATCAAAAAAGCCAGTTAAATTTCAATAAGTGGTGAAGAATTATAGATAACAATAGGCGCGTGAAATATTGTAAGATTAAGATAAAAGCAGTGGAGTTTTTACATACTAATCATTAGCTTTCGTTCAGCAAACATTATATATTTGATATATATATATCTAGTCCTTCGTCATCCAATCTTCCTGCTGTTTTATGGAGAATGAGAAACTGAAGATAGCCGAAACTCGTACGGTTCAAACTGACGTAAGAGTACGCTATTGACACTCTATAACATATATATTAGTGAAGAAACTAAGTGCCAATGATTGGAATCCGCTAAATTACAGTGAAAGTGGATAAAAACTATGTTGATGGGGAAAAGCCGAGAATGAATAAGATATTAATTTCAATCACATATTTCTATGAACTTTATAAAAACCAATCACACAAACAACAATATTATCTTAAATTTACGAGCGGGAGATAATCAAAGCTGTAAAAACAATGAAAAGTATTTCAAAATTGTAACAATATACAGATACAATTTTGTTTAAGAATACAAATTTACGAACCTATCTACTATTTAAAGGACAGACGACACAAAATCAGTTTCTTCTAAAGACATTTTCTTTGATAAAAATAGATTAGATGATAATAATATTCCCATTTGACAAGCATTAGATTAAAACACAGCTCAATTAAATCTACTGAAAATCCCAGCTTACAGATAATCTCCGAGTTTTGCCAGTCTTTAATGAGATAAGAAATCTATGTGTGTTATTTGTCAGAGACGGCCTAGAAAGCAATTGGCTGCATAGTAAACAACAATGGATGAGGAATGAACATGGATACTAAATTTGTGTTACAAAAGTTAAATGTGAAATCAAGCACCAACAAACTACAATGAACTTAATATAAACATGTTTTGTTGAAAAGCCTATGTAAACCCTCTCCCGAAAACAAAGTAGTGAAATTAAAAGATATTTTTTATAGAATATCTAGTATGCATGTAGTATCATTGATTTATAAAGTTATTTAGAAATTTTGTATACATATGATAATGGAAAATTATCAAAATAATAAGGTAATAAATTAAAGTGAATCTGAAAACCTAATCTAAGATTGATATAGCAAATTATAATCTTGTCAACCAGACAGGCAATAACTTTATTACATGATACATTCTCAATTTTATTAAAGTTTGACAAATGTTAGAAAATGCACAGATGTCCGCTTATCTAAAATACATATTGATCCAATCTTGCGGATCCAAAACATCGATTTTAATTAATGTTGATATTCATCTAAATATTTTTTAATTCAACTTCGAGGAAGACGAATTAGATGTTACATGTAATTATATCTCGTATATATGTTTTGCTGTAAAATTTCGTTTCATTCATTGTTCACCTGAATCTAATGTCAGTATATATATGAAGAAGTCATCAGTGTACATAACATTTCGTTCTTTTGAAAGGTTTAATCAACAGCAACAGAAAAATGTATGATAGACAACATAGAAACCCTCATGAAAATAAAATGGTCTTCATAAAATATTGTAAGAAAGATTAAATTACATTTGAATATAAAGAAATACAAGGAGTGTAAGATTTATACATTTAATCTGCATACAATGTAGAAAAACAAGTGTTTCAGTCTTAAAAACAGCAGAAAAATTGATTATGAAAATTGGTAGTTCATTTAATTAATTTTCAATCACAAATTATAATCCTTGTATCGATTAAAATTGCGTGGTATTACATTCAGAGAGATGATGAATTTAAAAGATTGTTCACAGCAACTCCTATTGTTACATAAAGTAAACATAAAAACAAACTTGATCTAATAACACACTCAACAAATGAAATCAAAAGATTTTTTAGTTGTTAGTATAAAGACTAAGGGAGACCCTAGAAATAATAATCTTACCGTGACCAGGCTACGCTCAGGTAAGAGTTCGTCCCATATACTTGCAATGTAGCATCCGCGGAGTGGATCTGCTTCGCGTCGATTTTAAGTCTGTTAAAAATAAATTGCAGGGGAAAAACACATATTTATACATAACAAACCTTTTTGAACATGCATATGTAGATAAGTCCTCAAAATATCCATTTAATGCGTCGTACCAAGGCATTTTGTTAATATACACGTTTGAATTTGCCTGCAATTTTGTCGGAAATCGCACTCAGAATGTCTCAGATTTTATCATCAACATGTCGACCGTAAACAGCAAATTTTCAAACGTGATGTTAAAAGGGGCAGTGATTTCGTTGGAAAAACAGTAAATGGGGCAAAATGGGATTATAAAAAAGCAACATTGAAGCTATATGAAAATTTATTTGATATACACTCGATATATTTTTTTTATTTGCTACGAAGCAAGTATACGGGACGAATTCTATCGCTAAACCGGGTCTGTAGGACATCTGTCATTTTAACGATAGAACATTCTATCTAGGGAGACCCTTACTTAAGTGGACCTCAATACGTTTACAAACATATTTACACATATTGTATTTTTTGACACATTTGTATCTCTTAAAGCCGTAAGTTTATTCATTTAAGTCCAATAAGTAATAAATGAGAGTTTAGCCAAATTTTGTGACATTTATGGTTGAGAAAATGATAAGTCGTATACATTATTACTTACTATGTGTTGTCAAGACAAAATCCTTTTTATGGTAATAATGATTCCTTTTTTGATGAGCTTTTGTTTTGGAAATCCAAAATCTGACATTTTTTTTCACATGATGATATTTTAAAATAACAGTCACTAGTTTTACTTCACTTCATAATTGTTACAAAGAAGCAGAAATGGGATTCTAAGCTTAGAATAATTCATGTTTATGTTTAGGGTTATCGGACTTTTAATATCAACTAGCCAAATGTATTTCTTTATGATATAAATAGTTACTGTCTAAGATTTTTTTTGAGAGAGAGATAGAGAGAGAGATAGAGAAAGAATTATATAATATTTCTAAGTTTAAAAAAATTCATACAAAATAAATAGACTTGCTTCCCCCTTAAACCGTTCTTTACTTTTGGAGAAAATTGATCAGTCTGTAAAATGTGATCTGTGTTTAATTTGGTCAAAAGTGTAAATACAGTATTATTTTTTTTTGTACCTTATGGTTATCCGACTTTTATTTTTTTTTCCTGGTTCATAATTTTTTTTTAATTTGTTTATTTTTGCATACGTTCTATCCGTGTCCCGATCTCTGTAGGTGTGTAATTTCACATTTACCAATTTATTGGTTTGGCAATATACGATATCTGCATAGAATTTTTAACTGTTTATTTTTTTTCATTATTCTTTATTATTAAGTTCAAAGTGACTTTTTTAAAAATGTATTCCTCTCTACTTATACTTACTCTTCATGCACGCAAAAGTAGCTTAAAATTGGATCGATATCACAGTAAAGTATGGCTCTTGCTTGTATATATATTATATATATATATATATATATATATATATATATATATATATATAAATATATATATATATATATATATATATATATATATATATATATATATATATATATATATATATATATATATATATATAATCTCTCTGTCAAAACAAAACAAAACACAAATCATCTAAAGCAGGCACGCAGTTTACACTGAAATAGCTTATAGTACACGCATTACAGATGTTTGATCCACCTCTAAATTTATCGCGGGAAATCTAGCGCGAGATCACTGTTACGTCACACGTTCAAATATATATTCATTTGTTTACGTATCTCGACTCGATACGACGGAATGGAAGCATGTAAAAATCTCTTGGGTCTCACCAAAGCTTGTGCGCTACTCAAAACGTGTCTTCAGACCTCAAAGCACCGTTAATTACGAATTAAATGTTAGCCATTTTTGGCATAGCACCACGGGAGAAAACATCAGAGAGCACTATGGGATGTAGACAAAATATTTTCTTAATGAATCTGTAGGTTTAGCTCGTTCTTTTTCCCGCGAGCACAGGTTCTTAGAGCTCGCTTCGTTCGCCGGCGCTATTAACAAGTTATAAAGTCGTCAATATGGGAAATGAGTTGATACACTTGATACAAGTGAAACAAGAGATACAAGAAAAAACTCAAAGGAATCTCATTAATAAAAATGATATATCAAGGTTTCTTCATTGAAAATACCTGATAGCTGACCTATTACTACTATTGCAATTCAATTATCTATAATGTCGGACTTTTTGGTGATTTGTTTTTGAAAAACAGGATATTCCTATTTGTTAAAATATAAGTTTGGCGTCATTTATTTAAAAATGAAAAATTGTTGCATTTTCTTTCAATTATATGGGTGTCTTTATTAGATACATTATGTGTTACAGCTTCTTGTATTTCTGTAAGAGATGCCTTTGTGTAGTATTTGTTAAATCACTTTAAGTAGCTTGGTATTTTAAAAGCAGATATCTTATTATCTGCTATCTTAAAGTAAAGAATTGATCAAGTGTTTAGTAGGTTGTCTATATTAAATTTAATTATGGTTACTCAGATTTATCTTGTATGTAGTTACTAGTATCGTATATAAGAAACGTGTCAAAGCTGATACATGTGGTCAAACAAATTGAAAAAATGCTGGGTATTTTGATTGTGGATAACTACTTATTTTGTATTGCTGTTGCTAAAGAAATATTCGACCCCGACAGCTACTTGTTTTTTACTTGTATGTTTTTTGAGAATGCATCTATTTTTAAGACACTTAAGTTCGCACAAACAATTTCGGCAGCTTGGTATTAAAAAGCAAATATTTAGCCAGCTACTAATTGATAGTGACGAAGTGTCAATTGCAACCCTCACTATTGTAATTGTAGCTCCAACTTACAAGATACTAATTCTTCTAATTTTTCCAGTTTTTCAGTCGATTGGCAATTCGTAATTGTAAACAACCAATCAAAAGAAGCGCATTCAATCATTTGCCTAAGTAGGTTTTTAACACATTATAATGTAACATAGAAAGGTATTCGACGCAAGTTGTTTTATTAATTTTATGTTTTGAAAATATCCTTTGCATGAACATGCTGAAAAGCTATTTGACACATGGAACTAATACTTTCAGTAACATTATAAGGTCTCTTCGCGGGTAGTTAAGGCAACTCTGAGTTTAATGATGGTCGTAATTATGGCCATTTTAAAAATTGTTTATTTTTATTAAAACAGTGCTAAATATTAAGATCAAGTGAATGTGTTCAGCAAGATATTATATTTCTACTTCGGAATCAAGTCGATCGTTGAAGCTGTCGTGCCATGGTATCACGTGACAGTTAAAAATAGATCACTTTTTTACCTTAACAAAAAATCAAAAAGTGTAACACTACCCCGAAGTTCATTTGTATGTATTATACAATAATTCGATCGGCAATTAGTTCATATTTATCAGTATTACTGCTAGAATCCTATTGTTAATCGCATAAAATAAATATTGTCATTATTTATCGGAAACCCCCTCAACTTTTTCAATTTCATCGAAAATACTACGTATTTTTCAATTACAACAACGAAGCAAAGGATTCTAGCAGCACTTTTCAAGTATTTTAGGTCTTATGCTTTTGATATTTGCCACATTTATCTTTCATAATATTCGGGGTAGTGTTACACTTTTGCCTTTTTTGTACACACTGACAGAGGAAAGGCCGGTCAAGCCATATAAATGTTTATTTGCTTACCTTATAACACTCGCTGATAAAACAAAATATCCATGCCTGTATTATCCTGATTATATCCTAACTGACAATCATCTAAATCTTGGGTATCTGCATTAAATATGTCTTATTTCGGCATTGTTTACACTGCATTCCGATTATTTGTCTCCCGACATTGATCTTCTCTATTAAACATGCTTGTGACGTCATCAATGTTAATAATACGTTATACAGAGAAATCGAAGATATATTCAGTTAGAAGAGTTTCTAGTGACATTTCACGCCTGTAGATTTTATAATTTGGACCAGAGATCAAGTTAAAATTGACAGGTTTCTTGAGTAAAATATGACATCATGCTAATTATTATGACGTCATATCGATCAGAGGAATTTTTACTCAATCGATCGCTGAGAGTTGCCTTATCATACCCGCGTTTTGACGTAAATGTTTGGCGACACAAATACATTGGTTATGCACTTAGAAACACATAACGGAACTTTTTCTATAAATCAAATAGCTTTGTCATTCATGGAAGAAAAAATAAGAAAGTTTGTGTTTTCACCCAAAACAAAATATTATGTAACAGTCCAATTTGTAGTATTACATTTACATCTGGTTCAACTCAACAATTTAAATATAGGTTTAATAATCAAAAAGGTTATTAGAGGAGGTGTATAGTAGAAGTAGATATTCGGTCTTGACATTGCAAAGATTTTTAAGGTGATATGGGGTAACTCCATATTGTGACGTATTTCAGATCGAAATAAACAATATAATCAAATATTTTATAAATTTTTCTTCCCCAAAAGTGTTACCTAAGAGCGTAGTGCAATGAATAAGAGCGATATCTACAAATCTGCAAGACTTGATTCGAATTCCACTGGGGCTTTTATATTTTTTACCTTTCCAAAATTTTTTAAAACATATTGTTAGGTCAAATGTTGTGAAATTTGAAAATTCTAAAACGGCGAAAATATTTTGATTATTGCGTACTTTTATCCACATTAATATTGACAAGTGTCCGGTTCCACCTTAATAAATTATACATTTACATGGCTAGTTTTTTATTTCTTTACATGTAACTATGGATTGTTTAAAACTCAATTTCAAAGACGGTGGGAAAATAAAAGTGAAATTGTATTAAGTGTCCAAAGTAAAAACAAATCACCCATGATAAATTCTTAAATACATCCTTGTGATACTCAACCTAAATCTAGTGATGAATGTTAAATCTATTTTATGAATCTTCCGTGACACTGAAAGTTTAATTCATATACGGAAATAACAGTCACAGGCACAAAATGAACGATGATATATAAACATTGAACCAAACTTCTTAACCAAATATTTTATTTTAATTTCTAGCAAACTGTCAATTTTTTTTCTAATATATGTTTTAAAAGTTTTCCAGCTGTTAGAATCATTAAAAAGCTGAATAGTTCCATTTTTCCCTACATCATATCTCATAAAAGTGACATTTATACCACTGAAGGCTTCACTAATTGTAATTAATAAGGAAAAAAAATTAAGTGTCCCCAAATAGAGGTACATGTAGTTAGTGCTTTCTGCGATTACAGTTTTGCACGCATCCGAAATTAACATCATCACTAAAAGTCAGGCAGGCTTTAGGAAAATCATTCGACTCTCCAGCATATTCTAACTCTTAAATTTTTATCAAATACCTTACTCAGTAGAAAAAAAATTATTTTGTGCATTTGTTTACTTTAAACAAGCATTTGATACGGTCTGGAGAAATGGGCTATGGTATGAATTACTAGATAATGGAATGGGGGGGGGGGGGGGGGGGGGGTCCTACGCTTTTGTACGAAATATGTACAAAGGAATTAAATCTAAGATATGTATGAACAGTATGTCAACCGATTTTTTCTGTTGTAAAATAGGTTTACGCCAAGCAAAAAATGTATCTCTTTTTTTTATTTTCAATTTATATTAATGACCTAGAAGATTTTATATTGGATAAAAATATCGTTGGGGTACAGAGTATTAGCTCTTCTATTGAAGATGAGTTGATGTTATCCATGGCACCTGATTCTACCTTTTATCTTTTTTAAGAGGTCCGTGTTTGCTCTGCTCCTGCTTTGTAATTTTCCTTTGGACTTTTGAATTTGAACACTGTTCGTTATCTCCACATGCCATACTTAAAACTTTGCCTGTTATTTGATGTAGACGATACGGTTATCATGACTGAGACCGCTGATGATCTTCAGAAAGCATTATATGAATTCCATGTGTATTATTTGATAAAGTAGTAGTAAATGTATTGCTCTATGTTTGTGAAATTTGGGGTTACATGTACATGTATGAGAGTATAGATATTATTGACAAAATCCATTTGAGATTTTTTAAAATATGATCTATATTTGAACAGTAACACGCCATCGTATATGGTCTATGGTGAATCAGCTTGTTATCCATTATATGTCACTGTATATTCTCGAATGATTTCTTACTGGACAAAAATGATTCAAGGCCAAGACAATACGATTGTGTTTACTGTTTATAAATATTTAGCAAATCAATATACATATAATAACGACTGTGTAAATACATGGATTGTTTTTATAATACATATTTTAGATTATTGTGGTTTTTCTAATATCTGGACAGAATAATATGCTACGATAGATACTGTTAAGTTGATTTCGGCTGCCATAAAACAATGATTACAGGACAAGTTTATTCAGAAATGGGCAAATTATATAGATAATTCATCCAAGGGTAAAATATGTAAAATTATAAACAAAATTTTGGATTTAAAAAATACTTAAGCATTCTTATAAAAAAATTCTGGAAACCACTTGTTAAATTCAGAACATCAAATAACCGTTTACCGATTGAAACCGGTAGATGGTATTAAAGTCCTATAAATGACAGAAGTGTACACTCTGTAATATTGGTAAATTAGCAGAGAAATTTTATTTTACTCTCGAGTGCAAATCCCTCTCAATTTTACATATTTTAAACAATTTCTACCTACCAGGTATTGTCACAAACCAGATATATTAAAATTTAGGGAACTGTTGACGACATCAAACTAAAAAACACGGAACAAATTATGCATTTTTATTTTGAACATCCAGGAGCAGGTATGTTATCCAGCCTAAAATTTTTTAGTATTTCTTATTATTCTTCACGCATTAAATACCAATTAAACTCTGTATTCTACATGATCAACCATTTATTTTTTCTACCACTGTTTGTATTATTATTAATTTTTTTCTTACTTATGCTTACTGATACAGATATACCTATGTTGTATTATGGTGTTATATGTGGTTAGACCCTTGGCATTACAATTTGGTGCAAATAACAATTTTGTATCTCATGTACCATTATGATTTAATGATTTGATGGAATAAAATAAACAAATTGAATTGCAAGCTTGGATAATTTCGAGGCAGTGAATATCGTACATATAGATGGATACACTAATTAACTTTATAACAAGCATAAAATAACGACTTTATTTGGAAACATAATTAAACTTTTAAAATAGCATTGATTTGCTTGCCCATTTGAACGGTAGTATCATTAAATACATCAAGCAGAGGTAGTTAGTGTTTTCTGCAATTACTGTTTTGCTAGCTTAAATAAATTTATACGCAATGAATATCGTACATATACATTTATACATGGTCCTGCTGGGCACATCATTACTGGTGATGTTAATTTAGTTAATAACGAAGACCTAAGATCACTTATTATGAAAGGACCAAAATTTAGGGAGCCTAGATCCTTCACATGGCGTCGTAATTTTATACATATCATGAATTCTGTTGAAGATTACGCCAAGCGATGGTCAAAATTTGAAAAAGAAGACCTTGATACCTTGTCAGAGTGGGTTAAAAGCTTCAGATGTATATTAAAATCTCGTATTAAACGACTGAGAAGTCAAATGAAAACCATGTATCCTTCTGTTTTCAATAAAGCAGAAGTGAGAAAAGAACTAGATAGATTGCACGATCAGCATGTACTGGTCCCTGCTGATAAGGCAAGTAACAACATTGTCTTTGTTTGTAAGACACATTATATTAATTGCATTTTCAAAGAACTAGGTTTCGATTCTACACATGGTAGTCCTACTTATACCAATAGCAGCCTTTACAAGCAGGAAATACTTCAAAATCATAAATCGGTTATGGATACAATAAAAACACCGGCCACCGTGTTTAAAAGTCCACGCTGAGCGTGGAAGGTGTAGGTACCTTTGATCTATTGTTCTCTGTTACGGCCTCGAAACAAGAAAAAACACGGTGCGACACGGTGCGACGCGATGCAACACGGACAGCTACACGGTGTAACACGCGGTATTTACCTGTGAAAAATGGAGGATTTAGGAATAAAACTTATAAATATAAAATATTCATTTATTTACGTAATAGAATTAAATAAAAAGAAACAGAAGTTTAAAATAATAAAATTTAAGGCACGCAATATTTTAGACCTAGGCGATTGTTACGGTTGATTTCTGTTGAGAAATAGAACCAAAAAAAAAATCGCCCAGATATTTAAAAGCTTGGTCAATCAACATTAACAATTTCTTCTCCTTTTTTAAATTAAATATTAATACAGTTTAATAGGTTTATGTTTTAGTCCATTTGTACACGTAGTAAGTGATCGTAGTAGTTTGGCAGTTTCAATAGCGCGTAGAATCGTAACGATGATCTTTTCTCACTTATACTCAATTCACACGATATCAAATCTAAAGGGCTGTTGAAAACAATTGTACGTTCTCAAAATGATATAAGTATACAGCTTTATATTTAGTACATTTTCAAATTTTCTTTGTAATAAACTATTTTATCTATTTGTGGTATACTTGTACTGTACATGTACTACCGGTAAATATTTATAGACGTAAGCGCGTAGAATCAGTGAATCGGTACTAGATAATTTTTGATTTCATCTTTATCAAGCCACTTTAATTCAGACAACATATGTGTTCCAAGAAACTATTGCAATAATTACTGTTTGGTTGTTTAATGATCGTCATAAGAGAGAGAGAGAGAGAGAGAGAGAGAGAGAGAGAGAGAGAGAGAGAGAGAGAGAGAGAGAGAGAGAGAGAGAGAGAGAGAGAGAGAGAATGGGTTAGGCTTAACTCTAAGTACATTTTAGTTGTAATTCACTTAAATAATATAGTTTTATAGTTTCCATTTATATTGAACCCATTTCCCCCTAAATTGCACATTGTGATAGAATCCATGCTGTCAGAGTCCATGTGCTATCCCCGGCAATCAAATCAGCCTGCGAGCTACACCACGTGCTCCTTCCACGATAAGGAAATAATGTCGTTGCATTGTTCTTTAAGTCCGAAGAATAGAAAAATGTTTAACAATAAAGTATTTAGTGTTTGTAATGTTTAGATTATTTATTCTTATACTGCATGTGCGAGTGTTGGAATACTGCGTTGTTTAAACTCTCTATCTCTCTCTCTCTCTCTCTCTCTCTCTCTCTCTCTCTCTCTCTCTCTCTCTCAGGGTATGTAAATGTGTAAAACAATTTTGAATTATTAGAATTATATTTGTATGAATTTAATTCATTTATTTTAGACTCATAGTTTTAATAACGATTTCAACACAATGACAGAAAGTTTGTACAGACGATCTAATCAGATTAATCGGTTAAAGTTTCGACGCTATTTCACATCAAATGTATTAGATTGTAAATAAAGCTAAGTGTGTTCTTAATACTTGCAAAAGGGTTACCATCTCATTCATTTTTTTAATTAATCAGGTTTTTTTCGTACATCAATGTACCCAATAAATGATTTTTTATCGCAAGTAATACTTTGTGAAATTCATGCATGTACAATGTATGTCCTACGGATCCACGCGCCGATAGTCTTACATGTAGTTGTTTGTGTACATATCTACAGACAGTTCTTTTGCATTTTAGAGATTAAGAAAAACCATGAAACTAACAAAGTAGAAGTAAGATATACTCAGACTATACACACGACAGGTTGCGATGAGTTACCTAACAGGTGTCCGTAGAAAGGTGTGAATAACGGCATCTCGTGTACACCTGTTTAAGCGTCCAAATACAGTTAGTTGTAAAATACACAGACTGCTAAAAAATAAAGAAAGACAATAACACCTGTTGTGTATAGAAACCAAGATGAAAGACAATGCTGTGTCACTGATCAGCTTCCGTACACGTGTATCGCACGAGTGATTTTTGTTCATGTTAAATCACGACGCTTTTACCAGTTATACGGGAAATAAAGTTGAAAGTTATTTTATGAAATGCGTGTATTTTTTTTTAGTCCAATGCTTGAATTTAATTTACCAAGAGTTTGTACATGTATTTATCTATAATTTATCATATAAGAGTGATTTTTAGTTTAATTATTGCTACATAAATAGCTGAAGTATAAATTATTCGAGTCACCGGTAATATGGGGTTGTCTTTTACTACAGCACATCCACATGTATTTTAAGAAAACATGATTTGAAATGTTTTTATTTTTCATTTTTATATTGGTTTAAAGTGAAGCCGTAAATAATTAATAAATCAAAAGGTGTTCTATCAAAGGGTGTTTTCAGATAACAGAAATTAAGACGTTTAAGCTCCCGACATTTTGATCGGATCGTCAGTTACAACATCACGTCTGTTTAGAAAAAAGAACCATGAATAAAATTGATTTGAATTTCGATAATATATCAATTAATGGATAAATATATTGGTAAATTTATTTGAATTTATCTAAGAACAAATTAATTAAAAGGTACCCATTTACGTCGAGTTTTCAGATCATAAAAAAATAACTTCACATTGAAAGTTCCGACAATTTTCTGGGTCTGCGTAACTTAAATCGACATTTTTTTTTGATTTGAAAAGGATTTATATATTCCAACCCTTGTTTAGCCATAATTTATGTATTTCTAAACATACGCTATTTTTATTAACGTCTCAGGTAACGATATGCACGGAGTAACACAGTGGCGACGGAGTTACACGGGCGGTCACGGTGCGACACGGTGCTTTTTCTTGAATTTTCCAAAACACATACACGGTGTCACACCGTGTACACGGTGTGACACATACCGTTTTCCACCGTGCTTTTTCCACGGTGGGTGTCGGGATACTCGTGACCTGTACTGTATCTTTAATATCCCCAATAAACAAAATGAATTTGATTTACCTTATTTGTACTGGATTCCAAAGCTTCACAAAAGTCCCTACAAACAGAGATATATGGCAGGTTCCAGAAATGTTCTACCAAACCTCTCTCTTTACTCCTTACTAAAAATTCTTACAGTAGTAAAGGAGAAACTTCAAGAGTATTGTACAACAAGATACTCCAGAAGTGGTGTGAATTAGATGTGGATACTTAAAAACTCTAAAGAATTATTAGATACTTTGAGGTCACAAAATCTTGCCAAAATCAATAGCATCAAAACGTACGATTTTTTAACGCTTTATACAACCAGGTCCGTGTTGCTCTGCTTTGAATTTGTATTTCGTTTTATGGATTTTTGAGATGGTTGATGGTTTGTTATTGTCATTTTTTCATACACTAATTAACTTTATAAACAAGCATAAAAACTACTTTATTTGGAAACATAACTAACATTTAGCTGGATAATCTAGTTAACTTTCTAAACAAATATGAAATAAACGACTTTATTTTTATAAACATAATTAAACTTTTAAAATAGTATTGATTTGCTTCCCCATTTGAACGGAAGTATTATTAAATATTCCAAACAGAGGTCGTTTATGTTTTCTGCAATTACAGTTTTGCTAGCTAAATGAATATCGTACATATACATAGATACACTAATTAACTTTATAAACAAGCTTGAAACACTACTTTATTTGGAAACATAATAAGGCTTTTAAAACAGTGTTGATTTGCTTGGCTAATTGAAACATAAAATTAATAAGGAAGTGTCAATAAATATCCCAATTAGAGGTAATTAGTTTATTCTGCAATTACAGTTTTGTAAGCTTAAATAAATTTTGACGCAAAGAATTTTGTGCATTTAGCTGGATACTCTAGTTAACTTTATAAACAAGGATGAAATAAACGACTTTATTTGGAAACATAATTAAACTTTTAAAATAGTATTGATTTGATTGGCCATTTGAAACATATTGCCTATCATCGGCTTTTTAAACCTACACAAACAGAAAATACTGCACCACGTTATTTTTTCAAACTGCAGTATGCCAACAAGGGAATTGATGCCGTTAATATAAGTAATATTCTTAATCACAAAAAAGTTCAGTCCTACTTTCCGCCATATTTTAAGATAAAGTCAACCCCTTGTATTTCCTACAATTATACTTCAATCATTGCTTCCAAACTCTTCAATTACAAACATACTCTACAAGACCTTAATATCCAATATCTGAAAGATAATCCTCCAATGTGTTCATGTTCTTCTACACCCGACAACTATAGTCCTGTCGGACACTTCATTGCTGGTGATGTTAATTTAGTTAAAAACGTAGACCTAAGATCTCTTATTATGAAAGGACCAAAATTTAGGGAGCCTAGGTCTTTCACATGGCGTCGTAATTTTATACATATCATGAATTCTGTTGAAGATTACGCCAAGCGATGTGCAAAATTTGAAAAAGAAGACTTGATACTTTGTCATAGTGAGTTAAAAGCATCAGATGTATTTTAAAATCTCGTATTAAATGACTGAGAAGCCAAATGAAAACCATCTATCCTTCTGTTTTCAATAAAGCAGAAGTGAGAAAAAGAACTAGATAGATTGCACGATCGCTATGTACTGGTCCCCGCTGATAAGGCAGGTAACAACATTGTCTTTCAAAGAACTAGGTTTCAATTCTACATATGGTAATCCTTCTTACACCCATAGCAGCCTTTCCAAGCAGGATATACTTCAAAATCATAATTCTGTTCTGGATATCTTTAATACCCCCAATAAACAAATTGAATTTGATTTACCTTATTTATACTGGATTCCAAAGCTTCACAAAAGTCACTACAAACAGAGATACATGTATATGGCAGGGTCCAGTAAATGTTCTACCAAACCTCTTTATTTACTCCTTCCTAAACTTCTTACAGTAGTGAAAGAGAAACTTCAAGAGTACTGTACAACAATATACTCCAGAAACGGTGTGAATCAGATGCTGATACTAAAAAACTCTGAAGAATTATTAGATACTTTAAGGTCACAAAATCTTGCCAAAATCAATAACATCAAAACGTGCGATTTTTCAACGCTTTATACAACAATTCCCAATGGCAAATTGAAATATCATCGACAATTGTTTCTTCAATAAAAATGGAACTCGTAAAAATGCTTACCTTGTCATTAGAAATCTAAAAAAATATTTTGTTAAAAATTCTGATTGGACACACAGGTACTCTGAAGTTGACATTTAAATGATGCTTGAGATTCTATTAGACAACATCTGTGTAGTCTTTGGAAATCAAGTCCAACAATCTGTTAGAATTCCCATGGGTACCAATCGTGCCTAAGTGTTACAGTAGCAGACTTACTTCTGTATTCATATAAAGCAGAATTTATTCAAAAACTTGTACGTGAAAATAAATCATTGGCTGTGGCCTTCAACTCAACATTCAGGTATATGGACGACGTATTATCAATTAACAATAATTGTTATTTCCATACTTACGTCGACTCGATATATCCCAGTGAACGTGTAATAAAACGTGTAATAAAAGATGCCATATAGTCTGCGTATCTGTTTCATATTTGGATATTTGACTGGAAATGGACATTGATGGTAACCTAACAACAAAACTGTATGATAAACGCGATGACTTCAATTTTTCTATAGTCAACTTTCCTTATCTATGTAGCAATATACCTTCATCACCTGTATTTGGTGTTTTTGTCTCTCAGTTTATTCGATACGTAAGGGCATGCTCTTCGTATGAACAGTTTCTAAGGCTAGTCAAGCTACTGACAAACAAGTTGATAAAACAGGACTATCAATAGTCTCGTTTGAAGTCATCTTTTCGTAAGTTCTATGGTCGATACAACGACCTTGTCAGCAAATACAATCTTCCACTGGGTTGCATGCTGACTGACGCTGACTGACGTTTTTCATACTAATCGTTAGACCATAATTAATCACCTGTCTACGGACTTTTCCGAATTTTCCCGATTAGAACAAAGAGGCACCTCTTAGGCACCTGATCCTACTTCTATCTTTTTAGAGGTCCGTGTTGCTCTGCTTTGAATTCGTTTTATGGATTTCTGAGATGGTTGACAGTGTTTATTGTCATTTTTCATTGATGATAATAAGGTAAAATCCAGTCATTGTTTTATGTCAGTCGATTAATTGTAAAGAAATTCATAATCTTAACAAATAATTAAAAACAAAACGTAATTCACTGTATACATACATGAATGCATGGGTAAATTAGCACACTTATGATGAAGTTATAATGGACATATCTACACAAGAAACTAAACATTTTGCTCTGATATATTATTCGTTTTCAGTTTTGATACCAGCTGGTACAAGTTAGGATTGACGTTTACACGTGGTCTATGCTCAAAGGTTTTGTCATACATATGTTCCGGCACTTCAGTATACACACCCTCATCTTCCAGTATGAAGTCTTTAACCGAGAAGTGATCCAAAGGAATACTTTCGTAGACATTTCCAACACTGTCCACTGATTTGCATGAGACTGGGCGGGTTTTATCCTTGTCACTTTGCTCAATAAAAGAACATCATACACAGAATGTATGTTGATAAACTGTATGTTTATAAAATATGAATATCTCTCTTTTCTTTTTCGATAGGTGATTTACCTCATGTTTGACAATCTTTGTCTTACAATGTATATCCCCAAAGCAACCAATGTAAGTTCTACAACGCCGATCCCAGCGACTAAATATACTATGATTTAAAGGTAACTTAATAGCAAATGATTACATGATTTACTTAATACATTTCATGCAAAGTATACTTCATACAAATCATACAAAAATATCAAAGACCATACTTATTTCATCTCTCTGTATTTTGATGGCTGGATCACCTGAGAATAATGTTTGTTAGAATCAATACAACAAAATATCAATATTTTTAGACGTTATTGACGTTTATGAATGATTGAACAATGAATACAAAAATGGCAATCATAAATGGTGTTTTGGTGGATGCAGTTCTACTAGGGTTATCTAGAAAAAACTGAAGTTTAACTTATAAAATAAAACAATTATCGTGATTAAGATATTTGATAGAATTGTGTAGTTGCTGATAGATATCTACAAGTTTATTGTTCTTACTCATATCCATCTCGTACGCATTCCAAATTCTTCATTTGCTTTATATGAATATTCAACATTTTGTATATAATTCAGATATCTATACCAATAAACTAAGACATTTTGCCAATAAACTAAGAAATGCCTACATTAGAGTAAATGCTTACAACTATAGTATTTCAACACGTGTGAATTGATGTCCGTAAGCTATAATTGAATTTTACTTGTTAAGTAATCATTGAGAAATAAATTAAAAACCTACTTTTTTTTCTCGATAAACCAGCCCGAAATAGCAAAAATGAGAATAAGGTGGTGGACAAGCTTTGACGGATCTAAATCAGTGGGAGTTTGCAATAAAATATATGCTTGGAATGAAATAATATTGAATGACGTGCTGAATCATTTATTAATTCTTATTTGGCACAGTGATAAAAGTTAAAGTGAGATTAGAACTAAAGAAAAAATAGACAAGAGATACGACGCAATATACACCCACTCCCTGGTTTGAAATAAAATAATTTTTTTTCAGTCAGCTACATAAAAAAAGGACACATACAGGAAGCAATGCATCATAATAATGTTTAAAGTGTTTATCCCCAGCGGTATATCATCTAGTTTGTTTATATATAAACCAGGAGCTGTTACAGCACATCCTTTGTCAGAATTAGATAGTAACAAAAATGGTAGATAAAAAAGTTGATTAAGAAACTTTGATATTTCTGACCTTAAAAAGTTAAAAGGCATTACTGTACTGTCCATCAGTTATCCAGACAACCTCGTACTACTCCACTACTACTTCTACTACTACTACTACTACTACTGTAACTCGATGCGCTTGTGTAAGAGCTCCGTCTTCGACGCACTTTCATTTACTTCATAGAAACACATACGGTAAAGTCTGGTGATTTGATATTCACCATATTCTATATATAGCACCTTTTTAAAATTGTGCAACCATATATGCAAGTTGAACATTTCAAACAAACCCTTAGAAAGTTTTCTTTTTGCATCTTAAAATTATATAAATACATTATATAGTTGAGTACCAAACCATGACGACACAGAACGTTGAGAAGGTACATTCATATCAGTGTCACAATCACAGTTTTAAAAAATAAAATCCAGGATTTTTTCTAACTCTCTAACTTTCGAA
The DNA here is from genome assembly GCA_033439105.1 of Magallana nippona. Taxonomy (NCBI): domain Eukaryota; kingdom Metazoa; phylum Mollusca; class Bivalvia; order Ostreida; family Ostreidae; genus Magallana; species Magallana nippona. Next base: position 44,231,913 of record CM065922.1, on the reverse strand, counting down.
CCACAGCGTTAACACATTCCGTTGACACTAAACATGTATATTTATAAAATGTGATCACCAAAGCCCAGTTTTACAAAGCTGTCATTAGACCAAAGTCCATCTCCAACTCATCTGCCTTTTCACAATTATAAATCAAGTCAATGCTGCTTCACATATCTCAACTTGAATTTAGAAGTATTTGAGAAGACAATCTAACGAAATACTTATTATATTTCGCAGAAAATAAATCACAATGCTAACAACTAATATGAAACAATATTCATATATACATGTACATATACAATAAATCTAATATATATAATCTATATATATCATATATATAATATATCTAATATACATAATCTATATATATCATATATATAATACATGTATATCTAATCGTTGTTAAAATTATGGGATAAGTTTTGCTATGACTGTTTACCTATAAGAATATAATAACTTATTCGATAATGCCCCAAACTTGCTAAAATAGTGATAATATTCAAGGAATAAGTAAATGCTCATATAATTTAAACCATAAACTACAGAAATAAAATAAACATATGCATTACGTCTAAAGAGTTTATAAAAGTTATAAACCATCTTGATTTTATTAATACAATCATATCTTGAATAAAAAAGGGCTATGTAGAAAATTGTCAGTAGCAAAGTTGAAAAAATATTATCAATTGTCCCTGCCACTTATATAACTCTTGGAAAAAATATAAAAAGTGATCAAATATTATTATTTTGTTGTCTACTTCCTCTTTATTAATCAGATATCAAACAATTATCCAATCAACGTTTACACAGAAGAATCACAATAATCACCTGTGGTAAAGTTCTGTTGACTGGTTGGTTCTGTTGGTTCCAATGTGCTGATCTTCATAGTTCTGTCTGTCCATTTGTGCTGAAAAAAAATACCTGATAAAATCAAATACAACAGATTTTCACTCAAGAGTTTGGCCAATAATTCAAAGACAATGCGCTTCAAATCAATGCGGTCTAAGACATTTAGAGATATAGTATTTATCACTGAAATTGGTTTGACGTTTTGATCTGTCATATTTAACGAAGTCGGTCGAATTTTAATCAAATTACGTCTAATTACGTATAATTAAATTGGATCTCTCTCTCTCTCTCTCTCTCTCTCTCTCTCTCTCTCTCTCTCTCTCTCTCTCTCTCTCTCTCTCTCTCTATATATATATATATATATATATATATCACAGGGCGAAAAACCATCTTTAAGCAAGTCCCCAAAGGCGGCGTAAAGGTGGCTTAAAGGATATACGATCTTTAAGCCACCTTTAGGTCACCTTTAAGCAAGAGCTTATAGGTCCTTAATGTCGAAACGTCTTTAAGCCACCTTTAAGCCACCTTTAAGCCATCTTTAAGCTACCTTTAAGCATCTTTAAGTGGCATTTACGCTCCCTTTAAGATATCTTTACACCGTCTTTAAGTTCCCTTTAAGTTAACTTTGATCAAGCTGAACAGTTTCATTCATAAATTAATTCATTAAATGCAAAAATTCTTTTGTAGGGGTGGGAGGGGGTGATCCAAGTGATGATATAGTTTAAAGGGGGGGGGGGGGGGGGGGTCCAGGCGGTTTTCATTGTCAACACAGACCACGCAGAAACTGGTATCTACACCAAATTATCAACACTGCTCCAATGAACACTGATCGCCGTTATAAAATTTAATTTTATTTTTTGGTTTCAAAATTATTGTAGCGGCGAGCGCAGTCCTTGTCTCAAAATCTGGGCATGAAATTATATAGTATGCATGTTTATTTCCTATTATAAACTAATCGGTGAAAGCGTTCTCTCTCTCTCTCTCTCTCTCTCTCTCTCTCTCTCTCTCTCTCTCTCTCTCTCTCTCTCTCTCTCTCTCTCTCTCCTTAGTAATTAATATTTAATATTTGACTAAATTATACTTAGTCGAAAACCATCAAATGTTTTACTGTTAGCACAAGATTTTAAATTCATAATTTTCATTGAACCGGATTCAAAATTCATTAATACAAATCTACATCAATTTCGATTTTATTTATAATTTGTTTTCATAAAAGAACACCCATTCACACAAACTAACTACGATAAAGGGTTTCTTTCTTCTTTTAATTAAGTTCATCCAGTTATTAAACAAAATAAAAAATGAATGAATAATACATGATTTAATTTAATAATCAGTTTATCATAAGATATGTATTTTTTAAAAATTTTAATTATTTCTAGGTCTAATTCTAGATCTGCTATAAATACAAATTAAACATGAAAAGACTCTCAACTGCCTTTGCTATATGGGGCGGGATATTGCTGCTTTGTTTGTCTAGACATGGTTTTATTCGTTTGTGTATATCTAATTAATGTTTATTGTTTGTTCAACTTGAGAAAACCCCTGGAACTAACACAGAATATACAAGATATACACAACAGGTGTGTCTTGTGCCCAGTTGCACGTCAGGGTTCCTAAAGGTGTTGAAATCGTAGTATGTACGTGTATACGATAAGTCCATTTAATTAAAGTTTTATTTACATTTGTAATTAATTCTCAAAATATTATTTCCTTACCCTGGGTTTTAAAAATATTACGTCTACAAATCAAAGATACATGTGTATAAGAGTAAAATTTAGAGGCTAATTAATTACAATAATCATAAATGGGGGTTAATTATTTAAATATATTTATAAGAGGTAGTATAATATGTCACATTCCAGGCCCGGTACATCATATGTACATGTATATGTATACATCATTAATTTTGCAATTGCCACATGCTGAAAATAGTACGTCACTGGTAATTGTTGATATTGTTTGTTATAGAATTGATAGTTTAATTAAATATTAAATATTTAAACATAACTTAATCAGTTATTCTACATCTGTTGCATATGTATCGATTACATGCTGGAACCGTGATAATGAAAACCTGTAAATTGCGTAGAACTATTACCCTAATAGTTTCAATGCATTTTTAAAAAAAAATTAGTTTCATCTTTTTCCTTGCATTTCATAGTTATGTATTAGGTGAACGTATATCTAACAGATTTAAATTTATTAAACTTAGTACTAAGTCTAGCAAGCCGAACAGTTTCCAATCAGGTATTATATATATTTTGTTGAAGACTGAAGACCATGCAAGTACCGTAATTCATTGTAAATACATGCATTAATGTAATTAAGTATAATTGATTGTTACAAACTTATAGAAGTAAAAATCTTGTCAAGTAAAAAATACAAACACATTACCGGTACATTCAATAGCCAATGATTTATAGCATATAAAGACCGTCTCATATATGAAGTTCTGTGGCTCAATGGAAGCGAGCTGGTGCTAGTAAACCTAGGGTCCCGGGATCGATACCCGTCTTGGGCGTCTTTCAATTTTTCCCCCCATTTTATTTTTTTATAGCAAAAACCGTTTTTAATACTTTTTCTATCTCGGATTCATTGATACTTGCGACAAAATACACATCACATTATTAACTTAACTACCGTATATGTTCATGTAGAATCAATTTCGTTTGTTAAAATCGCTGCGTTGTGTGTCTAGACATGCTTTCATTTCTTTGTGTATATCTGATTAAAATCTATTGTTTGTTAAACCTCAGAAAAACCCTGTAACTATCACAGAATATACAGGATATACACAATAGATGTGTTTTTTGTCCAGACGCACGGCTATGTTCTTTTAAAATAAATACTTCATATATTTGCCCATTGATCACAATTGATTACATTATCATGAAGTTAATACATTTTGTTGGTAAATTAAGCACAATATTGAATAAAGACTGTTATGATTTTTTTTAAAACTGGCTTAAAGGGGGCTTAAAGGTGGCTTAAAGAAGTTTGGACATTAAGGACCAATAAGTTGTTTTTAAAGGTGGCTTAAAGGTCGCTTAAAGATGGTCTTTAAGCTGCCTTTAAGCACCTTTAAGCCATCTTTACGCTTTCTTTAATCCCCCTTTAAGCCACCTTTAAGCAGCACATATAGCTTAAAGGTGGTTTAAAGGTGGCTTAAAGGTTGTCTTTAAGCTACCTTTAAGCACCTTTAAGCTATCTTTAAGGAGAACTTAAAGATGGTCATTCATCCTGTGTATATATATATAGCACTGTATAAAATCAACTACTCTAGACATCTTTAATGTGTCAGATCAAATATATAGATACTTAGCCTGTAAACTGAATATATAAAGCACTAAAAATGGCTAACGACACGAACATGTACATGTAACGATGTACATGTGTACTAATTCCGATACCCGAGTATAGCGTCAAATGAAATATTCAAAGTAATAAGAAGGCTACGATTTCAGTCATTTTTTTTTTATCTATGATTAGTGAAATTCAACATTACACAATAAAACACGCTTATAAACGTCAGGGATTTTTCTTCGTTATAATCGTAATTCGTTTTATCCGTCAGCTTCACAATAAGTTTAAAACCCACGTGGAATGAAAACCACTTCACTATAAGCGCCAATTCATTACAATCGTGTTTGCTACAAGCATGTTTTAATCTTGAATTTCACTAAACATACATTGTAGGTTAAAATATGATGGAAATCGTAGCCTTCTTATTACTTTGAATATTTCAATTTTGTAGGTCAAAATATGACGGAAATCGTAGCCTTCTTATTACTTTGAATATTAAAGTCAGCTATTTTCAAAACGACCGTTGCTTTGGCATTTCCAGTTTTCAAAGTCCATGTATAATGATTATTGTCTGGTAGTTTCCAGGATAGCCAGGTCATACTATATCACCGTCTCTACCATTTATTGAGGCGTCAATATATATGTGTGGTGTTCATATTTCTGCCCTTCTGGTGCATTCAAATTAGTTTTTGTTAATATTAAGGATACAGTAGTACATCAAATAAGATAATTATCTATTACGGTACTTAACAATGAGAGCTGGTATTACACATAAGAAAATAAGAGCGTTCATCATTTTGGAGGGTGTGTGCTTTGGTACCAGCTCAGTGTGCTTTGATCGGAGGAACCAAAGTTGAATCTGATTTTAATACATGTATATAAATATACATCAGTACGGATGATTTTAAATTATGAAAATCATTTATTTCCGTTACAATATAGTTGTGCAATACAAATATATCATTTATAGCAAACTCTTGGTTTGTTTTTAGTAATTTGAGGAAACAGTGCAGAGTTCAACATTATTCACAATATCCAACCATTCAAGACGAAATACATTCTCTGGATTTCTATAAAGATTTGGAGATAGAATCTATTTTTATATATGCATGATGGCTTGCACGAAATTGAACAGATTACCACTTTAGAGTTGTATTCATTTAAATGCTACCTTTTTCGAAGATTCTAACATCATAGACTGGTATTACTAACAAAAAGCTTATCAAACATACTGATCATTTGAGCAACAATGTTTAGAATCATCTAATTTACGATGGATTTACAGTAAAATACAAAATCTTACTAGTAATTTAAAAAAAATATCCACAAAATATATACTTCATGTCATCAATGTAATTGAAATTTATCTGTTTAGATATGAACGTCGGTTTGTAACTTTCTTATTAACCTTACAGAGACCGTTAAAACTAAGATTTTTGTATGGAAGTCCGGGGGTATGGATTCATAGTTCTTGAAATATCTAAGATAAGTTAAAAAAGTAAAAGTAAAGAAATCAGTTAGGGAATAGATGCATTTTTTTTTATTGTGAGACGGACAACGTCGGATAAAATATATATTTTCATGGCTTCGGCACCTATAATACTCAGGTTTTAATATTTTTATTACATTTGTGAAACTAAGTGAGAAAAGACTAAACATGCAAAACAAGTTATCTTGAACCTTCGGTGCAGGAGAGCTTACATGATAATCAAAATTCAATTTATATTCATTTTATTTAACATTTTGGCAAGCGTGTTGTTAAATTTCATATTCCAATTATAAACAAAATACAATAATTGAAACTTTTCAGAAAGTACCAGAAGTTTTACATGTACTGTAAACATTGAATTTTAAGTAAGAAACTTTTTTTTGTGTTGTTGTGTTCATTCTTTCTAACACCTTAAACAGTGGGACGGACAACTCCGGAATGGACATTTTTCCGGCGTTGCGCACCCCTTTCCATTCACACTATCGACCAAAGTTTAGCACCAAATGGTGGGTTTTTTTATTCTAAATAAAGTTTTTAAAAAAAATTTGAAACATTTTTAGACAGTTTTTGAGATATTTGATCTTAAAAGTTTCAACCCCATGGGGTTTTAGTTTGGAAAAAATACCCCACATAAAACCCCATGCAAACCCCATGGGGTTTTGCGATAAACCCCATGGGGCAGAAAACCCCATGAAAATAATATGGGGTTTAAAAACCCACATTTTTCTTAAATAACAGTTTAGGGTTTTTAATCCCACAAAATTGATGTCATGGGATTTATTACCCCACATATAGACATGGGGTATTTTACCCCATTTGTTTAAAGTTAAAATTATAATATTTTACCTATTAAAATACCGGTTCTCACAGTGCAGACAGTATGAAGTGGTGTTAACTAAACCAATCCAAGCACATAAATCAGATTCTCAATGATAAGTTACTCGAGACTGATTTATTAATGTTTGCATTAGTTTAATGACTCTAGATTGTCTCTTGCATTGAATAATAATCCACAGATGTTGGTATTGTCTTCCAAAAATGCCTCTTTTTTTCAAATGACAAGTGTCAGCATCAGAGGTATGCACTGTCATCCTTTAATGTGCCTAAAAATATGTTATGAAAACTATGTAAATAATGTTTAAAAGTCATATCTAATTCAACATAAGAATTGCCCTGCTTATTGTAAAACTCTTTAAAAACTGACAGGTTGTAATAATTGACCAATATTGAATGTATAAAAACAACAGTTTTGAATATTGAATGTCCCAACATTATATGATCCTATTAAATAAGGCATAAATTTACGGTATATGCGATCACAAAGATTATACATAATGTTTAAACTTCTGTTAAATATCATAGCATACTGCAGTGCAGTTTTTAAAAATTCGAGAAAATTCGGTCCAAGAATAAATCTCTTTTTCACTATCTATCTTTATTTTTCATTTAGAAGTTCGTAAAGATCTCATAGATGTATGAATTTAAAGTGCAAATGTGTTGAAATAAGTGGAATTACCTTTAAAAATGGACAGAATAAACACAAACTTAGCAACATTTGTCTACTCAATTACCAGTGATGGAATTGAAAACCGGATGTCGTAATTTAGTTACAGACAAATCGGGGCACAAACATTTCGATTATAGAACAGTCTTTCTGTCGTGAACTTATAGGTATAATTCCGTTCAATGAACTCGTAATTCTTGGGAATTTCTTCTTTATTCAACAACCTGAACACCGTAACATTATGCATCTAACTTAACACGATGAATTTAGTGTCGATCGGGGGAGGGGGGGGGGTTACAATAATAGCATACAATACATGCAGTACTAAATGATATCCCCCCCCCCCCCCCCCCCCCCATCCACACTCATTTCTTTTTCAAAATTAGACATTACCATAACCTTAATCCTTCTTTTTTTTTGCTTGTTAAGATTTCTGATACACTGTAAGTCGAGCGGCCATCCCCCCCCCCCCCCTCCCCCGCCCCATGCACTTTCAATTCGCCTCCGACGCCACTGAATATAGTAATTATTTACTTTTATAATAATAGTAAAAACATTATATAGTTCTAACTTTAAGATGAGGTTGTAAGGTGGTTCCCGCGGCAATTATTAAGGTATACAATAATACTTATCGACAGATATTTCAACTGTTAATTTTTTATCGGGGGGAGGGGGGGGGGGGGGGTACTTGATGAAAAGTGGCATGGATTTTTGCTTTTCCTTTAGAGTGTTTTAGTGTTAGAGTATATGTGAGAATGTCCAGAAACTATTTTGAATGTGATATGCTTGAGATAAAAAAAAAGATATTATGACTATAAAACGACAAACTTAAGATGCATGTGACAGATTCAGTGCGTAGCTGCCTCTCACAATTTTGATTTTTTAATTAATCCAAAGAATTTACAAGTCCCTCTTATTTATCTCTTCCTCACCCCTCTCGTCGTTTATGACTTATCTCAAGCGTGCAAGAGCTGGAATTTTGTTTGAAATCGAATTACACGTCCCCGATTATTGTATTTCAGCAAGTAGGCTATTAGGCTAACCTTTATACAAAATAAACCAGTGTAGTCATGGAGAACAAACCATGCAGTCTTTGGGATGACTTAAAAAGCTTAATCATGAGAAAACTTCGAGTAATTTCCACACTGGCAATAATAACTGAGTCTAAGGCCGACAAAAAAGCATCAAAATCGAAGTCAAAAGAAGGGGCCCATTGCACATTGTATCGTAAAATATATTTCCACTATATTTGGTAATAAACTGAACAAGACCAAACCCTGTGTATACATGTACATTCAATATACTATCACAATTTCAACACATCTGTGTATACATATCATCGGAACGGTTTGTATACTAAATATATCAATGCTTGGATTTATATTGTCAAATTTGTATCGAGCCGAGAAGTTGATCATTTTTTGATTTTGATGCCCCATGGAATTTTAGCATTTTACAGGAAGAAAAATCATCACCGACAGTGAGATACGAACCCCCGACCCTCAGGTCTAAAGGCGCAAGCGCTACCATATGCGCCACGACGCTCATTAATTTTATCTATGTAATTAGAGATCATATTAAAAAGAACCATTAACTGATCATAGGAATTTTTATCCATGGCACTTTAAAATCTCATTACCTATTTAAATTTATGCTCATCAGATATGATTTGCGCGGTATTTTATAATTCATATTTGGTTTAATTACGGCGCTACTTTGTAATGACTACGTTTAAAATTCAACAAACTTTTGCAGCTGGGTTTTTCAAACAGCTAGTAGTCGAAAATGTAAAAAAAAATAATAACTAAAATTCAGTCGCATTTGTTAAGAAAAGCAACTTACATTCTCAGAAGAATGAATAAAGTTTATAGTATGTTTTTCTATGTAAAATGTTCTAATAAGTATATTATATATATGTAACAAAAAAAAATTACTTGTGATGTCAATTTAAATATGTTGTCTACATTTAAAAACCAAATCAATGATATCTCAACCATTGGATTGTTTATATTTGATATGAACACATTGAATAACAACAAAACAAAAAATTACGCACTTTTGGTTGATTTAAATCCTTCACTACAATGCCTGCTCACTGAAGCGACAACGTGTGAAAATTGACCTTCGGGTAACGGGATAAGCCAAGTAACTGATTATTATGTTGATCTATATAAGACCTACATCATTATGGAAATATAATTCTAAGTCAATTAATGATAACAGCAGACGTTCTGAAGTGCATACCACATAAAGCAGTTTCATAAGCACGCTTCAATTTTAAATTTTACCTTCAAATAGACCGGAGACCTAAAACTACGAGAAGGATCGATATTTGCATGGTGCATGCGGTCGGAGATGGAGGATACCTTCGAGTTTATTTCCTCAACATATAATTAATGATGTGACTGATGAAATTGATTTTGTAAAATATACATATGACGTATAAGAAGTGCAACACAAAGCTTTAATCTATCAAACTTCACACATTTTTTCTGAAAAAAAACCCCGAGTGTTCGGGGCAATTTTTAAGGATTCCTCTTAGAAGTTAGTCTTTCGTCGTAATATATATGTACTTGCAGGCACGTAGCATGGGGGAGGGGGAGGGGGGGGGGGGGGGGCAGAGGAAATGGGTGCACTGGTCATCAGTGATACATCTTTGCAGAAAAATCCGACGAATGCCATTAAGTAGATGATAAACTTAATATCAACATGTCGTTTAACCATATAATTATAGCTCTCAAGTCCCTATAAAAGGAGGGTGACCAAAAGGAGAAGGGGTTTAACTAAATAAATACTGGGATTAATTTTAAGCGCATACATGTACCCAGTATAAAATTAATTTTAAAATTTAAATCTAACCCCCCCCCCCCCCCCCATTGCCCCAAATCCCAACCCCCAACCCGGTAGTGATATGCTTCCTGATCAGAGCCGTTAGGATTTGTTCACAAATGCAAAATTCTATTGGAAATATATTTTAATATCGATTATGAATGCAAATCTAATATGTGTCACCCTTTTCAGGCCTGAGATATCAAAAGCTAGAAGTCCATTATAATAAATAAATTTGTGATGATGATATATGGTACGCACACTGCAAAAATGTGATTGTGTAGACTTACACGTAGTAAAATTTAAAGGAGTGTTAGTTGACATTTAGAGCAATGGCAGCCCCACCCCCTCCATTGCTTCTTTCCTGCTTACACGTGCATTGCTCGATCGGACACCTGTTCTCATGTGTTGTGTATATGTACCTTTTGCTCTTTGTTGATTGTAGCATTAGAAGAACAATAGGGTGTTAACTGGTTTACACAGAACGTGCCCATTACAAAGACACCTAAGAATTCTGAGTTAATTGCAAGGTCTGTGAAAGAACAATAGGTACTAATGAGGTATACACAGTATGTCTCCTTGACTCATCTAAGTCCAACCCAGTCTCACATGCATCTAAGTGACAAAAACACCCAGGGCTACATTCTAATTAAATTATTCAATCGAACACAATATATATTGAAAGACAAATGTAAAATTAACAAAATACACATTTCAGCTATTTCTGTGCTGCATTTTCCTTAATTTGGGAAGGGTCTATGGATTTTTTTTTAACTTGCATGCTCTAATTATTTAGACATTTATATACATGCAAACACCAAATTCTGCATATTACTTTCACCTAGGTTCACTTTTGAATGATTAAAAATCTTGGATTATTAGTCTAATTAGACTCTTTAATCTCCAATTTAATGTGTAATGTATCTAATTTATTACACTGGGTACATATTTATGTCAAGTTTTCATTTATGAACATCATTCTAATATGCATGTATATCAATATTGTCCTGATCTCTCAATTCTGTACATCCTAAAAAAAAATTATCATGAAATGTCTAAATACACGTAAACAAATTACATTGTTTCTTCAAAGTGTTTCTAAAATAATATGCCAAAGCATATTGCACATTTCTTTAATCTCCTAGAACAATGTCCAGTCCAGTCTTTGATATATGCTATTATACAATTTATTATTTTGTAGTGATGAGGTTATTTCTTAAAATTATTGATATTTTCACAGTCTAATTGCTTAATCATGCTCTATAACTTGATAAATCCATATGTTATCCTCTTGGGAATACATTACATTAAACTAAACAAGTTAAAATTTCAAAAGTCTAAACTTGAGCAGCTAAAATTAACTTAAAGATTTGCATGTATCTCTGGTATTTATTGGGTGCTCAGATGTTTAGGTTTTTTTGGGCTGCACATTGAACATCACAATTATATAGACACATACTTTTTGCAATAAAACAAATATTCCTATATGCTATTTTGTCAGGTTATCAGTAACCTATTGGCGAATTTGAATTGTACACCTAGATGTACATGTATTATCATAATACAATTTCATATTCAACTGAAAACTGGTACAGTCACTCAGATTTATTAAATTGATATTCTGGAATCATACTAGCAGGATTATTAGAAAATAAAATTCAAATCATGACTATGCATGGTTTTATCCATTAAGTAAACATACATGCAAATGTCAAGGAGGAGGAAAATACATTCAATGACATTGGCTATTTCTCTTATCAATGGTTTTAGTTGTATTAGTACAAATCAATTTAAGGTAGTCCTGTTTTTTTTAAATATGAAGATTGAGATAACAATTATTTGCTCCAATTAATATTGACTTTTTTGACTGTAATCAGGGAAAATGAGCTGCCAATGCAAATTTGTGACTATAATTTAGAAGTTCTTTATCAGTTAGTTTTATTTGATACATTACATGCACTTTAATACAATTTAATTAATTGTCCGCAGCAATCTAACTATATAATATATAGACCTAGTTGTACTTTTTAAATGCATGTATAATTTTATCACATATATTGAGGTACATTAATCATGCTATGTTAATTTTCTAAATACCACTGTGACAGTTTTTTCTGTTTTCTGTCAATTAAAGAAATGTCGATTAGATTTAGTGGGCATATTTCTTACATGTACCTGATATTGGCAAAGGGGGTGGGGGGTCGAATGCAACAAATGAATGCAATATTCTGACTATACCCCAAAAATAACCATTCAAACGGCAGGTTTTCCCCCCTTTTTCAAAATTTTGACCTGGTCTCTCACACAAAACTATAAATATCCACTGCCACCTTTGACATTTAGTCTAAGAGTTTATTTCTCACAAAAACACTTTACAATCAGAAAGCTAGGTTGTGCAAAAAACCAAAAATCTAGTAAATAGGCAAAATCCCCTAACTTGCATGCTAGCTGTACTGTACAACAGTGATAATGTCTCGATAAGTACATACAAAAAGACATTTATACAAAATATAAACAGATATACAAAGAAGATATGTTAAGGACATTGGTGTATAATATATTTACTAATTCAGCATCCCAGAATAGTTTTATGACATGGATATTTTCGGCATGGATGCTAGCAATTGGTTGAAAATTATGTGTTAGATGTGTACTTACATAAAATAACTATAATTAAGGCAAAATATTTACCATTATTTTATGAACTTGCTAATTCAACTTGATAAGTATTATAATGCATATTAACAACAATTACTTTTGTCAATTTGAGGCATTTTAACATGGCCTAATTTAAAAATTTTAGAAAATAATTAATTGCCATTACATCGGTTTGACACCACAAAGCATATATATGTCGAAGTACACATATACTGCCTTTGGATTTCTAATTTTCACTTTAGACACCTGTTAAGCCAGTGAAGAACGGGGTATGATATCTAAAAAAAAAATTGAGTTATAAAAGGGGGGGGGGGGGGGTATGATGTTTTTCAAAACATGTGTATGTGGTTGACGGGGAGAATTAACACTGCATATTTATCCCTGGTATTCTTAGTTTAGCAATTTTATAGCAGTCAAGTGCAAGCAAATAACAAGATAGAGAGAGAGAGAGACAGTAAACCCATATCAAAAAAATATAATGGACTGTGACCATGCACCACCCCCCCTTCTCCCTGCCTCCCATTTTAATTCTCAGAGAAATAACCTGATTTTACATGGCATGATAAACCCATATCAACTGTGCATGACCCCCACCCACCCTAAACCCTCGTCTCTCATCATTATTCTCAGAGAAAAAGGTGGGGGTGGGGTGAAACAGAGAGAGAGAGAGAGAGAGAGAGAGAGAGAGAGAGAGAGAGAGAGAGAGTAAACCCTTATCAAAAAAATATAATGGACCGTGACCATGCACCCCACCCCACCCCCACCCCTTCTCCCTGCCTCCCATTATAATTCTCAGAGAAAAAGGTGGGGTGGGGTTAGAGAGAGAGAGAGAGAGAGAGAGAAAGAGAGAGAGAGAAGGAAGGAGAGATATTAGGAAATGACCTGATTTTACATGGCATGACAAACCCATATCAACCGTGCACGACCCCCACCCACCTAAACCTCTGTCTCCCATTTTTATCCTCAGAGATAAAGGTGGGGTTAAACAGAGAGAGAGAGAGAGAGAGAGAGAGAGAGAGAGAGAGAGAGAGAGAGAGAGAATTTCAAAAAATGAAACATTTGGTAAACAGTTTCATTTGATTTGTCAATGAGTATAATATAGAAAATGAAAATGATTAATTCATATATACATGTAATTTCTTTTAAAAGGAAATAATATTGTTATAAAGGACCAGTATACGAAGTGTCATTGAAATTAAAAAAAAAATCTTTTCATTATGTGTTACCCTGGAACCGCGTACATCAAGGATGATAATTACAGGTAACAAGTCTTAAACAGCTAGTATATATACACAGATCAACCACTAAGGTATATACATATTAATCAGGGTGACAGACTGGCAATTTACGGGTTGATGTTTGCAACATTGCCACCTATTGATCTTCTGTAGTGCTGATGTAATACTATGTACATGTATATTTAAAATACACTTATTTGATCTACTGTTTCTTACATGTATGCAAGTAATATGTATACACAAGTACCTGAGCTGGCCTTGGTGCAACCAACATATACAAATTTCAGCATTTTGTGAAATTTAATAAACTTTAGAGACAATTTGAAGTCTTGTTACCTTGTTATACATATTGCATACCAATTTCAACAGGAGACATCTCTCTAACTTTAATGATTATAATCATTAAAAACCATGTCATATATTTTAAAAACACTCGTAAGTCTTAAAGTACAGCAATTCTCAATTTTACAAAAAATTGACGGATACAAATTATAACTGTCCCTTAATTGCTACCTTTAACTTACACTAACATTCTAATAAAATGAAATTTTGTCATAGAGTAAAAAAGCCTATGCATCTCTAAGAAAGCGTATACCCCATAATGCTAATTCCATTGAGGTTTAAGAAAAATACAACCATTTAAGTGAACCCACTATTTCCACTTCACTCGATCATCTATTTATTCAACACTAAGATTCGATCATGGGGTTTTCTTTCAGTAAAACATTTTTACTGAATAATATAATCATTAAGAGGTCAATAGCTCCTTTAATAAAAAACCTTATTCAATACTACAAGTATCTTCATGATATTATCATGATAAAATTGACCTTTTGATTTGTAGCATTTTTAGTCATAGACAAATAGACATTCTGTCCTAGCTGCATGTGATATTTCTTAATTTTAATTGTTTCCATGAAAAAGTGAGCTAACAATCATATTTTAAATCAGTGTGTGAATATTCTACATGTTTCTATACTATATAGCTATACAGGGTTTCTACTCTCTTGTCAACCATGCTAAAGCAATAAGACCTTAGCTAGATACCAGTTTGATACCTGCATGCTTTTAATTTAAAAAAAATTCAAACATAGCTGGATAGCTGGAGAAGGATTAGAAATCCATGAAAAATGTTCAAATTTTAAATGTTTTTCTACATAATTATTGCATAAATACAACAAAAATGTAAAAATATGTTGTTTCTCGTTCATTTTAAAAGTGATTTTAATAGATGTTATTTTAAGGTCAAATGTACATTTACATATTCTACATGTAATGTTAATGGAAGGAGGTGGGTGATTTTCAACTATGTCGATATACATGTATCTAACATATGATTAAAATATCACTTTTTAATGGAAGGAGCAACAAACTTGGGTTTTTTGACATGTTGTATTCTATGATAACTGCATTTGTCTATTACGTCACTTAATTTTAAAGAATTTTTTTAAATTTAAACTTACCCATGGTGTAATAATAACATGCAGTCAATATATAGGGTGAACTTTTATTATCTGTAACAGACACAATCACCTGTCAGCTGGCTTCAAAGACCCGGCCTTCACCATAACTGTTGTTACTGCTCTTTTGCAGGGCAAAATGACTTAATTTAGTGAAATATGATGTAGCGTTAACTGTTTAATCTACACGCATCATTTAGTTTTCTAACTTTGGCAATATTTAACAATTTGCCCTGCAATAAAGCAGTACGTACCACTCTTACCATGAAGGGGTCTATAATGTTTATTGAAACCCTATACCATGTAAATGCATTTCATAAATTGCAATTACAATTTAACAGTTTAATGATAATCAATAGTTAATCAATTTACAGCATTTATTATACCTCAATTAAGTTCATTGCTCTATTTTCATCCAATATAATTTCTATATTTATTTAGTACAATTTGTATTCAAATCCGACTGAAACATTTTGAAAATAAATTATTTGCTGCCATATAGTTTATATCTTATTAAATTTATCCTCATTTGACAAATTATAATCTTAAAATGGAAAGGGGATAAATCTTATTTTAAATTATTTAATATATCATTTGCTAAAGTGGTTTTATAACATTGTATTAAAAATAAAAGTTTTGAATTATATTTTGAATTTATTGAAATCATAATGATGCAAAATAATCAATCTAATGAGTCTAAATATGTTCAACATTGGGGAGCTAGACAAACCCAGTAGAAGTAATAGGATGGGGGTGTACATGGAACTCCTAGTGAGGGGGGGGGGGGGGGGTGTAAACCAATTTTAAAGCCTAAGCACAAGGGGAAGGTGGGGGTGTCTTTAGGTATTCTAATTGGGGTTTTTCTCTTTCCTTTTAACTTTGAAATGCATGCACTTACAATGGGAAGTATATAAAATAGTGTTTGCCAGAAATTGGTGTTGTAAAGTTGTAACTTAGCTCTCACAGTAGATCAAATAACAGAATTTTGGTAATTTGCACTTACTGCTAAGATATATCCAATTTAAAATACCGTGTTAACTGTCAACATACACAAGCCTCGAATGTATATTATCTTTACCACGCTTCGCGCTTGTGTATACAACAGAGTTTATGACCACCGTTCGCTGCTGCGGCCGTTGTACAATATATGCACTGCACTGCAGTCTGGTTATGCATTCCAATAAACATCTGTACATTTATGTAAAAAAAAAAAATAAAAACTCTCTTTTTTCTGAGACGACGACCGTCACCGCTGTTCCGATGCCTTGTGACAATGTTTTGATTTCTTCTATAGAATACTTTAAAAAAAAAAATGAAGTTAGTGCAAAACAGACAGAATCGTGTATTAGCTTCCCCATTTGCATGTTCTGATTTTAGTCAACACCTGTCACAGTCTTAAAAGCGCTTACTGTTACGTTATTATTGGTATGGAAAGAACAATCTGAAACAAACATGATGCAACACTTGAACAAGATTGTCTGTCACACTGTTTGGACTGAATCCTGCATTTGTAAATTGTTTCTCGTGTTGCTAGTTTCTCGAGAATCTGATTTTCGATGTCGTGAATCAGTTCACTAAACATCACCTTCAAAGAATTTATTTGCTGTAAGTACATGTATAATATTTGAAATAAGGGATTGTACTGCAGTAGATTTTTGCATGTAAAACTTTCTCTCGTAGTTCATACACAGGGGCTTGTGTAGAAAAAAAGCACCGTTAAAACAGTTGGTACCTCGGAGGAAAAATAACTATTTTTTAAACGATGTCTTTTTTTCTACACAAACCCCTGTGGTTCATACTCATATTAAATATGAGTTCTTCATCTTGATGGACACAGAACCCCAGACCATATAATTATGTATGCTATAGTTTAACCTGTGCTGAGTAAATTAACCTTTATTTGTAAATTGCCTATAGTAATAATTTGTAAGGTATCAACTATTCAACTATTGCCTTATATCAGACAATAAGCAGATTCTATTAACTTCAGATTAATAATATTTTATGGGGAAAAAAACCCTATTATCATTACTTAAGAAAATATGGGGGGAAAAAACCTACATTAGCATTAAATATGGGGATAAAATCCCCATCTGATATTTTTTGGGAAAGGTGGGTTTTTTTTCCCCATATGCAATTTCATGGGTTTTTTTGCCCCATGGGGTTTATGACAAAACCCCATGGGGTTTGCATGGGGTTTTATGTGGGGTATTTTTTCCAAACTAAAACCCCATGGGGTTGAAACTTTTAAGATCAAATATCTCAAAAACTGTCTAAAAATGTTTCAATTTTTTTTTCAAAAGTTTATTTAGAATAAAAAACCCCACCATTTGGTACTAAACTTTGGTCGATAGTGTGAATGGAAAGGGGTGCGCAACGCCGGAAAAATGTCCATTCCGGAGTTGTCCGTCCCACTGTTCTTAGATAGCTAGTTGAATTACATGTAGATATATTTTATAGAATATATATGATGCAATGTAACGATTGTAAGTTATTAAAATGAAACCCTTCTTTAGCTTTTAAAATGTTTGTTTCTGATAGTTGTCTTGACAATGCAATATCACTTATCTATTAAAAAGGATTTATTTGTTAATCATATTTCAAATAGCACTTTCTATGATGTGAAAATAAGTCAAGAGCTATGTTTATCATCTTATTAAGTAATAAAGTTCATATGGATGGCGAACACAATAAAATCTATGATGAGATTTTATAATATTGCATTGCATTTGTTTTTTAGGGAAATAATGCAGTGAGGCTAGCCCCAGTTGTCATTTAACGTTTCACGCTTGGGGCTTTTCATTCATTTTCAGAAATAAAATGTATTTAAAAATCGCTTCAAATTTACTGGTACAAACGTAAAAGGGTTTAGGGCAAAAAATTATTAATTGCAGTCATTAGAGTAATACATACTCATATCATTAGGAAATTTATTTTCCTGTTTACTATATTGAACTATTATAATTATATATTCGACATTCGGTATTTAGCTCAATAATGGGTCGTTAAGTATGAATTAGGGTTTTTTCATCGTTTTCTCAAAGCGATATTTCCAATCTATTCAATGCCGTTACTTTATTGTAGTAATTATTTTCAGCCAAAAATTATTAAGTATACATACTGTGTTATAAAACTTACCAAATAAAAGTGCTGGCGCCTGAACACGAACTCCTTTTGAATTAATGAAATAAAAGTATTTAAATTAAAATTATGTTTGTTTGATTTTATGACACTTTATCAATATGTTTGAGTTGATAAACATTAAATGGAAATATTTGGGTGTGTTGATTTATTCTTTAGAAGCAATATTACAGAGTACACTAAAATAATCATTCATCCCAAGATTAGACAAGATTTCCCTTTCGAAACTCAACCAATATTATTTTAAGTATACTCAAGTAATTTTGATTAATATTTATTCTAAACAACGTCAGAAAACTAGACATTCATTTCTATTGGCCACAAAGGCTTACATAGACGAAAGATTTTCAGAGTCCTGCAATGAGCAATTTGAAGTACCCGTATAACGATATTATACACTCATTTATTCTAACAATGGTAAAATTAACATCAATGTACGCATTTCCATATTTTTATGCCTGACATTCCAATTACTATCTATGTACCACTTGCCAATTAAGCTAATCGTCACCATTAGTTTACCCGCAAACAAAAGTTGATTATTCAACACAGGGTAAAGGTACAATGAAGTCTTAAGTAACAGAAAAAACATTCACCTGCAAACTGTAAAAACAAGTATATTTATATCATTATGGCCGCATGTATGCCCATTTCTTTGTTCTCCTACATGTTATCATCTAACATCTTATTAACCGAACGATAAAATTCGCCCTAAAAACATGCTGTTCCTGATATTGGCAGCATCTCGATATGAACAAACCAATATAACATAATCTTAGAAAATTGTGATGAAAAAAAACTCGTATTTTAAATTTTTAAAAAAATTTATTTAAGATTATTTTAGATATTATTGCAGAAGATTTATTTATATTATAGTAATTCTTATCGACTGGATCTGTTATTCCTAAAGGGCCGTTTCTTGAACGTCTAACGGAATTATTAACAGCTATTTTTTACCATTTCAGAAATATATTACAAAGAATGTATAGGAAGCAATTCAATCTAATGTATATCAATAGTATGCAATGATGGTCTAACTTTCTGACACAATGCGTTCCTGAAATACCTCTTGATTTGACACCTGATATCTGCAATTTGACAGTTTCGTCGAACTAAACGCTTTTATGCTTCCATGCTGTTAACTTCGCCAATTGTCATCTTAGCTATTCCAAGTAGTAAGCTTTGACAAATGTTAAAATGATGATGTTGTTCATCAAATTATGTTTGAGCGGATGTTACATAGGTTACATTTGCAAGTGTTCAAGTCGTATTTTTGTAGTACAAGTGTGGATTATTCACATTAATTTTTAATCAAAGATCAGAGAACTGAGATTTGTTTCCAAAATAAAATATTCAACGTGATATTTTATAAAATATTCAATGTGATATTTTATAACTTTTTTGTCATCCAGGCAAGCAAAAAGAACACTTACTATCCAAGCTATAAGATAATAACGAGTGAGCTCTGATAGGCAAGGATCATAATTGGTGGGGAATACCTTTATATTATTTTGTTTGGAAATCTTAAGTGATATTAGATAAAGAATATAAATTAGAATAGCGAACTTATTACAAATCTAATCTGAGACACGATATTCAGTGTTAAAAAGTCATCATATATGCAAAATTCTATAGACTTACACATCTGATGGTGATTCTTTTAATAGCCTGAAAATATCAAGGTAATCTTTTATTAAAGGTAAATAAAATGATTACAGAAAATTTAGTGCTTTTAAAAACTTTTATTTCGAATATGACAAAATATTATAAAAATAAAAAAGCTCTTGCAAATGTTTCTATATATTCTTGAGGATTAGGTATTAGGCCTGATTCGTCAAAAAATAACATCAAGCACTGTCGAACAAGTCATAATATATTTATTGATTCATAAAATAATAATCCCATAATTAAAAGGAAATATATGAATAGTATTAAAAAGAGTATCTGCATATGCACTACTAAAAAGTAAAAATAAAACAATGGCAAAGCTCAAACGACGTTTCTTTCTTGAGTCTTCCTTCCATATACGAGCAAAACACAATCAAAACATGTTTTATCTACATGTACCAGGAAAAAAAATTGATCGCATTATTATACAAACACATATCAACTATACAGAAAACAAAACGGGAAAAACCAAAGTAATGTTGGATTAGCGGATAAACATTATACATGCACAATAGACAACAAAACAATGACTAAATTCATGATTCTTTTTAATAATCTGACATGCAGAAAAAAAAGATTGACAAAAAATTAAACGTTGAACATTAAATGGCGGTTCACGTTTAACATATGTTATACTGTTTAAGCGATATCTACACGCTCAAATTCAAGTACATTGCAATATCCTCAAGATGTTGCCAACATAAAGCCGGGCTGTGTCTCGACATTATACTCGCCCCTTTCAAAATGATTATAAAAGTCATAATAATTAATAGATGAAGGATACTCCTGAATTTAAAATATAAACTTCTTGAGGGTATCGTGTTGCTGAGCCCTTTACACGTTAACGATACAAGTCGATATATTGTTTCTTCATATTTGTTAAAAAAAAATCGGTGAATTTGTTATCATGCAGCACTGTTAATATTCAACAACCCAAACGAGTTTTTCAAAACAGTGATATCTTTCATCAAAATAACAAATAGTACTAACATATATTTAGACATTTACAAAACTCATCTTGTTAATTTTGTTTTGGACATAGGCCTAATATATATCATATCATTCTGATATTAAAAGAAAGTGCATGGTTTTGGTACTAAACTACTGTGTATTACATAGTTTATAGTTATGTCTATCTGATATGTATAATCGTGGGGAGGTAATACAAAATATAAGATATGAGATTTTGTGACCACTTATCAACCATATCAAGTCCACTAAATCTGTATTATTTATATATCAAAGCAGTTTTCTCTCCCTAGATATTCATATAAATGTCACAATGATTTAATATACAAATGACTTAAAGTGCCTATATTTTGGCTTAGTCCGAACTGATCTCCGGTTTACCAGTATGACGCGAGCAATGTTTACAGAATATTGTCCCTGACTGGTGCTACGTCTCCATATGTGTAGTCATACTCATGTTCGATAATTTCAATGTACGTACACTCATTATGCATCGATTGCTGTTCAATGTGATCATTGCATACATCTTTCAGTTGAATTTTTTCATAGTTTCCATCACCACTGTCCCTTGATATGCTAGAGTAGGGAGTGGTTGTGTTCCTGTTTATTTCTTCGCGTCCTAGATTCCTATCATTCAAAATATAACAAGAAAATAGGATCTCAACGTTTATAACAATCTCTCTCTCTCTTTCTCTCTCTCAAAATCGAGTTCCTGATATACCTGAAGTTCATCCGACTTTGTTTCACAAAATATATGCCAATGGCAGTCAAAAAAACTTCTATCACTACGATGGCCATGATCAAATATGCTGAAATAAAAAGATTATTGAGTAAGAATTGAAAGTCTAACGCTACTTCGTTTATTAGGCAATGTCAACGATAAAGAATTTCAAATCCATACTTAAAGCCATACTTATCTCTCGTATATTAAATGTAGCTGTTTGATTATCTGCTGAAAAGGTCAAAACAGTTTTTAGAATAAAACATTTTATCGATTATTTATTTCACTAAAATTGAATGTATTTGTTAACCAAAATAAGGAGTACGTTTTTGTATAGTTCATACTCACTCGAAAAGTAAGTACAAATGTAGACCCCGAGTTTATATTGAAAGGAACATTTATCAATCTCAAAATCAAAAATGTGTTAAAAGATAATCTAAAGGAGGAGAAATAACACCTGACACAGTTCAAATGTTACCAGATTAAATTTAAACCTGATAAAATAAGTTTTAAACGTCTTAATAAGAAATCAAGGTAAGATAGTTAATTTCCATATTAGTTAATTTATTATTAATGAAATGTTTAAATATTAAAAAGAAACAGCATTTGACTGAAATATATTAAATGCTCAAAGACAGTTTTTTTATGGAGCTAGGAGAGATAGATTCATTCACCCCTCCTCATCAAGAATAAAGCTGTACCAAATCATATGATTTCTTTTTATTTTATAAAATTCACCATTTTCCATTTTGCAAAAACTATACTTATATATTATAACGTCTTTTCGCTAATGTTAAACGGGTAAAGCACATGATAAAGCTTTGTCATACAGTCAACTAAAACGTAGCACTGAAAGTTACGGAAAGGTAATTTTAAAAAGGTGACTGCATTTTATAGCTCTGTCATTCAGTCACATTTAGTTAACATTCAGCTGACTGAATGACACAGGTTCATCATGTGTATTGAAGTTAGGATGAAATGCAAAATGCAAATAATAAGGATTGATAGAGAATTAAAAAAATGGTCTACCCATTTCGAATTTTGTAATTCGAAATATAAAACATTTTTATATTTATATACATGACATGAATGTTTTTTTCATTATCTATTTGTGCAAGGTATTGGGTAAAGGGAATTTGTAATGGTAAATGACTGTAATTATTTATAATTTTTGATGATTTTGAAAGTAATGCGTGATGTGCTAAATTTTGAATAAAATGAAATCGTTATTTGATTAATTATATTTAATTAAAGTATGTAAACCCACTCATTTTTGAATTCCGTTCAACTTGGATTTCAAAATATAGTACAAATTATGTGTTTTATATTTTAAAATCCAAGTTGTTTATATAATTTAAGGTTACTATTCAAGTGAGATAAAAACCATTTCAAGGCTTATAAACATTTTTTAAAAATCTTTTTCATGTTGTTTTTGTTATGATTTTGAACGTCAAACTACGTATGTTTGTTTCAATTCTACATTGGTGTGAGATGAATTAGGTCAACAACAACAAAAAACAGATGTTCACAAGGCCTGTCGAATTTCGCTTATTCACAATATAAAAACAAAGTAAGTCTAACTAAGAAATAGTGTGTTTTCAAAAAATCAAAATGTTGCTAATTTTAATCTTAAATTTATATCTTAATGGTATCGCCTGGATAATTTTAATTTTCATTAAAATTGTTAAATATTATATGGGACAATTTCTACAAGTAAAATCGAAAGAAAAAAAGAAAACCATTCATGAGTTTTCGACAAGTTGTCTTCGTTGACTGCTTTGCTAAGCTTAAATTAAGACTATTAAGACATTATGAAAACATCCTGTAAAAGTCATACGATCTGTCGTGAAAAATGCTTTATAGATATTTTCAAATCGAGATGCGCTTGGTAACTGTAAGTAAGAGAATTAAAGTTTAAAACTATACACTGTCTCGAGTTTCTGCTTCCACCACTTTTTGTCTAATATCTCGATAATGATAAATAACTTTGAGCCCAATCTACATGTACATATATTCTCTAGAATGAAAAAGTCCAGATTATCTGTTTTAAAACGCTCCCCCACTCTATTCAGGTTTCAATACACAACCATTTAAAAAATTTAAAATCTACGGGGATTTTGCATTGCAAAAGACATAAAAGTACGGTTGATCAAAAAATTGTGAGAGGTGTCCTGAGTACTTCCGAATGACGAAAATAAGTATACATTTCCCATTTTGAATCTCCGTACGATGTTTGTTTTCGTTCCTTTGAAATGCTCCGGGTAAAAACGGATGAAATATATAATTTATCGATTTGACGTTTTCTTCATTGACAGGTACAATGTATGTTTATTTTAATCAAGCTCGTCAAAAAGTGATGGAGCAATAACTTGAGGCAGACTATAGAATCTTTCTCAGTGAACTTTATTTAGCTAATAGGAAAACAATGTATTAGTCTATTGTCCTTAAGAGAAAAACTCAGTCCAGACTTCGTTTTCAAATTAACGCGTACATGTAATGGTATAGTTTTAACAATACAAGGCGCTACCGTTTGTCTGCCCCTATTTCTCTCTGTCTCTCAATTTGTTTCTAATTAAGCATCTATTACCATGGGTTTATATACATTTATATATTCAAAGAGAAAACAATTCACATTGGTTCTATCCATCTGGTATAATCGAAATAGCCACATAACAATTATAAACAATCGATAATTCGTGATAAATATACAATCTACATGTAGTTAACCTATTGGCATTTATATAGATTAGCCCTGCAAAATTTCCCGCTTTGATCGCGGACACGGCCAATGTATTGTTTACCAGCATAATTGTAGGTGGTATGGGACAACTGTCGAAATTGAAGTGGATAAAAGTACTTTAGAATCAAAATACTTTCATCGGGTAAGAAATTCATATTTTACATTATTTGACAAAAAAAATATGTTTTAAACATTTTTGGAAAGGTAAAAATTTAAAAGCCCTCAGTGGGATTCGAACTCATGATTTACAGATTGGTGGTGAACGCTATACACCATTACCTACGCTGTTAGGTAACTATTGCGGGAAAGAAAACATTTATTGTTTATGTCGTTAGGAAGTAAGTAACAATATGGAGGTGTTCCATACCACCTTGACAACGCACTATAATCTAATGTTTGCTAGAATTTTCGAGGAGCTGAGCATGATTGAATCAATTTCAAGCCTAAGCTAGCGACAATTTTGTCAGAAAGGCAAATTAGTAACTTTTATATATTATTGTTCATGACGGTTTCACACTAACTTAATTCACAGCTTTCCTGTTACAAATGAAATTTTTCTTAGTTCGCCTGAATACCAACCATGAGACTAAATTTGAATTATAAAGTTAACCGCCAATCAATTGCTTGTAAGACATGGTGCAAACATATTCAATATCTAATATTTACAAATCTGATTGTAAGTGGAATTCAGTGATAAAAAAATTAAAATAAATTAAATCAAATATTCTTAGTTACAAGTATTATTCGGTAAAATTCTTTCTAATCATCAAATTGTTAACATAGCAGTGGTTAAAGCTTGCATTATTTTAACAGGTGTTAAAATAACGCTTAAAGTGAGCACAATTTAGAATTTATATTTGGTATATCGATCAAAATTTAAAGGCTTTCTTTTGTTTTACCTTTTTCCTTTACTACATACGACTCTGTAGTCTTTGTAAATGGACCAATTGTACGTGTGCTTTGTTGGTTTTGGTTCGAAGTCAATAAAGCTGATTGCAATGTATGGATCTCCTTTGTTGATTTTTTTGTTATTGGAATTGGTGAAGTTGTTGTTCTTGATGTTCCTGTCTTGATTGTTGTTTTTATTGTCGTTGGTTTTGTTGTTGTTGTTGTTATCTGTGTTGTTGTTGTCGCTGGTAGTGTTGCAGTTGTGTCAGGGATGTATACTTAAAAGTAGTATCAATACTTAGCCTGATATATTGTACAAAATACGTGTTCAAATTCAGAACTATTGTATTTTTCTAACACAGAAAGTAATATGTACCTCTGTAGGCTTTTTTTTTCGTTTTACCTTTTTCGTTTGCTATATACCTTCTGTAGCCTTTGTAAACGGAAGTTTTGTATGTGTCCTTTGTTGTTTTTGATCCGAAGTCAATAAAGATGATTGCAATGTATGGATCTCCTTTGTTGATATTTTTGTTATTGGAATTGGTGAAGTTGTTGTTCTTGATGCTCTTGTCTTGGTTGTTGTAGTTGTCGTTGTTTTCTTGATTGTAGTTATCTCTATTTTTGTTGTCGTTGGTTTTGTTGTTGTTGTCGCTGGTAGTGTTGTAGTTGTGTCAGGGATGTATACTTAAAAGTAGTATCAATACTTAGCCTGATATATTGTACAAAATACGTGTTCAAATTCAGAACTATTGTAATTTTCTAACACAGAAAGTAATATGTACCTCTCCAGGTCAAATTAAATCCTGTTGCGTTGTGTATTTTATCCGACACAAATGTTACGACGAAAATGTTCCCAGTGGCCTTCTGATCAAATGGAGAGAAATCACCACATCGATTCATAATTAGCCGGCAACACGGTTCAATCCTCTTTATCTGACAAATACATGTATACATATTTCTTCATTCTATAATAATACCAAGGTATACATATTGTAACAAGTTTACTCAATATTGCATGCCTACCTGTAAATAATCCTCACATTTTGATGAAAAGCGGTACTTTACAATATTGAACTCTAAAAAGTTCAGAGAGACCATAGCATGTGGATTACCCGTTTTCAGGGTCCATGTGTAATTTGCATTGTTTGGATAGCTTCCAGGATAACCTGGTGACATAAAAGCACCGCTGCTACCATTTTTCGACGCATTGATTTGTTTATGGATGAAATATTTCTGCCCTAGTTGGTGTGTATAAAAGAATGTCGCTGTTATTAAAGATAACAAAATAATAGTAGTATAACAAACAAGTCATTATATATCATTATAATACTTACCAATCACAGAAGGTATCAGATAAAGCAGCGGCAGAACGTTCATCTTGTAGGAGAAGAACAGACTTCAAATCAGCTCCATATACTTTGAAAGGAGGAATGGCAGTGTAAATTGATTTTGATATCAATATAAACATAAGTTC
Organism: Magallana nippona; assembly: GCA_033439105.1. NCBI lineage: Eukaryota > Metazoa > Mollusca > Bivalvia > Ostreida > Ostreidae > Magallana > Magallana nippona. The sequence continues at coordinate 44,204,997 of CM065922.1, read as the reverse complement.
TAATTATTTTTAATTGTAAGTGGATATTTATTTCCGTAACAATATAGCTGTATAATGCAAACATATCCCTGATGGCTTACTCTTATTGCTTTAACAACTGCACCAATATCATTTACAAAAGGAAGACAAGCACAAAAACGGACATTCTTACTAACCAAATTTTTGAAGACTGAATAGTTGCCCATATGTGCTTTTTAGCTTATAAAGACAGCTATTGATTATCACGTGAGCGTTCGCATTTTTTCATTCAATGATTGTAACACCAGCAGACACCACATTCTTAAACGTATCTATTCCTAATAAGAAGCTTATTGTCCGCTTCGCTAAACTATGCAACAATATCAATATCTAACCTACATGTAACTTTGTATCAAGTAGATTACGATGTATGAATTACAATACAATACAATGTTATAAATTCTTTATATTCTTTTCATACTTCTTCATACTGATTAACTTTACCAAAATAAGTCATCATATTCGAGAGAAACACATTTTCTTTGAATTTCTATGCATAACTTTAGACATCAGCTTATCTCTTTACTCAATTACCAACCTCCCGTTGTGCCTTAAAATTATGCTTAATCGCATTGTGGGATGGATTTTTAGTTTGTGATTTATCCACGGTATTGTGCGTATATAATCAGAATAGATGTTATAGAGAAATATGGGAAAGATAAAATATATTCCCAAAGCAAATATTTCACATTATTCAAGTTCATTATTGAAGCTTAAATCGGAAATAATTGGTTTATTATTTACCTTACAAATTGGTATATCACGATTCAAAAAAAATGTATTTGTAACATATATTAAGATAAAAATGGATATCCCTCAAAATGGCTCACTGATGTCTTTAGTAATGGTATAGGCATTGAAAAAGTGTCTTTGTTTGTGTTAAAAGTACAAATCAAATATCGTTTTCAGATTGTGCAAAAATTTTCATGTTCAACGTAATCCATGTACAATTTGCTTTCAGAACCCCCAAGTCATCCAGGAAGACACCGACAGTACCAGTATTCATGTTTATTAAACTAAAGCCAGTGCATTTCTCTAACTTCCTCATAGCAAAATTTAAATGAAAACTGCAAAAGGAACTTATATGTGGAAGAAATAACCATGAACGATATGTATGTTTCTCATTTCAATAAATGGCCAGCCTCATTTCGATGACAAAACCCTATTATTTTATAAGGAAATTCGGAACATTGATAACCCTATTATTATATAAGGAAATTCGGAACATTGATTGATTGGCATTTGTACATTGTATTTTCAGGGAAATACGGCAGTGACAATTTTAATGTTTATAACGGGAATGGAAATGTCTAATTATAACTATATTTAAGAATATTTCAATCGATTATTCCGTTTGTATTCTGATCATTGTCCGTCGCCCGTCCGTCCGTCTGTCCATCTGTAAACTTTTCACACTTTCAACTTCTTCTCTAAATCACTGGGTCAAATTGTACCAAACTTGGTACAAAGCATCCTTATTGAAAGGGGTTTTAAATTCTTAAAATAAAGGACACAACCTTTTTTAAAAGGGAGATAATTGCAAAACAGAGATCTAGGATGTGTGTCTTTGAAAATTTCTTCTCAGAAACCACTGCACCAGAAATGTCAATATTTACACAAAAGCTTGTATATATAGTGAAGATTCGAAATTGTAAAAATCGTGCCCCTCGTGCCCCAGGCGGGGTTCAAAGTTTAACATAGAAATACATAGGGAAAATGTTAAAAAAAATCTTCTTCTCAAGAACTACTGCACCAGAAATGCCAATATTTACACAAAAGCTTGCATATATAGTGAATATTCTAAATGACTCCTGGACAAAAAGTGAGGCCCCAGGCGGGGTTCAAAGTTTAACATATTTTGGAATATGTTTAAAAATCTTCTCTTCAAGAACAACAATGCAACAGTTTGGGATATTATGATGCATACATCTTTAAATAATGTAGATTCTAATTTGTAAAAATCGTGACCCCCGAACTAATATTGGGGCACCAAGAGGGGTTCAAAATTTAACATTAAAATATATAGGAAACGTTTAAAAATGTTCTTCTCGAGAACTACAATGTTACAGTTTGTGGGATTACTATGCAAGCATCCGTGGCTTATGTAGATTCTAAATTGGTAAATTCGTGACCCCCGGACTAATACTTGGGTCCCAAGAGGGGTCAAAGTTTAATATAGAAATATATAGGTAACATGTTTAAAAATCTTCTTCTCGGGAACTTCAATGCTACAATTTTTGAGATTACTATACATACAACCTTGGATAATGTAGATTCGATTGTTTTAAAATAGTGACCCTTGGACTAATACTGGGGATCCAAGATGGGTTCAATGTTTAATGTAGAAGTATATATGGAAAATGTTTAAAAATCTTCTCGAGAACTACAATGCTTCAATTTGTCAGATTACTATGTAAGCATCCTCACATAGTGTAGATTTTAAATTATAAAAGCCGTGACATTCGATCTAATACTGGGGACCCAAGTGGGGTTCAAAGTTTAACATAAAAATATAGAGGGAAAATGTTTAAAACTCTTCTAGAGAACTACGATGCTTCAATTTGAGAGATTACTATACAAGCATTCTTAACTAATGTAGATTCTAAATTGATAAAGCTGTCCCCACTGTACTAATACTGGGGCCCCAAGAGGGATTCAAAGTTTAACAGAAATATATATGGAAAATGTTTTTTAAAAGTTTTTCTCGAGAACTATATTGCTACAGTTTGTGAGATTACTATGCAAGAATCCTCAAATAGTGTAAATTCTAAATTGTTAAAGCCAACCATAAGCCCCGGACCAATACTGGGGCCCCAGAAAGGGGTTCAAAGTTTAAAATAAAAATAGCATATGCCACGAAATAGAATGTTACAAGGAACTGTTGTTCAGGTGAGCGATGTGGCCCATGGGTCTCTTGTTTTGGTTACTTGTCACTTTTTTTTTTATACTTTTGACGATGACAATGCGTAACAACTTTTCATGATTTGTGGAAACGTTAGCTTCATTCTAACCACAGCGTTCACTGACCTGCATGGGTGATCTAAGGCGTCCAAAATGTTGATTAAGGGGTGTTCGGAAATTATTGAGACATTTACTCTTATTTCCTCTGAAAATAATGATCTCTTGAAAATTCACCAGAAAGTGCACCGAGATAAATGTTAAATGTAAAAATTGCATACCAGTTGGTACGCAATAAGTATCTGTTTATTGTCCCTTTGTTTTCATTCTAGCTAAAAATAAATTGAGGCTCTTGGCCTCCTTTTATTGTATACTTTTTGTTTAGGCGGATACTTGGTCGTAAAATGTCTTCTTCCGAGATTCTATATTGACTGTGCCTCTTTGACGTCAAAATTCAAAACGCCTTCGTGGTCATATTGCTATGGCTTAGTTGATATTCTTATAATTCCTCTGCATTTCATCTCGAACACACGTGAACACTGCACAAAAGTTAGTCAACATAACAAGAAAAATGAGCATATTTAATGTGATTCCTTTTCTCATAAACAGTAGGTTTACTAACATTTTTTAAGTGAAAATTCAAAATTACTTATTTCCTAGTTATATATCTAAACCCTGTACCCCAGAAAAACAATAAAATGCCTTTCTTTGTTGTATCACACGGACTATGAAAGAAGCGATTATCAAAAAAGATGATTGTCTAATGGGGGTTAAGTTGTGTTTTCTGCAATGCTCACTAACTTCATGGCCGCATGAAATACAAAAAAAACAAATTTCAATGAACACAAATTATATGAGATTGAAAGTATAATTGCTAGATTCCTACATTACTCTGGATGACTTAGGTCTCTCTCGGAATTCAGAAATTCAAAATACAAGATTTGGACACATTTCATCTCCATTCGATTATGATTTATGACTTTATCAAAGCATTAATCTACGTTAAGCGAATTTTATTTTGATATAATTTAGTTCTTTGTTCATGATTTCTTTTTTACTACAGAATAAATTTATGCATATGAATTATAATTTTCCGAAATTCCATTTACATGTACCAATGTTTAAGGTGGTTCATTGACTCTTCCGCACTGGGTCTTCATATGTGACCAATTTTACATAATATACATACCTGTAATTTTCAGAAAAACAACAATAATTGACTCCATGATGAAGATTGCAATGACAAGAAAATTAATGGTAGACTAGAAACTGGGAAACATGCGTTGACTTTTTTTCAGAGATAAGAAGGTGGGATCATCTGCATCATTCCTATTGTTAAGGTTGATTTCCGAAATATGTTTTTCTGTGAAATATTTTGACATTATTGGCGGCTTTTGTTAAACAACAGTTTCTAGGATATTTAGAAAAACGTACGCTCCGGTAAAGATGGTCTTTGCAACACAAATCTCATGATGATTATTCCCGTCTCACGACAATGAAAATAAAATGATATACAATCCACGTACTATGTGGGGAATTTTTACGATTCAATATCTACAAGTTGCTATAAATATTATGGAGGAACGTAAACCAAGTTTGGGTTTGTTGATTTTGTTCCCAATTATTCGCAATTAAACCGTGTCAATTCTTCGTAACAAACTCACAATTAAGAATAAAATGCATTTAAAGAGTTTACATTTGTGTGTCAGTAACGATGAAAGTATGCTTTCTCAGTGTCACATAAAGAACCATATGCGATGAGGTCTAATTTGTGCCCCCATTTTTTTATAAATTTAAAAAAAAACATCATATCATAAAGATATTTTGAAAAAAACATAAAACTGAATATGCTAGTTACAGAAATCTAAACGTTTTACAACTTCGATCATTCCTCGTGCCTCTATGACGTCACGTTAATGGGCCATTTCCCGCATTTTCTCAAAAGCATGAAAAATTCATCCGTTTTTCTTCATATTCAAGAGTAGGAGGTATAGAGCGCAATGTTGCTCCAAAACCATTTTTACATATATCATTGTTCATATTACTTTGCACATCATATTAAAAAATGGTGTTGGAGCAAGCCTGCGCTCGACGTTTCCTTTTAAAAAAACTGATAGGGAATGCCCCATTTTGACTAAAATGCGTACTTTTTGTGAAATCAGCTCACTATTAACATATCAAATTTCTATTATGACTTCGATTAGACAATTTATCTTTATAAACCTGAACTAGATATTTGTCAACCTATCTTTTAGCAAGTTTCTAAAGCTCTATATATAACTTTGGATTTTGGGGCATAAAAACACTTTATCCCGCACATTGTCCTTTGTATGGTCGGGCAGATTACAATAAACATTCCTCACCAAAAACATTAAAAATAAGAACTCAAAAGTACGAAAAAGCATATCCTTGACAATCCGAACCACCGTTGACCGGCAGCTGCATATTAATCGATTACGGCTTTTTCTTTCTTTTTTTTTTTTTTTTTTTTTTTTTTTTTACAATATAATGACATTAAAACAGAGATATTTTAAATATACACGTACATGTACATGTCAAGAATGTTAAAGCAAAATGTTAGTTTAGAAAACAAACAGTGCATTTGCATTTTTGAAACATATTTCGACTGTTACAAACGATGTCAGCTAAGTTAACCTTACAGGCGTTTTACATTTTCGTTGATGATTTTTCATTTCAAATAGATGAGACCACTGTCAAACATCAGATTTTTAATGGATGCCCAATACTAATTTTCTTAAATTTCTTAAAGTCAATCAAAAACATAAAAATGGAGTCGGTAAATAATAAAAATTACAAAATTTCCGAATCTTTGGTAGATTAAACAAACAATAGTGTTCAAAACATTATCAATACTTAAAAATTATCATAATTATTAAAGGTTCGTAATTACTCAATGTGTTAAAGCAACAAAATGAAAAAAATTACGAGAAAAAATAAGTTTAAAATAAAAAACCAAAAACAAAATATGTTCGCAGTCCTGAAAGTAAATAAGTGTGTCTTTCTAAACAAAGAGGGTTGCTAGAATTCCTGCGTTAAATTTCTTTGGTCAAATGATGACACCAATATTATGTGACCAAATATAGCACTCGATACGTCTTGATAATACACATTAAAAAGTGCGATAACTCGTAAGCCGGAAAATTGTAAAATCAAGATATATATATATATATATATATATATATATATATATATATATATATATATATATATATATATATATATATATAAAGTATTTTAAGAAAACTTAAAATTCCTTTGAATTAATATACTAGTATATAGATATTGACCTTTTTGTTCCTTTAATTAATAAATGTTCATAGAGTACGAAAACAATGCGTTTCCTGTAGCAGCGATGGGAAGGCGCATCTCTTTCCATTCAAAATATCAAAATGAAGAAAAAAAGCACTACACTTCCTTACTTTGGATTACTTTAATGTTTTCAGCAACCATGAGTGTCTTTTTTAGAATAAACTTGCCTTACATGCACTGATACTCGCAACGCATTTGCACTACCCTAGGAAATATGTTGTTCCACGTTAGGATGAAAACACCATGACAACTGTACTTTGTTCGTTTCAAAAATCAATCCCGTTTATAAAGTATTTTGTTCATGAGGTTTATGTACTAAAATTGAATCAAACACAGGTTGCATCGAAAAAAATATTAAAGTAAAATAATTTTAACCCCATTAGTCTTACAATATTTGACATTAGCATTCAGCTAATGTCTTTCCGTCACTTAATACCGTAAGTCAGTTATCCTCGATCATAAATTGTGTCTATATGTTATTTTTATTTCATAAAAAAGCAATGAAATCAAAATAGCCAGTTAAATTTCAATAAGTGGTGAAGAATTATAGATAACAATAGGCGCGTAAAATATTGTAAGATTAATATAAAAGCAGTGGAGTTTTTACATACTAATCATAGCTTTCGTTCAGCAAACATTATATATTTGATATATATCTAGTCCTTCGTCATCCAATCTTCCTGGTGTTTTATGGAGAATGAGAAACTGAAGATAGCCGAAACTCGTACGGTTCAAACTGACGTAAGAGTACGCTATTGACACTCTATAACATATATATTAGTGAAGAAACTAAGTGCCAATGATTGGAATCCGCTAAATTACAGTGAAAGTGGATAAAAACTATGTTGATGGGGAAAAGCCGAGAATGAATAAATATTAATTTCAATCACATATTTTTATAACCTTTATAAAAACCAATCACACAAACAACAATATTATATTAAATTTACGAGCGGGAGATAATCAAAGCTGTAAAAACAATGAAAAATATTTCAAAATTGTAACAATATACAGATACAATTTTGTTTAAGAATACAAATTTACGAAGCTATCTACTATTTAAAGGACAGACGACACAAAATCAGTTTCTTCTAAAGGCATTTTCTTTGATAAAAATAAATTATATGATCATAATATTCCCATTTGACAAGCATTAGATTAAAACACACAGCTCAATTAAATCTGCTGAAAATCCCAGCTTACAGATAATCTCCGAGTTTTGCCGGTCTTTAATGAGATAAGAAATCTATGTGTGTTATTTGTCAGAGACGGTCTAGAAAGCAATTGGCTGCATAGTAAACAACAATGGATGAGGAATGAACAGATACTATATTTGTGTTACAAAAGTTAAATGTGAAATCAAGCACCAACAAATTAAAATGAACTTAATATAAACAGGTTTTGTTGAAAAGCCTATATAAATCCTCTCCCGAAAACAAAGTAGTGAAATTAAAAGATATTTTTTCATAGAATATCTAGTATGCATGTAGTATCATTGGTTAATAAAGTTATTTAGAAATTTTGTATACATATGATGATGGAAAATTATTAAAATAATAAGGTAATAAATTAAATTGAATCTGAAAACCTCATCTAAGATTGATATAGCAAATTATAATCTTGTCAACCAGACAGGCAATAACTTTATTACATGGTAGATTCTCAATATTCAGTAAAGTTCGACAAATGTTAGGAATTGCACAGATGTCTGCCTAATCTAAAATCCATATTGATCCAATCTTACGGATCCAAAACATCGATTTTGATAAGGTTGATATTTATCTAAGTATTTTTTAAATTCAACTTTGTGGAAGACTAATTAGATGTTAATTATATTTCGTATATATATGTTTCTCTGTGTACTATAAAACAATAGGTTTTCCTGTAAAATTTCGTTTCATTCATTGTTCATCTGAATCTAATGTCAGTATATAGTATGAAGTCATCAGTGTACATAATATTTCAGGGTTTTTTTAAGGTTTAATCGACAGCAACAGAAAATGTGTTATAGACAACATAGAAACACTAATGAAAATAAAATGGTCTTCATAAAAAATTGTAAGAAAGATTAAATTACATTTGAATATAAAGAAATACAAGGAGTGTGAGATTTAATCTGAATACTATATCAAAAGACAAGTGTTTCAGTCTTAAAAACAGCAGAATAATTGATTATGAAAATTGGTAGTTCATTTAATTAATTTTCAATCACAAATTATAATCCTTGTAATTAAAATGGCTTAATATTACATTCAGAGAGATGATGAATTTAAAAGATTGTTCACAGCAACTCCTATTGTTACATAAAGTAAACAAAAAACTAACTTGATCTAATAACAAACTCAAATTAAAGTACTGATAGTACTGAAAAGCGCTAACCTAGCTTGGTTCTTCTGAAAATTTACATTGTGCAAGCTAACTTAGAAAGAATCGATATGATTTTTCTACATTTCAGCTTCTGTATACGTACTATATTTCCTCATGACTGCGATGCAGCCCATGCAATTATGTACGTAAGCCCCTCACATTAGATTCACAATTGCCCGTACATTAGATTCACAATAGCCCGTGCAACTTCGTGCGTAAACCCCTGAAACTGGTTCCCTAACTAGTTTAAATAATGTATTTTTCTGCTTATAGGGGCGGTTATTTGATGCACCGGAAGTAGAAGTCTAACGACAATTAAGCGCTGAGTAATGCTTAGCGCTTTATAAATGAAATCAAAAGATTTTTTAGTTGTTAGTATCAAGATTGAGGGAGACACTAGAAATAATAATCTTACCGTGACCAGGCTACGCTCAGGTCACAGTAAGAATTCGTCCCATATACTTGCAATGTAGCATCCGCGAAGTGGATCTGCTTGGCGTCGATCTTAAGTCTGTTAACAATAATCTTCAGGGGAAAAACACATATTTATACATCACAAACCTTTTTGAATATGCATATGTAGTTAAGTCCTCAAAGTACCCATTCAATGCGTCGTACCAAGGCATTTTGTTAATAAACACGTTTGAATTCGCCTGCAATTTTGTCGGAAATCGCACTCGGAATGTCTCAGATTTTATCATCAACATGGCGACCGTAAATAGCGAATTTTCAACCGTGATGTTAAAAGGGGCAGTGCTTACGTTGCAAAAACAGTAAAGGTGGTAAAATACACTCGACATTTCTTTTTCATTTGCTACGAAGCAAGTATACGGGACGAATTATATCGTTAAACCGGGTCCGTAGGACATCTGTCATTTTAACGATAGAACATTCTATCTAGGGAGACCCTTAATTAAGTGGACCTCTATACATTTACCAACATATTTACTCATATTGTATTTCTTGACACATTTGTATCTCTTAAAGCCATAAGTTTATTCGTTTAAGTCCAATAACTAATAAATGAGAGTTTAGCCTTTAAGAGCCAAATTTTGTAACATTTCTGGTTGAGAAAATGATAAGTTGTATACATTATAACTTACTATGTGTTGTCAAGACAAAATCCTTTTTATGGTAATAATGATTCCTTTTTTGATGAGCTTTTGATTGGAAATCCAAAATCTGACAATTTTTTTCACATGATGATATTTTAAAATAACAGTCACTATTTTTACTCCACTTCATAATTGTTCAAGGAAGCAGAAATGGGATTCTAAGCTTAGAATAATTCATGTTTATGTTTAGGGTTATCGGACTTTTAATATCAACTAGCAAAATGTATTTCTTTATGATATAAATAGTTAATGTCTTTGTATTTTGATAACGATTAAACACGGATGCATCCATATTAAGACTGTATATTCTAAAAAATGTAAGTCAGGGGCTAATAACTACCAACTGATATTTGGCTACAATGTATGGGTTAAAAGAAAAGATACAGTTTATCTAAAATATGTTTTACGGTGCTACCGTTGTGGCGAGCGCAGTAAGAATTACACATACGTTGCATCATTGTCAACCTAGTGATATTTTGACAGTTATCAACTAAGAATTTTTTTTGAGAGAGAGAGAGATAGAGAGAGAATTATATAATATTTCTAATAAATCATGCTTTAAAAAGTGCTTGAGAATAGAAGGAAACCTCAACATCCCTGCTTTAAACAAGACTCGTAAAAGTTATTGTACGCCTTATTTTCCATTTCTTACCCCTATTCTTACAATACTTTTACTTATAAGCCTCTGATTTCTTTTAACAGTTCCGAATATTTTGTGTAGATAAACCTTACATTGCCTTCAGTGGCGATAAAAGATTGAAATGTATGAACTTATTCAAAGTCAAAAGAAAAGTTACAGATATCCCATGCATTTCAAAAAAGTTCCGGAAACTGCAAGTAAACAACGAATATAAAAAAGTAGAAACTCCCATGTAATCAGATGTAACGAATACAAAAAGTTGATATACACACATGCTGATATCAACGATAAGAAAACTAAAATGTTCTATATATATATTAAAGAATCATTTTCAGGTTTAATACAATTGTTATTACCGATAATACAATGTGCAATCAAACATAAAATAAATAACTTACTTATCTCATTTGTCCCCAATATTTCTGAAATTATATTTTAAGATCATTTCATTTTTGATGATAAATAGACCAATATATCAATTATTTTCATTTATAACTTGGTGGATAATTTTGACTACGTTATTCTAGATTAAAAGCTTATCCACACGTCATCAATATCAAATATCCGAAGACAAGCCAGGGTTGTCAAAATACCTCAACACCTACGGCATTCACACAAAATCAAAGTTGTTGGTAGCCTGGTACACGCAATTTTTATTTTTACTGATTTAATATTAACTCAACTTTAGTATACAAAAAAAAAACTCCGATGGGACTCAGATTTTAAATAAAGTTTCATTATGTAATAATACAAAGTTACTTGAAAATCAAATCAGGAATTCAATACTTCCAACAACAAATCCTCTTAGAAAACAAAACAAAAATTGAAAAATATATACCTGGAATACCTGTCGTACAAAATAATACATACAGTTCCAGACAATAAGTATCATATTATAAATACCCATAGTATTGTTCTGTTCAGTAATTTGTTGTGTTGATATCAACATAGTGGTCTTCTTAATTGAGTTAGTTTGGGTGAGCAATATTTCTTGCTTCTCTGTCGTTGTGTGTACTAAAAATAAGTCCTTTCTAATTATTTTAAGTGTAATGAAAATTTAATGCAATATGATACAATACTACATAAGCGTAGGATGAATGAGATTAATAAAAGCAGGTGTTAACAAGACCTGTCAAATTTTGCATATTCACAAAGTGAAAAAAAAATAAGTCAAATGAAGAAATATAAGTGTGAATAAGTAAATGTTATATTGCTTCTTCTGCACGAGTTTGTTCTTGTTTTTTCTTAAGTATATTTTCTGAATAGCAGGACATTGCTATTTCTACCTTTTAAACAAATGTCCCAAATATATGTAGCCTAGATCAGTTTTATTCCCATTATAATTTATAAAATTTACATAGGACAATTTCTAAACCTATAGATCTGAACTATGAAAAACATCTTTGAAAACAAATTTGTCATGAACTCCCAATGGCCATTTTGGAAGAGCTTTACTTTCTAATTTGACTGTCTCGCGAATCTAAAAGTTAGGAGCGATAAGGTGGTATTGGACACCTGTCAATATTAATGTGGATAAAAAAAAACCCAGTATAATCAAACACCTACACCCATTAAGAATTTTAAAATTTTTCACTTTTAATTAAAACATTTGTTTTAACAACTTTTGGATAGGTAACAATAATAAAAGCCCATGCGGGATTTGAGCTCATGACTACCAGATTCGTAGGTAACGCTCTAACCAATTGTGCTACGCTGATAGATACCAATTTTAGGAGAAAACAACATTTATAATTATACGTGATTTTAGTGTATATTTTAATAGTATATCACAATATGGAAGTGTCACATACCACCTTATACGTGACAAGTCATTTGATTTTCAAATTGAGAAGCGCTTGGATACCAGAATTAAAAAAATAAGGTTTCACAATTGAGTATATTTTATAATAAAATATATTGTTAACATTTAATCAAAGGCTTATACGATAGAATGCAATATTCTTGCTGAAATTATTTTGTTTGCAAAGAAAATTGATATTAAGTTGTAAGCAATTATCAAAATATAAGGATACTATTGTATTTTACAAGAAATAAATCGAACAATCTAAAGTACAAAATTTTTTGGCATATCAAAACATTTAAAATGGTAATAGTTAAATTTAAAAGTTCAAAATGAGCACAATATTTTTTTTTTTAATTTGATATAACAGGGCAAAGGCTATTTTTTCGTTTTACCTTTTTCGTTTGCTATATACGCTTCTGTAGCTCTGAAGTTTTGAATGTGTCCTTTGTTGTTTTTGATTCGAAGTCAATAAAGATGATTGCAATGTATGGATCTCCTTTGTTGATATTTTTGTTATTGGAATTGGTGAAGTTGTTGTTCTTGATGCTCTTGTCTTGGTTGTTGTAGTTGTCGTTGTTTTCTTGATTGTAGTTATCTCTATTTTTGTTGTCGTTGGTTTTGTTGTTGTTGTCGCTGGTAGTGTTGTAGTTGTGTCAGGGATGTATACTTAAAAGTAGTATCAATACTTAGCCTGATATATTGTACAAAATACGTGTTCAAATTCAGAACCATTGTAATTTTCTAACACAGAAAGTAATATGTACCTCCCCAGGTCAAATTAAATCCTGTTGCGTTGTGTATTTTATCCGACACAAATGTTACGACGAAAATGTTCCCAGTGGCCTTCTGATCAAATGGAGAGAAATCACCACATCGATTCATAATTAGCCGGCAACACGGTTCAATCCTCTTTATCTGACAAATACATGTATACATATTTCTTCATTCTATAATAATACCAAGGTATACATATTGTAACAAGTTTACTCAATATTGCATACCTACCTGTAAATAATCCTCACATTTTGATGAAAAGCGGTACTTTACAATATTGAACTCTAAAAAGTTCAGAGAGACCATAGCATGTGGATTACCCGTTTTCAGGGTCCAGGTGTAATTTGCATTGTTTGGATAGCTTCCAGGATAACCTGGTGACATAAAAGCACCGCTGCTACCATTTTTCGACGCATTGATTTGTTTATGGATGAAATATTTCTGCCCTAGTTGGTGTGTATAAAAGAATGTCGCTGTTATTAAAGATAACAAAATAATAGTAGTATAACAAACAAGTCATTATATATCATTATAATACTTACCAATCACAGAAGGTATCAGATAAAGCAGCGGCAGAACGTTCATCTTGTAGGAGAAGAACAGACTTCAAATCAGCTCCATATACTTTGAAAGGAGGAATGACAGTGTAAATTGATTTTGATATCAATATAAACATAAGTTCTAATTATTTTTAATTGTAAGTGGATATTTATTTCCGTAACAATATAGCTGTATAATGCAAACATATCCCTGATGGCTTACTCTTATTGCTTTAACAACTGCACCAATATCATTTACAAAAGGAAGACAAGCACAAAAACGGACATTCTTACTAACCAAATTTTTGAAGACTGAATAGTTGCCCATATGTGCTTTTTAGCTTATAAAAATAGCTATTGATTATCACGTGAGCGTTCGCATTTATTCATTCAATGATTGTAACACCAGCAGACACCACATTCTTAAACGTATCTATTCCTAACAAGAAGCTTATTGTCCGCTTCGCTAAACTATGCAACAAAATCAATATCTAACCTACATGTAACTTTGTATCAAGTAGATTACGATGTATGAATTACAATACAATACAAGGTTATAAATTCATATTCTTCTCATACTTCTTCATACTGATTAACTTTACCAAAATAAGTCATCATATTCGAGAGAAACACATTTTCTTTGAATTTCTATGCATAACTTTAGACATCAGCTTATCTCTTTACTCAGTTACCAACCTCCCGTTGTGCCTTAAAATTATGCTTAATCGCATTGTGGGATGGATTTTTAGTTTTTGATTTATCCACGGTATTGTGCGTATATAATCAGAATAGATGTTATAGAGAAATATGGGAAAGATAAAATATATTCCCAAAGCAAATATTTCACATTATTCAAGTTCATTATTGAAGCTTAAATCGAAAATAATTGGTTTATTATTTACCTTATAAATTGGTATATCACGATTCAAAAAAAATGTATTTGTAACATATATTAAGATAAAAATGGATATCCCTCAAAATGGCTCACTGATGTCTTTAGTAATGGTATAGGCATTGAAAAAGTGTCTTTGTTTGTGTTAAAAGTACAAATCAAATATTGTTTTCAGATTGTGCAAAAATGTTCATGTTCAACGTAATCCATGTACAATTTGCTTTCAGAACCCCCAAGTAATCCAGGAAGACACCGACAGTACCAGTAATAATGTTTATCAAACTAAAGCCAGTGCATTTCTCTAACTTCCTCATAGCAAAATTTAAATGAAAACTGCAAAAGGAACTTAAATGTGGAAGAAATAACCATGAACTACATGTATGTTTCTCATTTCAATAAATGACCAGCCTCATGTCGATGACAAAACCCTATTATTTTATAAGGAAATTCGGAACATTGATAACCCTATTATTATATAAGGAAATTCGGAACATTGATTGATTGGCATTTGTACATTGTATTTTCAGGGAAATACTGCAGTGACAATTTTAATGTTTATAAGGGGAATGGAAATATCACTTATAAAATTTCAAAATAAGACATTTTTGCTTCCTGTATGTTTTATGTACATGTATATTTGCATTGTTTTCTCATAAAAATCTCAAAGTTTTAATTATAACTATATTTAAGAATATTTCAATCGATTATTCCGTTTGTAGCTCACTTGAATTGAAGGTTCAAGTGAGCTTTTCTGATCATTGTCCGTCGTCCGTCCGTCCGTCTGTCCATCTGTAAACTTTTCACACTTTCAACTTCTTCTCTAAAACACTGGGTCAAATTTAACCAAACTTAATACAAAGCATCCTTATGGAAAGGGGGTTATAAATTGTTAAAATAAAGGGCACAACCCATTTTAAAAGGGAGATATTTGCAAAACAGTGATCTAGGGTGTGTGTCTTTAAAAATTTCTTCTCAAAAACCACTGCACCAGAAATGTCAATATTTACACAAAAGCTTTTATATATAGTGAAGATTCGAAATTGTAAAAATCTTGCCCCTCGGGCCCCAGGCGGGGTTCAAAGTTTAACATAGAAATACATAGGGAAAATGTTAAAAAATCTTCTCAAGAACCACTGCACCAGAAATGCCAGTATTTACACAAAAGCTTGTATATATAGTGAATATTCTAAATTGTAAAATTTGTGACTTCTGGACAAAAAGTGAGGCCCCAGGCGGGGTTCAAAGTTTAACATATTTAGGAATATGTTTAAAAATCTTCTCTTCAAGAACAACAATGCAACAGTTTGGGATATTATGATGCATACATCCTTAAATAATGTAGATTCTAATTTGTAAAAATTGTGATCCCCGAACTAATATTGGGGCACCAAGAGGGGTTCAAAATTTAACATTAAAATATAAAGGAAACGTTTAAAAATGTTCTTCTCGAGAACTACAATGTTACAGTTTGTGGGATTACTATGCAAGCATCCGTGGCTTATGTAGATTCTAAATTGGTAAATTCGTGACCCCCGGACTAATACTTGGGCCCCAAGAGGGATCAAAGTTTAATATAGAAATATATAGGTAACATGTTTAAAAATCTTCTTCTCGAGAACTTCAATGCTAAAATTTTTGAGATTACTATACACACAACCTTGGATAATGTAGATTCGATAGTTTTAAAATAGTGACCCCTGGACTAATACTGGGGATCAAAGATGGCTTCAATGTTTAATGTAGAAGTATATACGGAAAATGTTTAAAAATCTTCTCGAGAACTACAATGCTTCAATTTGTCAGATTACTATTTAAGCATCCTCACATAGTGTAGATTTTAAATTATAAAAGCCGTGACATTCGATCTCATACTGGGGACCCAAGTGGGGTTCAAAGTTTAACATAGAAATATAGAGGGGAAATGTTTAAAACTCTTCTAGAGAACTACGATGCTTCAATTTTAGAGATTACTATACAAGCATTCTTAACTAATATAGATTCTAAATTAATAAAGCTGTCCCCACTGTACTAATACTGGGGCCCCAAGAGGGATTCAAAGTTTAACATAGAAATATATATGGAAAATGTTTTTTAAAAGTTTTTCTCGAGAACTATAATGCTACAGTTTGTGAGATTACTATGCAAGAATCCTCAAATAGTGTAAATTCTAAATTGTTAAAGCCAACCATAAACCCCGGACCAATACTGGGGCCCCAGAGAGGGGTTCAAAGTTTAAAATAGAAATAGCATATGCCACGAAATATAATGTTACAAGGAACTGTTGTTCAGGTGAGCGATGTGGCCCATGGGCATCTTGTTTTGGTTACTTGTCACCTTTTTTTTCATACTTTTGACGTTGACAATGCGTTACAACTTTTCATGATTTGTGGAAACGTTAGCTTCATTCTAACCACAGCGGTCACTGACCTGCATGGGTGATCTAAGGCGTCCAAAATATTGATTAAGGGGTGTTCGGAAATTATTGAGACATTGACTCTTATTTCCTCTGAAAATAATGATCTCTTGAAAATTCACCAGAGAGTGCACCGAGATAAATGTTAAATGTAAAAATTGCATACCAGTTGGTACGTAATAAGTATCTATTTATTGTCCCTTTGTTTTCATTCTAGCTAAAAATAAATTGAAGCTTTTGGCCTCCGTTTATTGTATACTTTTTGTTTAGGCGGATGCTTGGCCGTAAAATGTCTTCTTCCGAGATTCTATATTGACTGTGCCTCTTTGACGTCAAAATTCAAAACGCCCTCGTGGTCAGATTGCTATGGCTTGGTTGATATTCTTATAATTCCTCCGCATTTCAACTCAAACACACGTGAACATTGCACAAAAGTTAGTCAACATAACTAGAAAAACGAGCATATTTAATGTGATTCCTTTTCTCATAAACAGTAGGTTTACTAACATTTTTTAAGTAAAAATTTAAAATTACTTATTTCCTAGTTATATATCTAAACCTTGTACCCCAGAAAAACAATAAAATGCTTTTCTTTGTTGTATCATACGGACTATGAAAGAAGCGATTATCAAAAAAGATGATTGTCTAATGGGGGTTGTGTTTTCTGCAATGCTCACTAACTTCATGGCCGCATAAAATACAAAAAAAAATATTTCAATGAACACAAATTATATTAGATTGAAAGTATAATTGCTAGATTCCTACATTACTCTGGATGACTTAGGTCTCTCTCGGAATTCAGAAATTCAAAATACAAAATTTGGACACATTTCATCTCCATTCGATGATGATTTATGACTTTATCAAAGCATTAATCTACGTTAAGCGAATTTTATTTTGATATAATTTATTTCTTTGTTCATGATTTCTTTTTTACTACAGAATAAGTTTATGCACATGATTTATAATTTTCCGAAATTTCATTTACCAATGTTTAAGGTGGTTCATTGACTCTTCCGCACTGGGTCTTCATATGTGACCAATTTAACATAATATACATACCTGTAATTTTCAGAAAAACAACAATAAATGACTTCATGATGAAGATTCCAATGACAAGAAAATTAATGGTACACTAGAAACTGGGAAACATGCGTTGACTTTTTTCAGAGATAAGAAGGTGGGATCATCTGCATCATTCCTATTGTTAAGGTTGATTTCCGAAATATGTTTTTCTGTGAAATATTTTGACATTATTGACGGCTTTTGTTAAACAACAGTTTCTAGGATATTTAGAAAAACGTACGCCCCGGTAAAGATGGTCTTCGCAACACAAAACTCATGATGATTATTCCCGTCTCACGACAATGAAAAGAAAATGACATACAATACACGTACTATGTGGGGAATTTTTACGATTCAATATCTACAAGTTGCTATAAATATTATTGAGGAACGTAAACCAAGTTTGGGTTTGTTGATTTTGTTCCCAATTATTCGCAATTAAACCGTGTCAATTCTTCGTAACAAACTCACAATTAAGAATAAAATGCATTTAAAGTGTTTACATTTGGGTGTCAGTAACGATAAAAGCATACTTTTTCAGTGTCACATAAATGAGTATGGTCACTAAAAACATTAAAATAAGAACTCAAAAGTACGAAAAAGCATATCCTTGACAATCCGAACAACCGTTGACTGGCAGCTTCACATTAATCGATCACGGCTTTTTTTTTTTGTTTTTTGTTTTGTTTTTTTTACAATGAAATGGCAGAGTTATTTTAAATATACATGTACATGTACATTTCAAGAATGTTAAAGCAAAATGTTAGTTTAGAAAACAAACAGTGCATTTTTGAAACATATTTCGACTGTTACAAACGATGTCAGCTAAGTTAACCTTACAGGCGTTTTACATTTTCGTTGATGATTTTTCATTTCAAATAGATGAGACCACTGCCAAACATCAGATTTTAAATGCATGACCAATACTAATTTTCTTCAATTTGTTAAAGTCAATCAATAACATAAAAATGGAGTCGGTAATAATAAAAATTACAACATTTCTGAATCGTTGGTAGATTAAACAATTTTTAATACTTAATAATTATAATAATTTTAAAGGTTAGAAATTACTTAATGTGTTAAAGCAACAAAATTAAAAAAAATACGGGAAAAAATAAGTTTAAAAAAAAACCACAACAAAAAACAAAATATGTCTGCAGTCCTGAAAGAAAGTGAATAAGCGTGTCTTTCTAAACAAAGAGGGTTGCTAGAATTCCTGCATTAAATTTCATTGGTCAAATGATGACATCAATATTATGTGACCAAATATAGCTCTCGATACGTCTTGATAATACACATTAAAAAGTGCGATAACTCGTAAGCCGGAAAATTTTAAAATCAATTTAAAGTATTTTGAGAAAACTTGAAATTCCTTTGGATTAATATACTAGTATATAAATATTGACATTTTTGTCCCTTTAATTAATAAATGTTCATAGAGTACGAAAACAATGCGTTTCCTGTAGCAGCGATGGGAAAGCGCACCTCTTTCCATTCAAAATATCCAAATGAAGAAAAAAAGAACTACACTTCCTTACTTTGGATTACTTTCATATTTTCAACAGGTATTGGTATGTGTCAACCATGAGTGTCATTTTTAGAATAAACTTGCCTTACATGCACTGATACTCGCAACGCATTTGCACTACCCTAGTAAATATGTTGTTCCACGACACTACAAAAGTAGTTTCATGTTAGGATGAAAACACCATGACAACTGTACTTCGTTCGTTTCAGAAATCAAACCCATTTAAAAAGTATTTTGTGCATGAGGTTTATATGCTAAAAGTGAATCAAAGACACGTTGCATCGAAAAACTATTAAAGTAAAATAAATTTAACCCCATTAGTCTTACAATATTTGACATTAGCATTCAGCTAATGTCTTTCTGTCACTTAACACCGTAAGTCAGTTATCCTCGATCATAAATTGTATATATATGTTATTTTTATTTCATAAAAAATCAATGAAATCAAAATAGCCAGTTAAATTTCAATAAGTGGTGAAGAATTATAGATAACAATAGGCGCGTGAAATATTGTAAGATTAAAATAAAAGCAGTGGAGTTTTTACATACTAATCATTAGCTTTCGTTCAGCAAACATTATATATTTGATATATATATCTAGTCCTTCGTCATCCAATCTTCCTGCTGTTTTATGGAGAATGAGAAACTGAAGATAGCCGAAACGTTTCAAACTGACGTAAGAGTACGCTATTGACACTCTATAACATATATATTAGTGAAGAAACTAAGTGCCAATGATTGGAATCCGCTAAATTACAGTGAAAGTGGATAAAAACTATGTTGATGGGGAAAAGCCGAGAATGAATAAGATATTAATTTCAATCACATATTTTCATAAACTTTATAAAAACCAATCACACAAACAACAATATTATATTAAATTTACGAGAGGGAGATAATCAAAGCTGTAAAAACAATGAAAAGTATTTCAAAATTGTAACAATATACAGATACAATTTTGTTTAAGAATACAAATTTACGAACCTATCTACTATTTAAAGGACAGACGAAACAAAATCAGTTTCTTCTAAAGACATTTTCTTTGATAAAAATAAATTATATGATAATAATATTCCCATTTGACAAGCATTAGATTAAAACACACAGCTCAATTAAATCTACTGAAAATCCCAGCTTACAGATAAATATAATCTCCGAGTTTTGTCGGTCTTTAATGAGAAAAGAAATATATGTGTGTTATTCGTCAGAGACGGCCTAGAAAGCAATTGGCTGCATAGTAAACAACAATGGATGAGGAATGAACATGGATACTGAATTTGTGTTACAAAAGTTAAATGTGAAATCAAGCACCAACAAACTACAATGAACTTATTATAAACATGTTTTGTTGAAAAACCTATATAAACCCTCTCCCGAAAACAAAGTAGTGAAATTAAAAGATAATTTTTATAGAATATCTAGTATGCATGTAGTATCATTGGTTAATAAAGTTATTTAGAAATTTTGTATACATATGATGATGGAAAATTATTAAAATAATAAGGTAATAAATTAAAGTGAATCTGAAAACCTAATCTAAGATTGATATAGCAAATTATAATCTTGTCAACCAGACAGGCAATAACTTTATTACATGGTACATTCTCAATTTTATTAAAGTTCGACAAATGTTAGAAAATGCACAGATGTCTGCTTATCTAAAATACATATTGATCCAATCTTGCGGATCCAAAACATCGATTTTGATAAGGTTGATATTCATCTAAATATTTTTAATTCAACTTCGAGGAAGACGAATTAGATGTTTATTATATCTCGTATATATGTTTTGCTGTAAAATTTCGTTTCATTCATTGTTCACCTGAATCTAATGTCAGTATATATTAAGAAGTCATCAGTGTACATAATATCTCGTTCTTTTTAAAGGTTTAATCAACAGCAGCAGAAAAATGTATGATAGACAACATAGAAACCCTCATGAAAATAAAATGGTCTTCATAAAATATTGTAAGAAAGATTAAATTACATTTGAATATAAAGAAATACAAGGAGTGTAAGATTTATACATTTAATCTGCATACTATGTAGAAAGACAAGTGTTTCAGTCTTAAAAACTGCAGAAAAATTGATTATGAAAATTGGTAGTTCATTTAATTAATTTTCAATCACAAATTATAATCCTTGTATCAATTAAAATTGCGTGGTATTACATTCAGAGAGATGATGAATTTAAAAGATTGTTCACAGCAACTCCTATTGTTACATAAAGTAAACAGAAAAACAAACTTGATCTAATAACACACTCAACAAATGATATCAAAAGATATTTTAGTTGTTAGTATAAAGACTAAGGGAGATCCTAGAAATAATAATCTTACCGTGACCAGGCTACGCTCAGGTAAGAATTCGTCCCGTATACTTGCAATGTAGCATCCGCGAAGTGGATCTGCTTCGCGTCGATTTTAAGTGTGTTAAAAATAAATTGCAGGGGAAAAACACATATTTATACATAACAAACCTTTTTAAACATGCATATGTAGATAAGTCCTCAAAATATCCATTTAATGCGTCGTACCAAGGCATTTTGATAATATACACGTTTGAATTTGCCTGCAATTTTGTCGGAAATCGCACTCAGAATGTCTCAGATTTTATAATGAACATGGCGACCCTAAACAGCAAATTTTCAAGCGTGATGTTAAAAGGGGCAGTGATTTTGTTGGAAAAACAGTAAATGTGACAAAATGGGATTATAAAAAAGCAACATTGAAGCTATATGAAAATTTATTTGATATACACTCGATATATTTTTTTCATTTGCTACGAAGCAAGTATACGTGACGAATTATATCGCTAAACCGTGTCCGTAGGACATCTGTCATTTTAACGATAGAACATTCTATCTAGGGAGAACCTTACTTAAGTGGACCTCAATACATTTACAAACATATTTACTCATATTGTATTTCTTGACACATTTGTAACTCTTAAAGCCGTAAGTTTATTCATTTAAGTCCAATAAGTAATAAATGAGAGTTTAGACAAATTTTGTGAAATTTATGGTTGAGAAAATGATCAGTCGTATACATTATTAATTACTATGTGTTGTCAAGACAAAATCCTTCTTATGGTAATAATGATTCCTTTTTTGATGAGCTTTTGTTTTGGAAATCCAAAATCTGACATTTTTTTTCACATGATGATATTTTAAAATAACAGTCACTATTTTTACTTTACTTCATAATTGTTACAAGGAAGCAGAAATGGGATTCTAAGCTTAGAATAATTCATGTTTATGTTTAGGGTTATCGGACTTTAATATCAACTAGCCAAATGTATTTCTTTATGATATAAATAGTTACTGTCTTTGTATTTTGATAACGATTAAACACGGATGCATCCATATTAAGACTGTATATTCTAAAAAATGTAAGTCAGGGGCTATTAACTACCAACTGATATTTGGCTACAATGTATGGGTTAAAAGAAAAGATACCTTTTATCTATAATATGTTTTAAGGTGCTACCGTTGTGGCAAGCGCAGAAGAATTACACATACGTTGCATCACTGTCAACCTAGTGATATTTTGACAGTTATCAACTAAGATTTTTTATTGAGAGAGAGATAGAGAGAGAATTATATAATATTTCTAAGTTTAAAAAAATTCATACAAAATACATAGACTTGCTTCCCCCTTAAACCGTTCTTTACTTTTGGAGAAAATTGATCGGTCTGTAAAATGTAATCTGCGTTTAATTTGGTCAAAAGTGTAAAGTGTAAATACAGTATTATTTTTCTTTTGTACCTTGTTGTTATCCGACTTTTATTTTTTTTTCCTGGTTCATATATTTTTGTTAATTTATTTATTTTTGCATACGTTCTATCCGTGTCCTGATCTCTGTAGGTGTGTAATTTCACAGTTACCAATTTATTGGTTTTTCAATATACAATATCTGCATAGAATTTTTAACTGTTTATTTTTTTCATTATTCTTTATTATTGAGTTCAAAGTGACTTTTAAAAAAAAAAAATTTCCTCTCATACTTACTGTTCATGAACGCAAAAGTAGCTTAAAATTGGATCGATATCACAGTAAAGTATGGCTCTAGCTTGTGTGTGTATATATATATATATATATATATATATATATATATATATATATATATATATATATATATATATATATATATATATAATCTCTCTGTCAAAACAAAACAAAAAACAAAACACAAATCATCTAAAGCAGGTATCGCAGTTTACACTGAAATAGCTTATAGTATACGCATTACAGATGTTTAATCCACCTCTAAATTTATCGCGGGAAGTCTAGCGCGAGATCACTGTTACGTCACACGTTCAAATATATATTCATTTGTTTACGTATCTCGACTCGATACGAAGGAATGGAAGCATGTAAAAATCTCCTGGGTCTCACCAAAGCTTGTGCGCTACTCAAAACGTGTCTTCAGACTTCAAAGCACCGTTAATTACGAATTAAATGTTAGCCATATTTGGCATAGCACCACGGGAGAAAACATCAGAGAGCACTATGGGATGTAGACAAAATATTTTCTTGATGAATCTGTAGGTTTAGCTCGTTCTTTTTCCCGCGAGCACAGGTTCTTAGAGCTCGCTTCGTTCGCCGGCGCTATTAACAAGTTATAAAGTCGTCAATATGGGAAATGAGTTGATACACTTGATACAAGTGAAACAAGAGATACAAGAAAAAAACTCAAAGGAATCTCATTAATAAAAATGATGTATCAAGGTTTCTTCATTGAAAATACCTGATAGCTGACCTATTACTACTATTGCAATTCAATTATCTATAATGTCGGACTTTTTGGTGATTTGTTTTTGAAAAACAGGACATTCCTATTTGTTAAAATATAAGTTTGGCGTCATTTATTTAAATATGAAAAATTGTTGCATTTTCTTTCAATTATATGGGTGTCTTTATTAGATACATTATGTGTTACAGCTTCTTGTATTTCTGTAAGAGATGCCTTTTTGTAGTATTTGTTAAATCACTTTAAGTAGCTTGGTATTTTAAAAGCAGATATCTTATCTGCTATCTTAAAGTAAAGAATTGATCAAGTGTTTAGTAGGTTGTCTATATTAAATTTAATTATGGTTACTCAGATCTATCTTGTATGTAGTTACTAGTATCGTATATAAGAAACGTGTCAAATCTGATACATGTGTTCAAACAAATTGAAAAAATCTGGGTATTTTGATTGTGGATAACTATTTATTTTGTATTGTTGTTGCTAAAAAAAAATTCGACCCCGACAGCTACTTGTTTTTTACTTGTATGTTTTTTGAGAATGCATCTATTTTGAAGACACTTAAGTTCGGACAAACAATTTCGGCAGCTTGGTATTAAAAAGCAAATATTTAGCAAGCTACTAATTGCTAGTGACGAAGTGTCAATTGCAACCCTCACTATTGTAATTGTAGCTCCAACTTACAAGATACTAATTCTTCTAGTTTTTCCAGTTTTTCAGTCGATTGGCAATTCGTAATTGTAAACAACCAATCAAAAGAAGCGCATTCAATCATTTGCCTAGGTAGGTTTTTAACACATTATAATGTAACATAGAAAGGTACTCGAAGCAAGTTGCTTTATTAATTTTATGTTTTGAAAATATCCTTTGCATGAACATGCTGAAAAGCTATTTGACACATGGAACTAATAGTTTCAATAACATTATAAGGTCTCTTTTGACTTAAATGTTTGGCGACACAAATACGTAGGTTTTGCACTTAGAAACACATAACGGAACTTTTTTCTATAAATCAAATAGCTTTGTCATTCATGACATAAAAAATAAGAAAGTTTATGTTTTCACCCAAAACAAAATATTATATAACAGCCCAATTGGTAGTATTACATTTACATCTGGTTCAACTCAACAATTTAAATAAATTTTTAATAATCAAAAAGGTTATTAGAGGAGGTGTATAGTAGAAGTAGATATTCGGTCTTGACATTGTAAAGATTTTTAAGGTGATATGGGGCAACTCCATATTGTGACGTATTTCCGATCGAAATAAACAATATAATCAAGTATTTTATAAATCTTTTCTTCCCCTAAAATGTTACCTAAGAGCGTAGTGCAATGAATAAGAGCGATATCTACAAATCTGCAAGACTTGATTCGAATTCCACTGGGGCTTTTGTATTTTTACCTTTCCAAAATTTTTTAAAACATATTGTTAGGTTACATGTTGTGAAATTTGAAAATTCTAAAACGGCGAAAGTATTTTGATTATTGCGTACTTTTATCCACATTAATATTGACAAGTGTCCGGTTCCACTTTAATAAATTATACATTTACATGGCCAGTTTTTTATTTCTTTACATGTAACTATGGATTGTTTAAAACTCAATTTCAAAGACGGTGGGAAAATAAAAGTGAAATTGTATTAAGTGTCCAAAGTAAAAACAAATCACCCATCATAAATTCTTAAATACATCCTTGTGATACTCAACCTAAATCTAGTGATGAATGTTAAATCTATTTTATGAATCTTCCGTGACACTGAAAGTTTAATTCATATACGGAAATAACAGTCAGGCACAAAATGAACGATGATATATAAGCATTGAACCAAACTTCTTAACCTAATATTTTATTTTAATTTCTAGCAAACTGTCAATTTTTTTTTCTAATATATTTTTAAAAAGTTTTCCAGCTGTTAGAATCATTAAAAAGCTGAATAGTTCCATTTTTCCCTACATCATATCTCATAAAAGTGACATATATACCACTGAAGCTTCACTAATTATCTATTGTAATTAATAAGGAAAAATAATTAAGTATCCCCCAATAGAGGTGCATTTAGTTAGTGCTTTCTGCGATTACAGTTTTGCACGCATCCGAAATTAACATCATCACTAAAAGTCAGGCAGGCTTTAGGAAAAATCATTCGACTCTCCACCATATTCTAACTCTTAAATTTTTATCAAATACCTTACTCAGTAGAAAAAAATTATTTTGTGCATTTGTTTACTTTAAACAAGCATTTGATACGGTCTGGAGAAATGGGCTATAGTATGAATTACTAGATAATGGAACGGGGGGGGGGGGGGGTCCTATGCTTTTGTACGAAATATGTACAAAGGAATTAAATCTAAGATATGTATGAACAGTATGTCAACCGATTTTTTCTGTTGTAAAATAGGTTTACGCCAAGCAAAAAATGTATCTCTTTTTTTTATTTTCAATTTATATTAATGACCTAGAAGATTTTATATTGGATATAAATATCGTTGGGTTACAGAGTATTAGCTCTTCTATTGAAGATGAGTTGATGTTATCCATGGCACCTGATTCTACCTTTATCTTTTTTAAGAGGTCCTAGTTTGCTCTGCTCCTGCTTTGTAATTTTCCTTTGGACTTTTGAATTTGAACACTGTTCGTTATCACCACATGCCATACTTAAAACTTTGCCTGTTATTTGATGTAGACGATACGGTTATCATGACTGAGACCGTTGATGATCTTCAGAAAGCATTATATGAATTCCATGTGTATTGTTCCTAAAGGAAACTAAATATTATTTTTTTTAAAGGACTTGAGCCTAAAAATATTTTTTATGATAATAATGACGTGGTTGAAATTGTGAGTGAATTCAAATATTTGGGTACTGTATTTTCCAGAAGTGGATCTTTTCATAAAGCCAAAAAGCACTTATTCGAGCAAGCACAGAGATTATGTATTGCATTATTAGTAAAATAACCTTTAATCTAACCTTAGAACAACAGTTTGATCTGTTTGATAAAGTAGTAGTAAATGTATTGCTCTATGTTTGTGAAATTTGGGGTTATATGTACATGTATGAGAGTATAGATATTATTGACAAAATCCATTTGAGATTTTTTAAAATATGATCTATATTTGAACAGTAACACGCCATCGTATATGGTCTATGGTGAATCAGCTTGTTATCCATTATATGTCACTGTATATTCTCGAATGATTTCTTACTGGACAAAAATGATTCAAGGCCAAGACAATACGATTGTGTTTACTGTTTATAAATATTTAGCAAATCAATATACATATAATAACGACTGTGTAAATACATGGATTGTTTTTATAATACATATTTTAGATTATTGTGGTTTTTCTAATATCTGGACAGAACAATATGCTACGATATATACTGTTAAGTTGATTTCGGCTGCCATAAAACAAAGATTACAGGACAAGTTTATTCAGAAATGGGCAAATTAAATAGATAATTCATCCAAGGGTAAAACATGTAAAATTATAAACAAAATTTTGGATTTAAAAAATAATTAAGCATTCTTACAAAAAAATTCTGGAAACCACTTGTTAAATTCAGAACATCAAATCACCGTTTACCGATTGAAACCGGTAGATGGTATTGAAGTCCTATAAATGACAGAAGTGCACACTCTGTAATACTGGTAAATTAGCAGAGACATTTTATTTTACTCTCGAGTGCAAATCCCTCTCAATTTTACATATTTTAAACAATTTCTACCTACCAGGTATTGTCACAAACCAAATATATTAAAATTTAGGGAACTGTTGACGACATCAAACTAAAAAACACGGAACAAATTATGCATTTTTATTTTGAACATCCAGGAGCAGGTATGTTATCCAGCCTAATTTTTTTTAGTATTTCTTATTATTCTTCACGCATTAAATACCAATTAAACTCTGTATTCTACATGATCAACCATTTTTTCTACCACTGTTTGTATTATTATTAATTTTTTTTCTTACTTATGCTTACTGATACAGGTATACCTATGTTGTATTATGGTGTTATATGTGGTTAGATCCTTGGCATTACAATTTGGTGCAAATAACAATTTTGTATCTCATGTACCATTATGATTTAATGATTTGATGGAATAAAATAAACAAATTGAATTGCAAGCTTGGATAATTTCGAGGCAGTGAATATCGTACATATACATGGATACACTAATTAACTTTATAACAAGTATAAAATAACGACTTTATTTGGAAACATAATTAAACTTTTAAAATAGCATTGATTTGCTTGCCCATTTGAACGGTAGTATCATTAAATAGCAGAGGTCGTTAGTGTTTTCTGCAATTACTGTTTTGCTAGCTGAAATAAATTTATACGCAATGAATATCGTTCCTGTACATTTATACATAGTCCTGCTGGGCGCGTCATTACTGGTGATGTTAATTTAGTTAACAACGAAGACCTAAGACCACTTATTATAAAAGGACCAAAATTTAGGGAGCCTAGATCCTTCACATGGCGTCGTAATTTTATACATATCATGAATTCTGTTGAAGATTACGCCAAGGGATGGGCAAAATCTGAAAAAGAAGACCTTGATACCTTGTAAGAGTGGGTTAAAAGCTTCAGATGTATATTAAAATATCGTATTAAACGACTGAGAAGTCAAATGAAAACCATGTATCCTTTTGTTTTCAATAAAGCAGAAGTGAGAAAAGAACTAGATATATTGCACGATCAGTATGTACTGGTCCCTGCTGATAAGGCAAGTAACAACATTGTCTTTGTTTGTAAGGCACATTATATTAATTGCATTTTCAAAGAACTAGGTTTCGATTCTACACATGGTAATCCTACTTATACCAATAGCAGCCTTTACAAGCAGGATATACTTCAAAATCATAAATCGGTTATGGATACAGTACAGCTCACGAGTATCCCGACAAAAACACCGGCCACCGTGTTTAAAAGTCCACGCTGAGCGTGGAAGGTGTCGGTACCTTTGATCTATTGTTCTCTGTTACGGCCTCGAAACAAGAAAAAACACGGTGCAACACGGTGCGACACGGTGCGACACGGTGCGACGCGATGCGACGCGATGCAACACGGACAGCTACACGGTGTAACACGCGGTATTTACCTGTGAAAAATGGAGGATTTAGGAATAAAACTTATAAATATAAAATATTCATTTATTTACGTAATAGAATTAAATAAAAAGAAACAGAAGTTTAAAATAATAAAATTTTAAGGCACGCAATATTTTAGACCTAGGCGATTGTTACGGTTGATTTCTGTTGAAAAATAGAACCCCCCCCCCAAAAAAAAAAAAAAAATCGCCCAGATATTTAAAAGCTTGGTCAATCAACACTAACAATTTCTTCTCCTTTTTTAAATTAAATATTAATACAGTTTAATAGGTTTATGTTTTAGTCCATTTGTACACGAAGTAAGTGATCGTAGTAGTTTGGCAGTTTCAATAGCGCGTAGAATCGTAACGATGATCTTTTCTCACTTATACTCAATTCACACGATATCAAATCTAAAGGGCTGTTGAAAACAATTGTACGTTCTCAAAATGATATAACTATACAGCTTTATTTTTAGTACATTTTCAAATTTTCTTTGTAATAAACTATTTTATCTATTTGTGGTATACTTGTACTGTACATGTACTACCGGTAAATATTCATAGACGTAAGCGCGTAGAATCAGTGAATCGGTACTAGATAATTTTTGATTTCATCTTTATCAAGCCACTTTAATTCAGACAAAATATGTGTTCCAAGAAACTATTGAAATAATTACTGTTTGGTTGTTTAATGATCGTCATAAGAGAGAAAGAGAGAGAGCGAGAGAGAGAGAGAAAGAAAGAGAGAGAGAGAGAGAGAGAGAGAGAGAGAGAGAGAGAGAGAGAATGGGTTAGGCTTAACTCTAAGTACATTTTAGTTGTAATTCACTTAAATCATATAGTTTTATAGTCTCCATTTATATTGAACCCATTTTCCCCTAAATTGCACATTGCGATAGAATCCATGCAGTGAGAGTCCACGTGCTACCCCTGTCAATCAAATCAGCCTGCGAGCTACACCACGTGCTCCTTCCACGATAAGGAAATAATGTCGTTGCATTGTTCTGTAAGTCCGAAGAATAGAAAAATGTTTAACAATAAAGTATTTAGTGTTTGTAATGTTTAGATTCTTTATTCTTATACTGCATGTACGAGTGTTGGAATACTGCGTTGTTTAAACAAACTCTCTTTCTCTCTCTCTCTCTCTCTCTCTCTCTCTCTCTCTCTCTCTCTCTCTCTCTCTCTCTCTCTCTCTCTCTCTCTCGTTCAGGGTATATAACTGTGTAAAAACAAATTTGAATAATTTTTTATCGAAAGTAATACTTTGTGAAATTCACGCATGTACAATGTATGTCCTACGGATCCACGCGCCGATAGTCTTACATGTAGTTGTTTGTGTACATATCTACAGACAGTTCTTTTTGTGTTTTAGAGATTAAGAAAAACCATGAAACTAACAAAGTAGAAGTAAAATATACTCAGACTATACACACGACAGGTTGTGATGAGTTACCTAACAGGTGTCTGTGGAAAGGTGTGAATAACGGCATCTCGTGTACACCTGTTTAAGCGTCCAAATATAGTTAGTTGTAAAATACAAAGACTGCTAAAAAACAAAGAAAGACAATAACACCTGTTGTGTATAGAAAACAAGATGAAAGACAATGCTGTGTCTCTGATCAGCTTCCGTACACGTGTATCGCACAAGTGATGTTTGTTCATGTTAAATCACGACGCTATTACCAGCTATACGGGAAATAAAGTTGAAAGTTTTTTATGAAATGCGTGTAATTTTTTTTTAGTCCAATGCTTGAATTTAATTTACCAAGAGTTTGTACATGTATTTATCTATAATTTATCATATAAGAGTGATTTTTAGTTTAATTATTGCTACATAAATAGCTGAAGTATAAATTATTCGAGTCACCGGTAACATGGGGTTACTGCATGTACGAGTACATGTATAATACACATGTATTTAAAAAAAAACATCTGAAATGTTTTTATTTTTCATTTTTATATTGGTTTTAAGTTAAGCCGTAAATAATTAATAAATCAAAAGGTGTTCTATCAAAGGGTGTTTTCAGATAACAGAAATTAAGACGTTTAAGACGTCAGTTACAACATCACGTCTGTTTAGAAAAAAAAAACTATGAATTAAATTGATTTGAATTTCGATCATATATCAATTAATGGATAAATATATTGGTAAAATTTATTTGAATTTATCTAAGAACAAATTAATTAAAAGGTGTCCATTTACGTCGAGTTTTCAGATCATAAAAAAATTAACTTCACATTGAAAGCCCTGACAATTTTCTGGGTCTGCTTAATTTAAATCGACATTTTTTTTAATTTGAAAAGGATTTATATATTTCAACAATACCACAGTGGCGACGGAGTTATACGGGCGGCCACGGTGCGACACGGTGCTTTTTCTTGAATTTTCAAATACACGTACACGTTGTTACACCGTGTACACGGTGTGACACAGACCGTTTTCCACCGTGTTTTTTCCACGGTGGGTGTCGGGATACTCGTGACCTGTACTGTATCTTTAATATACCCAATAAACAAAATGAATTTGATTTACCTTATTTGTACTGGATTCCAAAGCTTCACAAAAGTCCCTACAAACAGAGATATATGGCAGGTTCCAGAAATGTTCTACCAGACCTCTCTCTTTACTCCTTACTAAAAATTCTTACAGTAGTAAAGGAGAAACTTCAAGAGTACTGTACAACAATATACTCCAGAAGTGGTGTGAATTAGATGTGGATACTTAAAAACTCTAAAGAATTATTAGATACTTTGAGGTCACAAAATCTTGCCAAAATCAATAGCATCAAAACGTACGATTATTTAACGCTTTATACAACCATTTCTCATGACTAATTAAAATCTAGCCTTTTTGATATCATCGACAGTTGTTTCTTCAATAAAAATTGAAGTCGTAAAAATGCTTACCTTGTCGTTGGAAATCTAAAAAATTATTTTTTTAAAAATCATTCTGATTGCACACACAAGTACTCTGAAGTTGACATTAAAAAGATGCTTGAGTTTCTGATAGACAACATCTATGTAGTTTTTGGAAATCAAGTCTTCCAACAATCTGTTGGAATTCCCATTGGTACCAATTGTGTCCCATTGTTAGCAGACCTATTTTTGTATTCTTATGAAGCAGAATTTATTCAAAAACTTGTACGTGAAAAAAAATAAATCCCTCGCTGTGGTCTTCGGGTATATCGACGACGTATTATCAATTAACAATTGTTATTTCCATACTTACGTCGACTCGACATATCCCAGTGAACGTGAAATAAAAGATACCACAGAGTCTGCGTCATCTGTTTCATATTTGGATATTTTACTGGAAATGGACATTGATTGTAACCTAACAACAAAACTTTATGATAAACGCGATGATTAAAATTTTCCTGTAGTCAACTTTCCTTACTTATGTAGCAATATACTTTCATCACCTGCATATGGTGTTTGTCTCTCAGTTAATTCGATACGTAATGACATGCTCTTCGTATGAACAGTTTCTAAGGCGAGACAAGCCACTGACAAACAAGTTGATAAAACAGGACTATCAACAGGCTCGTTTGAAGTCATGTTTTCGTAAGTTCTATGGTCGATACAACGACACCTTGTCAGCAAATACAATCACCCACTGGGTCGCATGCTGACTGACGTTTTTTATACTAATTGTTAGACCATAATTTATCACCTAATTGTCTACGGACTTTTCCGTTTTTTCCCGATTACGACAAAGAGCACACGGCGGGTGTGACCGGTCAGCGGAGGATGCTCACTCCTCCTAAGCACCTAATCCTATCTCTATCTTTTTGGAGGTCCGTGTTGCTCTGCTTTGAATTTGTATTTCGTTTTATGGATTTTTGAGATGGTTGATGGTTTGTTATTGTCATTTTTTCATACACTAATTAACTTTATAAACAAGCATAAAAACTACTTTATTTGGAAACATAACTAACATTTAGCTGGATAATCTAGTTAACTTTCTAAACAAATATGAAATAAACGACTTTATTTGAAAACATAATTAAACTTTTAAAATAGTATTGATTTGCTTCCCCATTTGAACGAAAGTATCACAGAGGTCGTTTATGTTTTCTGCAATTACAGTTTTGCTAGCTAAAGTAAATTTATACGCAATGAATATCGTACATATACATACATGTAGATACACTAATTAACTTTATAAACAAGCTTGAAAAACTACTTTATTTGGAAACATAATAAGGCTTTTAAAATAGTGTTGATTTGCTTGGCCAATTGAAACATAAAATTAATAAGGAAGTGTCAATAAATATCCCAAGTAGAGGTAATTAGTTTATTCTGCAATTACAGTTTTGTAAGCTTAAATAAATGTTGACGCAATAAATTTTGTGCATTTAGCTGGATACTCTAGTTAACTTTATAAACAAGGATGAAATAAACGACTTTATTTGGAAACATAATTAAACTTTTAAAATAGTATTGATTTGATTGGCCATTTGAAACATATTGCCTATCATCGGCTTTTTAAACCTACACAAACAGAAAATACTGCACCACGTTATTTTTTCAAACTGCAGTATGCCAACAAGGGAATTGATGCCGGTAATATAAGTCATATTCTTAATCACAAAAAAGTTCAGTCCTACTTTCCGCCATATTTTAAGATAAAGTCAACCCCTTGTATTTCCTACAATTATACTTCAATCATTGCTTCAATTACAAACTCTTCAATTACAAACATACTCTACAAGACCTTAATATCCAATATCTGAAAGATAATCTTTCAACGTGTTCATGTTCTTCTACACCGGACAACTATAGTCCTGTCGGACACTTCATTACTGGTGATGTTAATTTAGTTAACAACAAAGACCTAAGATCTCTTATTATGAAAGGACCAAAATTTAGGGAGCCTAGATCTTTCACATGGCGTCGAAATTTTATACATATCATGAATTCTGTTGAAGATTACGCCAAGCGATGTGCAAAATTTGAAAAAGAAGACTTGATACTTTGTCATAGTGGGTTAAAAGCATCAGATGTAATTTAAAATCTCGTATTAAACGACTGAGAAGCCAAATGAAAACCATCTATCCTTCTGTTTTCAATAAAGCAGAAGTGAGAAAAAGAACTAGGTAGATTGCACGATCGCTATGTACTGGTCCCCACTGATAAGGCAGGTAACAACATTGTCTTTCAAAGAACTAGGTTTCAATTCTACATATGGTAATCCTACTTATACCCATAGCAGCCTTTCCAAGCAGGATATACTTCAAAATCATAATTCTGTTTTGGATATCTTTAATACCCCCAATAAACAAATTGAATTTGATTTACCTTATCTATACTGGATTCCAAAGCTTCACAAAAGTCCCTACAAACAGAGATACATGTATATGGCAGGGTCCAGTAAATGTTCTACCAAACCTCTTTATTTACTCCTTACTAAAATTCTTACAGTAGTGAAGGAGAAACTTCAAGAGTACTGTACAACAATATACTCCAGAAACGGTGTGAATCAGATGTGGATACTAAAAAACTCTAAAGAATTATTAGATACTTTAAGGTCACAAAATCTTGCCAAAATCAATAACATCAAAACGTACGATTTCTCAACGCTTTATGCAACAATTCCCAATAACAAATTACAATATCATCGACAATTGTTTCTTCAATAAAAATGGAACTCGTAAAAATGCCTACCTTGTCATTAGAAATCTAAAAAAATATTTTGTTAAAAATTCTGATTGGACACACAGGTACTCTGAAGTTGACATTAAAATGTTGCTTGATATTCTATTAGACAGCATCTGTGTAGTCTTTGGAAATCAAGTCCAACAATCTGTTGGAATTCCCATGGGTACCAATCGTGCCTAAATGTTACAGTAGCAGACCTACTTTTGTATTCATATAAAGCAGAATTTATTCAAAAACTTGTACGTGAAAAAAATAAATCATTGGCTGTGGCCTTCAACTCAACATTCAGGTATATTGACGACGTATTATCAATTAACAATAATTGTTATTTCCATACTTCCGTCGACTCGATATATCCCAGTGAACGTGTAATAAAACGTGTAATAAACGATGCCATATAGTCTGCGTATCTGTTTCATATTTGGATATTTTACCAGAAATGGACATTGATGGTAACCTAACAATAAAAGTGTATGATAAACGCGATGACTTCAATTTTTCTATAGTCAACTTTCCTTATCTATGTGGCAATATACCTTCATCACCTGTATTTGGTGTTTTTGTCTCTCAGTTAATTCGATACGTAAGGGCATGCTCTTCGTATGAACAGTTTCTAAGGCTAGTCAAGCTACTAACAAACAAGTTGATAAAACAGGACTATCAATAGTCTCGTTTGAAGTCATCTTTTCGTAAGTTCTATGGTCGATACAACGACCTTGTCAGCAAATACAATCTTCCACTGGGTTGCATGCTGACTGACGCTGACTGACGTTTTTCATACTAATCGTTAGACCATAATTAATCACCTGTCTACGGACTTTTCCGATTTTTCCCGATTACGACAAAGAGGCACCTCTTAGGCACCTGATCCTACTTCTATCTTTTTAGAGGTCCGTGTTGCTCTGCTTTGAATTCGTTTTATGGATTTCTGAGATGGTTGACAGTTTTTTTTGTCATTTTTCATTGATGATAATAAGGTAAAATCCAGTCATTGTTTTATGTCAGTCGATTAATTGTCAAGCAACTCATAATCTTAACAAATAATTGAAAACAAAACGTAATTCACTGTATACATACATGAATGCATGGGTAAATTAGCACACTTATGGTGAAGTTATAATGGACATATCTACACAAGAAACTAAACATTTTGCTCTGATATATTATTCGTTTTTAGTTTTGATACCAGCTGGTACAAGTTAGGATTGACGTTTACACGTGCTCTATGCTCAAAGGTTTTGTCATACATATGTTCCGGCACTTCAGTATACACACCCTCATCTTCTTCCAGTATGGAGTCTTTAACCGAGAAGTGATCCAAAGGAATACTTTCGTAGACATTTCCAACACTGACCACTGATTTGCATGAGACTGGGCGGGTTTTATCCTTGTCGGTTTGCTCAATACTGTATCAATAAAAGAACATCATACACAGAATGTATGTTGATAAACTGTATGTTTAAAAAATATGAATATCTCTCTTTTCTTTTTCGGTAGGTGATTTACCTCATGTTTGACCATCTTTGTCTTACAATGTATATCCCCAAGGCAACCAATGTAAGTTCTACAACGCCGATCCCAGCGACTAAATATACTATGATTTAAAGGTAACTTAATAGCAAATGATTACATGATTTACTTAATACATTTCATACAAAGTATACTTCATACAAATCATACAAGAATATCAAAGACCATACTTATCTCATCTCTCTGTATTTTGATGGCTGGATCACCTGAGAATAATGTTTGTTAGAATCAATACAACAAAATATCAATATTTTTAGACGTTATTGGCGTTGATGAATGATTGAACAATGAATACAAAAATGGCAATCTTAAATGGTGTTTTGGTGGATGCAGTTCTACTAGGGTTATCTAGAAAAAACTGAAGTTTAACTAAATAAAATAAAGCAATTATCGTGATTAAGATATTTGATAGAATTGTGTAGTTGCTGAGAGATATCTACAAGTTTATTGTTCTTACTCATATCCATCTTTAATGCCGTACGTATTCCAAATTATTCGTTTGCTTTATATGAATATTCAACATTTTGTATATAATTCAGATATCTATACTAATAAACTAAGACATTTTGCCAATAAACTAAGAAATGCCTACATTAGAGTAAATGCTTACAACTATAGTATTTCAACACGTGTGAATTGATGTCCGTAAGCTATAATTGAATTTTACCTGTTAAGTAATCATTGAGAAATAAATTAAAATCCTACTTTTATTTTCGATAAACCAGCCCGAAATAGCAAAAATAGGAATAAGGTGGTGGACACGCTTTGGCGGATCTAAATCAGTGGGAGTTTGCAATAAAATATATGCTTGCAATGAAATAATATTGAATGACGTGTTGAACCATCTATTAATTCTTATTTGGCACAGTGATAAAAGTTAAAGTGAGATTAGAACTGAAGGAAAAATAGACAAGAGATACGACGCAATATACACCCACTCCCTGGTTTGAAATAAAATAATTTTTTTTCAGTCAGCTAAATAAAAAAGGACACATACAGGAAGCATTGCATCATAATAATGTTTAAAGTGTTTATCCCCAGCGGTATATCTTCTAGTTTGTTTATATATAAACTAGGAGCTGTTACAGCACATCCTTTTTCTGAATTAGATAGTAACAAAAATGGTAGATAAAAAAGTTGATTAAGAAACTTTGATATTTCTGACCTTAAAAAGTTAAAAGGCATTACTGTACTGTCCATCAGTTATCCAGACAACCTCGTACTACTCCACTACTACTTCTACTACTACTACTACTACTACTACTACTACTACTGTAACTCGATGCGCTTGTGTAAGAGCTCCGTCCTCGACGCACTTTCATTTACTTCATAGAAACACATACAGTAAAGTCTGGTGATTTGATATTCACCATATTCTATATATAGCACATTTTTTTTTTAAATTGTGCAACCATATATGCAAGTTGAACATTTCAAACAAACTAAGTTTTCTATTTGCATCTTAAAATTATATTAGTACATTATATAGTTGAGTACCAAACCATGACGACACAGAACGTTGAAAAGGTGCATTGATATCAGTGTCACATTCACAGTTTTTAAAAAAAAAAATCATGGATTTTTTCTAACTCTCTAACTTTCAAACCACAACGATAACACATTCCGTTGACACTAAACATGTATATTTATAAAATGTGATCACCAAAGCCCAGTTTACAAAGCTGTCATTAGACCAAAGTCAATCTCCGACTCATCTGCCTTTTCACAATTATAAAACAAGTCATTGCTGCTTCACATATCTCAATTTGAATTTAGAAGTATTTGAAGACAATCTAACGAAATACTTATTATATATCGCAGAAAATTAATCACAATGATAACAACTAATATGAAACAATATTGATATATACATATACAATATATCTAATATATATAATCTATATATATCATATATATGATATATCTAATATATATAATCTATATATATCATATATATAATACATGTATCTCTAATCGTTGTTAAAATTATCGAATAAGTTTTGCTATGACTGTTTACCTACATGTATAAGAATATAATAACTTATTCGATAATGCCCCCAAACTTGCTAAAATAGTGATAATATTCAAGGAAAAAGTAAATGCTCATAGAATTAAAACCATAAACCACAGAAATAAAATAAACATATGTCCCTGCATTACGTCTAAAGAGTTTATAAAAGTTATAAACCATCTTGATTCTATTAATACAATCATATCTTGAATGAAAAAGGGCTATGTAGAAAATTGTCAATAGCAAGGTTGAAAAATATCGAATTGTCCCTGCCTCTTATATAACTCTTGGAAAAAATATAAAAAGTGATCAAATATTATCATTTGTTTGTCTACTTCCTCATTAATAATCAGATATCAAACAATTATTCAATCATCGTTTATTTACACAGAAAAATCACAATAATCACCTGTGGTAAAGTTCTGTTGACTGGTTGGTTCTATTGGTTCCAATGTGCTGGTCTTCATAGTTCTGTCTGTCGTGGAGAGAAATGTATTCTGTTTATGTGTTGCCATTTGTGCTGAAAAAAAATATTACCTGATAAAATCAAATACAACAGATTTTCACTCAAGAGTTTGGCCAATAATTCAAAGACAATGCGCCTCAAATCAATGCGGTCTAAGACACTTAGGGATATAGTATTTATCACTGAAATTGGTTTGACGTTTTGATCTGTCATATGTAACGAATTCGGTCGAATTTTAATCAGATTACGTCTAATTGCGTATAATTAAATTGGATCTCCTTGTGTCTTAGCAATTGTGTTTTATATATATATATATATATATATATATATATATATATATATATATATATATATATATATATATATATATATATATATATATATAGCACTGTATAAAATCAACTACACTAGACATCTTTAATTCTTTAATGTATCAGATCAAATATATAGATACTTAGCCTGTAAACTGAATATATAAAGCACTAAAAATGGCTAACGACACGAACAATTGATATTGTCAAATTTTTGGGACAACCAGTCCCTTCTTCAGGACAAAAGAAATAAATTACATGTATAAAAACAAGGCAAACAAAATCTAGCACTACAACTTACACAACTAAAGAAACTATAAAAAGAACAACTACAATTTAAACAGTTTTGAATAACATTGTTTAAGGGAGTGTTGGCAATGCGGCCGATCGCTCTAAAGTAATCAATTGACTCAATTTTATAGTTTCATTAGTAGTGTATAAGAATAAATATAGTTTTATGATGAAAAAAAATAATTTAAGGCTGAGGATCGGAGAACCTTAATCATCGACAAATCATCGACGTAGAAATCGGTATGCGTCGTTTAATTCCGATACCCGAGTATAACGTCAAATGAAATAATTATTCAAAGTAATAAGAAAGCTACGATTTCAGTCATTTTTTTATCTATGTTTAGTGAAATTCAACATGATACAGTAAAACACGCTTATGAATGTCAGGGATTTTTCTTTGTTATAATTGTAATATGTTTTATCCGTCAGCTTCACAACATGTTTAAAACCCACGTGGGATGAAAATCACTTCACTATAAGCGCCAATTCATTACAATCGTGTTTGCTACAAGCGTGTTTTAATGTTGAATTTCACTAAACATAGGTCAAAATATGACGGAAATCGTAGCCTTCTTATTACTTTGAATATTTCAATTTAGAAAAAAAAACCCATACATACGTTTTGTATTTATAACTTTCTTCATCTTTGCAGTAGGTGTGTAAGCATATGTTGCATCCAATTTCTTGGGTTTTGTTGTAAACATGCTTTTGGCTGAGGATTTCAATTGTATTTTTGAGACCCATAAAGAAGTATGACTCATCGCAGGTGTTCTAGGTATATTTACTATAAAACATTATCAAGACAATGTTCTGATGCATAAACCATATAACTTCTGGATAATCTTTCATATGAAAGCCATGTCATAAGATAAATATATTGACAAAATTTTCATACAGCTTGTTCTCATAATATGTTCTGTTTTTGCTGTAGGTGTTCCAGCATCTGTTGTACCCAACCTCTTTGGTTCAGTCTTAGACATGATTTCGGCTGAGGTTTTCAATTGTAAATTTGAGGTCCATAAAGAAGTATGACTCATCGCAGGTGTTCTTGGTATATTTACTATAAAACATTATTAAGACAATGTAGACATTTAGATATATAGTATTTATCACTGAAATTGGTTAGACGTTTTGATCTGTCATATTTAACGAATTCGGTCGAATTTTAATCAGATTACGTCTAATTACGTATAATTAAATTGGATCTCCTTGTGTCTTAGCAATTGTGTTATATATATATATATATATATATATATATATATATATATATATATATATATATATATATATATAGCACTGAATAAAATCAACAACACTAAGCATCTTTAATGTGTCGGATCAAATTTATAGATAATAAGCCAGTAAACTGAATATATAAAGCACTAAAAATGGCTAACGACACGAACAATTGATATTGTCAAATTTTCGGGACAACCAGTCCCTTCTTCAGGACAAAAGAAATAAATTACATGTATAAAAACAAGGCAAACAAAATCTAGCACTACAACTTACACAACTAAAGAAACTATAAAAAGAACAACTACAATTTAAACAGTTTTGAATAACATTGTTTAAGGAGGTGTTGGCAATGCGACCGATCGCTCTAAAGTAATCAATTGACTCAATTTTATAGTTTCATTAGTGGTGTTTAAGAATAAATATAGTTTTATGATGAAGAAAATACTTTAAGGCTGAGGATCGGAGAACCTTAATCATCGACAAATCATCGACGTAGAAATCGGTATGCGTCGTTTAATTCCGATACCCGAGTATAACGTCAAATGAAAATAAGGTTTTCAATTGTATTTTTTAGATCCATAAAGAAGTATGAATCATTGCAGGTGTTCTAGGTATATTTACTATAAAACATTATCAAGACAATGTTCTGATGCATAAACCATATAACTTCTGGATAATCTTGCATATGAAAGCCATGTCATAAGATAAATATATTGAAAAAATATTCATACCGCGTCTTCTCATAATATTTTCTGTTTTTGCTGTAGGTGTTCCAGCATCTGTTGTACCCAACCTCTTTGGTTCAGTCTTAGACATGATTTCGGCTGAGATTTTCAATTGTATTTTTGAGGTCCATAAAGAAGTTTTACTCATCACAGGTGTTCTTGGTATATTTACTATAAAACATATCAAAACAACGCTCTGATATTTGCATAAATCATGTAGCTTGTCTTCAAAAGACTGAATTTAAAAAAGTATCCTGATATCGATTTTATTTAACATGTACCTTTCCATGTCAAGTTGAATCCCTTGGTGTTGTGCAAGTTATCGGACACAAAGGAAATTGTTATATTGTTTCCTCTAGCAGTTAAATTGAATTGTTTGAAATTGCCGCATTTTTTCATAGGTTGATGGCAACAAGGTTCTGTCTCGTTAATCTAAAGAAACATAAAGTTCGTACAGGGGCCTTGAAAATAAGCATGCGCTTTTGTTATCTTTTCAAATTACTGTAACTTTTTGACTTCTGTCATTTGATTATATTTAAAGAAGAAATCCCTACAATGCTGACATTCAAACAAATTGTTCTTCTGAATAAGACATTTGTATGGGTAAGCTTTTCTATGTCGAAAACTGACCTGTAAATAGTCCCCACAGTGTGAAGTGTAGTCGTACTTTTTGATGTCGAAATCTTTAAAGTTAAAGGATACTCTGGCTTTCAGATTTCCTGTTTTAAGTATCCATCTGTACGCAACAATGTCTGGATAGTTTCCAGGATAACCTGGAGAAGTTATTATACCGCTTGAACCATTCATTGTGGCGTCAATGTCTGTCTGAGTGATAAACGGCTGCTTTTCTAATGCTTATAAAAGAAATTCAACAGCATAAAGCAGTTTAAAAATTATAATTCTTTAACATATTAAATGATGACACTTACCAACCACAGCAGCCACTAAGTGAAAGTAAATGAGAACATCCATAAAAAAAAAATTATTTATGGTGTTTATAATAGGGAATATTTATACTATGAATTTTCATGTATTTCCGAATTTTTTAGTTTCATTATCACTATCATTACGCTATATTTTTGTTTTGTTTGCTGTTATTGAAGAAAGATGCATAAACATACGAATTAAAATAACTGAATTCTTCCGGAGTAAATGAATTACAAAGAATGACTAAAATTAAATATTCATGTAGCATACGCAAATATAAAGAAGGGAAATATAAATGATAGTGCCTTCTTTTTTTGGACCAAACATTCATACATATCAAATCCAAATCAGTGCATCTAGCTATTTCTTATCGTACATATATAAAGGAGGAGTTTTGGTCAAAATTTTATTTTCCGTTTTTAAAGTTAACAAAACTTTCAATGAGGTATTTCTAATAGTCAACCAAAAGTTGAGTTATTGGCGAGATACAAAGTTCACATTTCCTTGTTTTGTAAACAAAGCTCAGTCATGTTTTCGTTACATTTTGAATGTTTAAAAGAGAATTCCAGATTTTAACCTAAAATGAATGCGACAACGTTACAAACTGTTTATTTATGTTTAAAACGAATTCGCAGATAGAACAATCAGCTTGAAAAAACAACATTTATCTGTATATTGAACCAATGTATACAAAAATATGGCACGAGCCTTTTTTACATTATAGATAATTTTGAGCTCTGTAGCTTGATTATAACTCAAATGTTGGTTAATTATTAGAAATGCATTACTAAAGCACTGTAAATAATAAAAATAGAAAAATATAATTTGACTATAATCATGAGCATGCCCCCTGAATTAAGAAAAAAATCATTTTTTTTCAAGAACAACAATTAAGGTTTACCTAACGCATTGAACTAGCTATACTTGTTGTACTAGCTTTATCCAGGTATAGGCTTCTAATCCTTAGGTCACCAGATTTTGTAGATATATCAGAAGTAAGTAACAAAATTAAAGGATTTTTTTTATTCAGGAAACGTTAATTCACGCTGTGCATTACGCACAGGTTTAATAAATACTTAAAGATGATCTCTCCTGTTATGATTTGTTATAATTGTTCTAAGTATCTGCAAAGTAATCAATACAGCAGTTATTCTTTTTTTTTTTTGCATTTGAGTTAACTTGTTATTGTTTCCTGTTCCTTGAAAGTATTGTGCGGGATGTTCATCTTGGCAGGCAGGACAGGACACAATCAACTCCTGTTGCCAAAACGATAGGTAGTTTGTATTTTTAAAATAAATAAATATTTTTGAAATCGCCAAAACCACAAGCATCAGATTTATACATAATGATCTATTTTTTAGATGCATCTAGTAAAGCAACCCGTAAAATTCTGTTTCATAAAGCAACCCGTAAAATTCTGTTTCATCATATAAGGAAAAGGCGGGAAAAAAAAGAAATAAACTTTTTCTCTCGTCTTTCTCTGTGAATTAAAATTAACATCTGCTGTTTCCCTCTCTGATATTAATAAATGTTTAAAGGGGAAGGAAATCCTCTTCATTTCATTTAGATGCATTTACTCAGGGCTTGAGTTTTCAAATTCGGTGTTTTAAAAGTTAAATCTCATGAGTTGAATTTGCTCTAATCTCACTAAAATATCATATTTGTATCAATTTACAAAATTAGGAGAAACAAAAATAAATTTGTAGCAAACAAAGAGGAATTCGTACCACTATTCTTTAGAAAAAAATGTGTTTAAATTAGTACTTAAATCCTTTGGCACCTAAAGTAAGTTTTTATATGTAAGAGATTATAAATTTGCAATTTCTGTGTCGGCTTTATCTCAGTTATACCTTCCAATAACCTTATGACACAATGCAAAAGAAATGAAAAATGACCAAAACCATTGATATCGCAACCATTGTTCATTGACTTCGTTTCATTTTTATACCAGCAGAATAGGGTTATAAGTAATTTAGAGTAAAATATTTTAGCGTTATTATTATTCAGATATTTGTTATATCGAATCCAAAAATGGACAGAGTTTAGAATTATTAAATTAAATTCTTAAAAAAATATTTTCTAAAATTCTGTTTAGCTTTACTGTCCTTCTTAAAATGCATTTAAATTTTCATAGTGTTTATTTGTAATATTTCACTGTTAAGAAACCTAAGTTATAAGGAAAAATTTTCAAGGAATATTTTGTTCTATTTAAAATGTATTTAAAGGCCAATAACGTAAAAAGTAGGACATTGATCTAGTTTTATGGGAAG
The DNA here is from genome assembly GCA_033439105.1 of Magallana nippona. NCBI lineage: Eukaryota > Metazoa > Mollusca > Bivalvia > Ostreida > Ostreidae > Magallana > Magallana nippona. The sequence goes on along the minus strand of CM065922.1, from coordinate 44,160,328 downwards.
TAAAAAATAACACTAGTATCAAGGTTCAATAATTTACAAAATATGTCTTTATACCCACACTTTCTAAAGAAAGTTCGGGTATATTGTTGTTACCCCAATCCGTCCGTCCGTCCGTTCGTCCGTCCGTACGTCTGTCATGTTTTACTTTCTCTATCTGCTCTTACATCTTATAAACCAGCAAACTGAACTCTTGGGGTTTGATTTGTGTTTAAAGTTGTTTTGTAAAAAAGTGTCAAAAATTCCCTGGTAGTCCTAAGTGTCAAATAATTTGTAAAAATGACATGTGGTGATAACGAACAGTGTTCAAATTCAAAAGTCCAAAGGAAAAATACAAAACAAGAGCAGAGCAAATACGGACCTCTTAAAAAATAGAGGTAGGATCAGGTGCCATGGAGGAGTGAGCATTCTCTGCTGACCGTCACACCCGCCGTGTGCTCTTTGTCGTAATCGGGAAAAACGGAAAAGTCCGTAGACAATTAGGAGATAAATTATGGTCTAACAATTAGTATGAAAAACGTCAGTCATCATGCGACCCAGTGGAAGATTGTATTTGCTGACAAGGTCGTTGAATCGACCATAGAACTTTCGAAAAGATGACTTCAAACGAAACTGTTGATAGTCCTGTTTTATCAACTTGTTTGTCAGTAGCCTGCCTTACTTTTTTTCACAAAAATCCCTTGTTCCTCGAACTCCTCTTACATTTTCAAAAGTAGAAAAATCATCTCTTGGAATATCGTATGAGGGGTTCTATAGATGCGGAAATTTCAATTTCATTTAGGGGCTGAAACAAGACGGTTTTTTTTTACAAAAAATTTTTTGTTGCAGTAGCCGAATGATCTACTAAAATATGATTGGAGTGACATTTTAAATGTAAATAAAATGATTTTTTTTCTTAAAATTAAAAAAAAAACTTACATTTATTTTTTCTTAGAATAAAAAAAATACATTTAAACTCTTCATAATTGCAAAATAGTCTATTAAAATCAAAATATAATTTGGGGTCTAAAAAGTTTTATAAACTGTTAAAAAATGTTTTTCTAAAAAAATTACATTTATAATTTGCTAAATTGACAAATGATCTATTGAGATGTGATCAGAAGTCTTATTTTCTACCCGGGGATCAATAACTAATATTCAAGTTATGAATAAGATTAAATACTTTATTATTTCCAGTTCTGGAAAGTCAGGGTGTCTCCAAGGGGGCAAAACCTATATACCATTTGATGTGCAATGACACAAAGAGCAAGAATAAATATGGTTTAGGGATGGGGATCTCAAATGTTATCAAAATATAATCATTTGTAATTTCAGAGGAAGAGGGGAGGGGTGTGGTTTAAATACAACTCTTTGGGGTCATGTAGTTTGCACTATTTGATGCATCATAATGACATCAGAAACAAAATATATATATATATTTTAGTGGTGGGGATCTCAACAGTTTTCAAAATATTTGGTATCTTCCTATTTCATGGGGATCAGAGCAGTCCCATAGGGTCATGGCCTACATTATATTTAATGCATGATAATACATTAGGGAGACCCCTACCTCCCTATTATAACTCATGTAAACATGATAAGTCTCCACATTTATTTACATGTAATACACAAATTTAACAGGACCAGTACAATCTCTTGATTTACTTTCATAGCTTAAATAAGCTATATAGCTTTATACAGCTATTTAGAAAGTTTCATTTAGCTATTTTGTCATTCATTTTTCTTAAATGTGTAATTTTTCAGTATGAAAAGAAAATCGCACTTTAGTGCAGTGATAGATTTCAACTTTGAACTGTTCTGTAAGCAATGCATGTAAAGATTATTCATCAAATTATGTCTCCTTAAGGACTTTGCTCTTAAAAGTTCTAAAAGTTTTGGGGCAATTGATTCATGACCACACAGTTACTTCTTGAACGAAATATAAAGGAGGTTAGTTATGGTAAACAAGATAATTGATTGGTAATAATTCAGCACAATCCTATCCATGATTCAATGCACACAAAGTCGTGAACAGTTATCCAAAAAATGGAAATATATTTTTTGCTTTAAAGTGTTTAAAAACTGCAATATTAAAACTATGTCTACTTAGGGTTACTTTTTAAATGGTCAATCGTGCGAATATGATTTGTAAGTTAACTAACTTTTGTCAATTTTTCATAATAAACATTTTTGTGAAAAACTGCAAATAAGTAGCTTTAATTTATCAAGTTATTCTGAACATCTTAACAAAGCTAGATATCTTATTCAAGCTATGTAGCTAGACTCAAGACATTTTACTGAACCTGTTTCATATAAAATGTGACATAATCAATATGGGGAACTCAATAGCGTAAGTCTGACAAATGAAAAAATAATTTTTGCAATTAAAATGACTGTACAAAAGCGATAGGAAAGGTAACGATGATAAGCTTCATGCGCGGATCCATAATTTTTTTCCAGGAAGGGTCCGACGGTTATTTGAGTTTCCGTGGGGCGGGGGGGGGGGTGGGGTCTGAGGCATATTTTTGGTAATTCTGTGATGTAAATTTAAAGCAATTTGAATTATATGGGGAGGGGGGGAGGTCTGGACCTCCCCATCTAGATCTACGCATGAACTTATTTAAATATGGAAAGATGATGATATAGTATGCTGGCCAAGGGAGATCACTTATTTAGAAAGTGAAAGTAATACTTATGTATACCGGTGTCTCATGATTTTGTGCTACTTCATGTATTATGCTTACCTATATTGGTCAACATCATAATGATAATCCAATTAGAGCACACTATGAATTACTTAAGCTCATCACCACAAAACAAAGGTTTATGCATGTTAATTAATCCTATTCTGCATATCGAAAACACATATGTACATGTACACCACCTGAAACCCAACTAGCCTAAGAGCTGGGTAAAACTAGTATCCGATGATGTTGTCACGCAAAAGCAAATCTAGCACCAGCAACCGCCGAGGGGGAAGAGGCACAATTTTATTTGTTTGTAATAATTATATAGACCATACGTTCTATGACATGAAATGTAAAGATTATTGATAAATTTAAAATTCACATGCAAACGGTTCAACTCTAGATTGTACATAAAGAGCAGGATAGGTGTATTATGCAATGTGATCTCATCCTTTACGAAATTCATAAATTTTAAAACTTACAAGAAATAGCATGTTGCCTTTTCGTTGACCAAAACTGTTAACCGACAGTGCTATTTAGGGGCAAACACTTGCTGCGGGTATTGCTGTCTAATGACAACATCTAGTTTCATTATAATCAGTGGATAGACATATTTGTCATTCTTTGTGATCATCTCTAAAGACTAAAGAGTTTATTATTTAGAATTGAATACAAATATGCATCGCACCTAATTAAAATATTAAAGTGAAATAGATTAACCTATTAGTCTTAAAATATTTGACATTAGCATTCAGTGAATGCCCCCCGCCACTTACCACAATAATTAATTTTGTGGTTATTTTCTTTTTATATAAAAATGAATAAGATTAATATTTCTTTTCATTTTTTTTTAAATTAGGAATTATTATAGATAACAGAGACTGTGTGCGTAAATATGAAAAAAATATTACATATTTGTAACAATTTTTAAAAGTAATTTTGTTTCAGATAAAACTTTTATCTAAGTATCTACAAATTTACATATACCTATGATAAAAACAGATAATGTCTTTGTGTTTTCATAACGATTTAATACGGATACATCCAGATCAGCACTGTATATTCTAAGAACAAATTATATACCGACTGCATGCTGACATCTGGCTAGAACGTATGGATTAAACGAAAAGAAAAAAGAAAACAAAATCTCATTAATGAAAATAATATATCCATGTATCTTAAATGAGATATCATTATTTGTGCATCTAAAATACCTGGTAGGTCAATTATCACTACCTGACAATTCAATTATCTTTAATATCGGACGTTTTGGTGGTTTGTTAATGAAAACAGGATATTTCTATTTGTTACAAAAACACCAAACAAGTTTGGCGTCACTTATTCAAATACGAAATATTGTTACATTTTCAATGATTTATATTGATCTTTTTATTAGATACACTATGTGATACACCTTCTTTTATTCCTATAAGAAATACCTTATTTATGTTGTATTTGTTAAAACATTTAAAGTAGTATCATGACGGAAATTCTTACAAATACATCGGTCATCACGGATAACTAGTAAATATAATAGATTAAAACAATGAGAAAAGGAATCATATTCTCTATACGTTGTGTTGACTTTAACAATCCTGATTACCGTTTCAAAAGAGATAAGCGTCTATGCAACATGAATCTCTTTTCAGACACAGACGTATTCTAACGTGTTCTATGAATTGGTTGAAATAATTTATATTATAATATTTGGCTTACCATTTAATATTTCGGTCACATTATTGGAAACTATAAAAATCACTTATTAATCCAAAATAAAACGGAACAACATACTTCAAATTTCATTAATTTTTATTTTTTTTAACAATGATTTTTTATATTATTCTAGCAGGTTTTGTTTTGAAAATCTTAAATTTTTTAATCGGTGCAACACACATGTGCTTTGGTTTTCGATATATCATCCTGAATTAGTTATCAACATTTATGATACACACAAGTCAATAATTAACAATATTTTAAATTTACATATGAAATGAATGTATACAAATAAATATATAACATAGAACTGTTGGTACACAGAATTCTTTGTAACATTAAAAGCGTTTATTTGTCTCTATTCTCTTGTCTTTGTGGCTTACAATTAAGATTGTGATAATAATTATGGTTCCTGCTGACATGTATACCGAGCTTCATGTATAATTTTTCGAGGATATTAATTGTATTTTGCCAATATGATAACTTGATGACAAACAAATATATTGTGAAACAATGAATGTATATTTTTTTTACTAACAATATTTATTTTGACGATGTGCTCTATTCTACGGATGCGACATATGCACGCCTTGGGCTTTTATTTTGTGAACTTTCAGTGGTAATTGGGTTAAGACAACAGTGTTAGTGAAGATTATATGTGGTCAAATGATAAATATTGATCTTAGTTTATTATGTATTACTGTGAAACACTAGTCAAAAGAGCTTGGCGACTCTACCCAGATAAAATGCCTAAGCCAACATGTTGATAATATATTACAATAGTGTGTTCCTTAGGATACAAGTATTTTAATATGTGTTGTAATCCTTTATTATTATTTTTTGTGTTATACGATTTAATGAATATGTTTTTACAAAATTTTAAACGACTTTTTCTCGTTGTAGATTTACATGTACAAGCCACCTGAATCACAGCGAAGATCCGAATAAAATTCAAAATAGTATTGAATGTTTTTAATCTTGAGGACAAGATTTTTTGTTAGTTGGGGAAATTTATCATATCGGAAATTCTATAAAAATTGGTTAAAGTACATGCGTTATATAGATAGCGTATGTTTATTTATGTTCATGGAGAAATGTGTTATTAAGTCCAGTGATGAGCCTGTCGACGCCGGGTCAGAAATATAAATGAAATGCTACTACTGACCACGGTGCGTCAGATCATTAGCATGCATTTGATCGCATTTACTTATTAGGAGGAGAATGTTGTAGCGCAGTGTCCGTGCGCATAAAATTGGGGTGCGGGAAACACAGCTCTCCAGTAGTCATCTGGAAGCTGTCTTTCTGCCTCATCTTTTTTACAGGTAAGATTAATAAATATACATGCGCGCATTCTCAAACGTAAAGTTAATAGATTCAGGAGATTCAACTAATATTTTATTTTCAGAGATTTTTGTAATGAATATTAATATTGATAAATTTCATTGTAATTAATATTAATATTTATTGTTAAAATGTCATATTAAAATGTTATATCTAAATAAAATGAGTAGTCATCTGGAAGCTGTCTTTCTGCCTCCTCTTTTTATACAGACTCGGACACGGCCTACTTCCCATGTAGAGGAGGAGACTCTCCAGTAACACCTTGGCTAGGGCACCCGCCAGGTGTGGGCATGTTGGACCTAAGATCTCGAGGATCAAATTAAATATCATAACACTCCACATAATCCCCTAGAAGACTTTTATAAATTAGTACTGGAGTCGTTATGATAGTAGCTTGATATTTAGAAAGCACATAACCATAAGTTTTTAGTAGTTAATCTAATCTAATCTATATAAAAATGAAATTACAGTTACTCAGAAGAACGTAAGATGCATATGTTCAAACAAATTGAAAAAGCTGGATATTTCGTCTGTATATATCTACTTGTTTTGTATTGTAGTTGCTAAAAAAAATGCAACCTCGACAACTACTTGTATAATTTTACTTGTGTGTTTTTGAGTATTCATCAATTTTTAAGATACTTAAGTTTGCGAAAACAATATATGTAACTTGGTATTTAAAAAGCAAAGACATGTATTTAGCCAGTTACTAATTGCTCATGACGAGGTGTCCATTGCAACCTTTTACTTTTGTAATTATAGCACTTAGTCACACGTTACTAATTCTTCTCGTTTTCCCTAGCTAATTTTTCAGTTGATTGGTAATTCTAAAATACCATTCAAAAGTATAAATATAGCGCGTTCAATCATTTCTTGAGGCGCCAATATCTCTATGTTGTACATATGTCTTCCTCCCTGTTCATATAACTTAGCTCATGCTACATTCAATGATAAAAATGATAAAGTAACAAATACGATGATCATTTATTGATACTTACCGATAAAAGCAGGCATTACACACACGAAGACAAGAACGTTCATCATATTGAAAAGTTGAGCTTGGAACCAGATCAATTTGCTTTGAAATGAGAAATTGATATAGAAACTGAGGTAAATATCGAAATATAATTCTGAATTATCAACAATTATTTCCGTTTCAATATAGCTGTAGGATACAAACATGTCCTTAATAGCAATCTCTTGTTCATTTTTAAATAAGTAAAATCTAGGGAAACGGTGCTGATTTAAACATCGAGTACAAATACCAGCCAGTCAGGACGACAGATATTCTGGATTTCTATTGTGATTTGGAGATAAAACCGTTGCTTATATGTGCTTTCTTTGACTTGCATATATAAGTACTCATAACTAGGTTAGCGGTTTCTGCTTTAATTACTAACTGTTACGCCCGTAGATAATTATTACTATTCTATTTAAACGATTTTATTTATATTAATCTTATTTCAACTAGCATTTTTTGATAATTGAAGCAGAATTTTTCCTTGCAGCTGTAAATAAAAATAAACTCTCTCTCTCTCTCTCTCTCTCTCTCTCTCTCTCTCTCTCTCTCTATATATATATATATATATATATATATATATATATATATATATAACATCCGGTTTGAAGGACATTGTTGCAAATAGAGTTCATTTTGATGTACATTTTATATTTACATTTACAATATTCAAAACACAAACACTTGCGTATTTTAGTCAAATATAAATATGCATGCTTAGTTTACATAAACATTTGAGAAGTTATTCAGTGCTTGTAATAATGAACAATTTATGTCTTTATGTATACGTTAGGAAATAATAGTAAATTTTCGTTTAAAAAGGGTTTTGTCTGTCTTGTAAAGTTTTCATTTCAATTACCATGATTACAGGATGCAATAAGTCTTGATCGCCTTCTCTTGCAAAATATTCAATTCTTAAATATGAAATATTTTAAAACGGCACTGATTTTCATCCCCTTTCATCTGTAAAACAATTACATAACGGGATACAACGGAAATACATTTTAAATCAAATCATCGTAATTAATCAGTTTTCCTTCACGATCAAACTGTGAAGTCCATGAGACAAGGCATGCTTCACCGAAAATTGTTAAACAAAAAATGACCACGCGACAAGTCAACAGGTGGCTGATTACGCAATGGCGAATACACTGGCATTAACGTTTTTTATGCAGGGAATAATTGATAAAAATTCAAAAAGATGGGAATTTAATAAAGAAGGAAGCATTAATACAGAATAAGATGTAACACTGTAACTGTAACTGCTTACTCACGATATTGGCAGTCTTACTCCCGCGGTATCCAGAATCACGGCTTTAAAAAACTGTGTAAACTCTTTTAATCTAGTATGGCTAAACAGTGTGCACTATAACGAGACTTTGTATAGAACAAAAAACGAGTTCCTGGTGTGGAGTTTTATTCACCGTTGTTGAAATCAATAGCGTCGACAGGAAAATTGATCGATAATTGAGCAGTAATGATCCCACATATGGCCTCTTTTAATCATCGAGATATATATATATATATATATATATATATATATATATATATATATATATATATATATATATATATATATATATATATATATATATCCACTATGGCAGATATATGTCAATTTGAGAGTTATTGCAATGTTTTCTGCCAGTATCTCAAACGACCGTGTAGTGAGCGATCATTGCGCTAGGTTCCGTTCTTCATCGCAAGCAATTTTTTTTTACCTTGCCTGGATGGCTTGTGCGGTGGTCAGATTACGGTCACGGCTAGGAGAGTGGGTTCCAGAGGTCGTGAGTTTAATCCCCGGCCGGGGCAGAGTGAATAGTGAATTTCCCTGTGCTTTATGTATATCTATGTCATTTACAATGGGCAGATATATGTCGATTTGAGATTTATTGCAATGTTTGTGCTAATTATATAAATATATATCTATGCAATGTGTATCGTTCTGATTCTCTCAAATTGTCATTTAACTGTCTCAAACGACCGTGTAGTGAGCTCGAGCGACCAGTGCGCTAGGTTCCGTTCGTCATCGAAAGCAAGATCTTTTGTCTTGCCTAGATGGCTGAGTGGTTAACGCGGTGGCCGGTCACTGCTAGGAGAGTGGGATCCAGAGGTCATGAGTTCAATCCCCGGCCGGGGCGGAGGTGGAGATCCAAGATAGTGAATTTCCCTGTGCTTAATACACACACACACACACACACACACACACACATATATATATTATATTATATTATATTGCTTTTTAACTTGCTCTTGGCACAAAGTTAAATAAAACTACAATTGGTATATAACTTTTACAGACTTGTGAAAACAAGTGATGAGTTATGTTTCACATTTCATATAGTTCCTGTCGTTGTCGCTGGCGCATACGACTAAATATATAAGGAAGTTTTGGAATAATAATGCCTGACCTTTGTTTATAGGGAAAACACGCAGTGAGACCACCACTAAATGTAATTTAAACTTTCTCATTCGGGGCGTTTTATTTATTTTAAGAAGAAAAAATTAAATTCACTTTAAAGTTACCATTAGGAACGTGAAAAGATTAAAACTATAGATGCCGTTATTATGAATTCAATGTTTTTAACCAACGAAATGTGTGTGGGTTTTTTTAATCAAGCTACATTAAATAATTTACATGTAATTAAAACTCATTTAAAAATATTGACAGCTCATCGATACGACAAGTCATGGAATAGACAACTCATGGAAACGACAACACATCGATACTCATCGAAACTCATCGAAACTTATCGAAAGTGAAAATAAAAGTGAAAAATAAAACACAATAACTAATAAGTATCAAAACTTTTATTTGTATTCGCACTGATTAACATGAATATCTTATACTGTGTGCTAGCCCTTCAAGGTATGGTAAATAATTGCTATTCCCGACCCGTTCTCCGTATGTTGGAACGATCGAGTAAATCCTTTTGGTTTTATTTTGGTAATTTCTCTTTTCTGCGGCCCATTAGGTTCCTCGCCTCGGACAAGGGCACCGATGATCATTTCGGTTCGGACTTGTTCATCTTTCAGCAACGTGAGGAACTTATAAATATAGGGTGTGATGTTCTGTTTTATTTGTTCTTTTTATCAGGTGTGAAATAAAATAGTCCTCTATAAAATAAATTTACTGTCATTCCTCTCCCCTCTCTCATGCTTTTACACTCGATTACTTTTCCCGCAGTCATGTGTAGATATACACTTAGTATACGTAAATCAATCATAAATATGCATAAGGAAATATTAATTTCTCCTTACATTAAATAACCGAAGTATTCAATTAAAAATTAAATACCAATGATTAACATGGTGCATATATGTCACAATGTTTTCTTTTGTACTGATCATCACATTGACAAAATTGGGGCGGACTTTCAGCATAGCAATACAGCGTTAAAACGGCATATGTAGCTTTAAGGGCCAATTAATTAATAATTACAGCCATGATAAAAATACATGATCATTAATTACGCTTTTGTTAGCAAAATGATTATCCTGTTTCATTATATTGAACTATTATAATTATTTGTTCGAAAATCAATATTGAGCTCAATGAGGGATGGTTTGGTCTGAAATTCGGATCTTCCTTATCGTGTTCTCAAAATTATATTTCCTGACTATTCATTGTCGTTCGTTATTAAAGTTATTATTATCTAAAAATTAACAACAATAAATTATTATTAGGATTATATTATTAAGGATTAAGTATTCGGCTTGATTTGTCAAATTATAACTACAAGCACTGTCCAACAAAAATAATCTCATAATTGAAAGTACAGATTTGAATAGCACTAAAAAGAGTATCGACATATAAGCAACTATAAAGTCAAAAAACAATTATAATGCTCAAATGTCTAATGTTTGTGTCATTTTTCCGTATACCAGTCAAACTTAAACAATGTTGTTTTCTCTCTGTCCCAATACCAGAAAAAATAGTTTTCTGATTCCATTACTATAGACACACATATTTACTATACAGAAGACGGTGAAAAACATAGTAATGGTGGATTAATGAATTAACACTATACAATGTACAATGGACTGCATAATGATGACCAATTCCCTTAGTCTTTAAAAGAATGTGACATGCAGCCAAAACATACAGACAATAAATGTTGAATATGATACGATGATTCGTTTAACATGAAAAAATGACAATAACAAGCCGTCAACTATCTCAAAAATCCATAAAACGAAATACAAATCAATGCAGAGCAACACGGACCTCTAAAAAGATAGAGATAGGATAAGATGCCTAGGAGGAGTGAGCATCCTCTGCTGACCGGTCACACCCGCCGTGTGCTCTTTGTCGTAATTGGGAAAAAACGGAAAAGTCCGTAGACAAGTAGGTGATAAATTATGGTCTAACAATTAATATAAAAAATGTCAGGCAGCATGCGACCCAGTGGATGATTGTATTTGCTGACAAGGTCGATGTATCGACCATAGAACTTGCGAATCGTATAAAGTATTAACGCTATGTACACGCTAAATTCTATTACATATCTCCAAGATATTGCCACTACTAGTATAAAGCCGGGATGTGTTTCGGCATCTCCCTTACTCCCTAAATGGTTATAAAAGTCGTGATAATAAATAGATTAAGGATACTTATAAATTTAAAATACAAAGTTATTGAGGGCTTCTTGTTGATGAGTCCTTAACACCTTAAAGATACAAGTCTTGATATTGTTTCTTCATATTTGTAGACAACAATCGGGAAATGTAATATTACATGTATGTATGCAGCATATTTAATATTCAACAACCCAAACAAGTAATTTATAAATTGGAATATCTCTAATCAAATTAACAAATAGTTTGAAACTGTATTTAGACATTTACAAAACATATCTTTAGTTTATATATTTTAGGGTTACCTTTAACCAGAAGAAAAAAAAACCCACTGATGATAATGAAAAACCATCTATTGTATGTTATAGAACATCGATTGTAGTGTTATTTTTGACTTTGAAAGAAGTGTGTCAATACCTACTTTTTGAGTTAATGGCCATTGAATATTTTTTTGAATCCCTAGAAATTTTACACTATGATTGAGATTTTCTTAATTGCGAAAATATTACAAACAATTAAACTCTTTGATAAATCAAATACAGTTTATGAATGGCAGTGGCACTTAATAGATACAAAGCATCAAGTTTTAAGTAATAATGTTTAATAATATTTCAGTCCGAATTTCTTCTATAAGTTTCCATCTCCCTTCCCATTATTTATTCAATTTATCAGAAACAGAATGATGACAACACTAAAACATTTATAGTATTAAACTACTTATATTGACATTATTACGCCGGCATAAAATTTTAATGAGGTCAATTATTTTCTCCTTCACTACTGTAAGAATTTTAGTAAGGAGTAAAGAGAGAGGTTTGGTAGAACATTTACTGGAACCTGCTATATATCTCTGTTTGTAAGGACTTTTGTGAAGCTTTGGAATCCAGTACAAATAAGGTAAATCAAATTCATTTTGTTTATTGGGGATATAAAAGATATCCAGCACTGATTTATGATTTTGAAGTATTTCTTGCTTGGAAAGGCTGCTATGGGTGTAAGTAGGATTACCATGACGGATTGTTTAGAATCGAAACCTATTTCGTTGAAAATACAATTAATATAATGTGCCTTACAAACAAAGACAATTTTGTTACTTGCCTTATTCAGCAGGGACCAGTACATACTGATTGTGAAATCTATCTAGTTCTTTTCTCACTTCTGCTTTATTGAAAACAGAAGGATAAATGGTTTTCAGTGTTTTCAGAATTGTGCCCAGGCGACCCGGGTTCAGTCCCCGAGTGACGAATGTTGTTTTTTCTTTCTTAATTGTGTTTTGATTTACTATTTTATCTTTATAATGATGGATTTTTATATTTTCTGCTTTAATTTTATCAAAAATCAAAATAATAGCGGCTTTTTTCCAGTACAAATATAGAACCCGTTTCAATATACCGTCGATTTCCCACTTTATGAAGTCTTGGTTCTGTCAGCAGCTCGCATAATTCAGACGCTCGTCTCTTCGCCGGCATAAAAGACATTCCGCCGAAACACCCCCCTCAGTACGACCGCATGAGAGCTCGCTGGGTCGCTTTGTCTGCGTCAAAGAATTCTGCGATCTCAATTACTGTATGCGGACTACATTTAGCGATTGTGGATAGGAAATAACCGTTTTCCAGACAAAATGCCCATCCTTCAATTATTCTACATGACTTTAAAAGGAGGGTTGTATAATATTTATCCACATATATAGATCTATAATTGACAAATGTTGTTTACAGATTATTTACATGTTTGTATTCCACGTTTACTTACTCAACACACTCTCTCTCTCTTTCTCTCTCTCTCTCTCTCTCTCTCTCTCTCTCTCTTCTCTCTTTCTCTCATTCAAATCATGAGCGGTGAATGTCTGAACCCCGCCTCTACGATGACGTTGTGATAACAAACAGTTATCATACTTAAAAGTTCAAAGGAAAAATACAGGAGCAGAGCAAACGCAGATCTTAACAATTTATTGAAATTTTTCTGCAGCTGCAACCTTTCTTTTGCGTAGTTAACCACCCTGGATTGGATTCAGGGATCAACCCAGAGAAATGTCGATACTAAATATAAAGTGTATTCCATTAAGCAAAAATTAGCTGCAACTATAACGACATCAAATATTAAGAGTGTTAAAGGGCCTTTTTTCTGTCTGATGAAGCCTTACTTCGCTTAGCGTAGCTAAGAGAGCTCTCTCTCTCTCTCTCTCTCTCTCTCTCTCTCTCTCTCTCTCTCTCTCTCTCTCTCTCTCTCTCTTCATACTATTGAATAAAATCATTCCAAACATAATAATGATTTCAAATATTAGTATAAATTAGGAAAACAGTTGTTTTTCGACCTGCGGTAGACTATTTTTACTATTTGTAATGTAGATGCACCGTTAGAACCTGATGATGCAATGTAGTGGCAACGGCATGCCTTTGATGCCGGCGAAGTGACCGGCCGAGCGAGTTTAACAAGCAGCTGGCGTAAACATTGAGTAGTCCGAGTATCGCAATACGCCACAATAGAGATTTTACAATTTTGGTTTGACTTTTACAAGCGTTGTAGATATCCGGTATTGATTTTGCTGTACATCGGTATTGTAAACAATATCAATAATAAATAATTAAAATGGTAATGTATGTATTGAATGAAATATAGAAATGATTGATGTTAAGATACTCGATAATGTAAAAAGAAATTTGAAAAAAAGCCATTCCTTGGGATAAATATACACCGACTACTTATGATCTCAGGTATGCTTACACCTACATCCAAGTGTATGTAGATGTTAACAGTCACGTTAAGCTCACAAAAGGGGAAATGAATATAAATGACAAATTAAATTATTTTCAATATTTAAATATTGATTATTTTTATTGTTTTAATTAGTATACTCATACAGTAATGACCCCAAACCCTTCGTTTAATTAACAATTACATTATATACATTGCAGGAAAATCTATAAATTAGATGTAAGTGATTGGTATGAATCTCGTAAATTGCTAGCATCACACTGAACCCCATTAGATAATTTACCAAGCTCAATTTTAACCATGTCTGTACTTATCGTCTTGGTTTTAATTGATGATAGGCTGAACACTCACCCCACCCCACCCCGATTTTCCCACTTTTAACCAGGTTTTCCAAAGGAACAATAACAGCTTTTGTTTTGTTGTTTTACTGAAACCAGTTCAATTTTATGGAGAGAAATTAAATATTTGGTATTTAATTAAACGTTCATCTACAATGCTCGAGCGATGGATGTTTATTTTCTTAATTGTTTTTCGATTTATAATTTTATCTTAAAAATGATGGATTTTAGTAATTTCCGTTTAAATTTTATCAAAAATCACAATAATAGCCCCTTTTTTGTCAATTGAAATCCTTAGAGAGAGTTAAATGGAATTTGAAGATGTATTAAGAAATGATATAAAAGAACACCTATCCTGATATTTTAAGGTGCATTCAAACGGAAGACCTCTTGTTGCTCGCAACGAGATCGCGTCTAGTTTATTTATATTATTTGTGAAATGTTGTGAAATGTTTAAACATTAAAAATAAACAACATTTGATTTAAATAAATTAAATGCCCCGAGACAAGTTTTTATGATGTCATTTATCAAGAATAAAGCTGTACAAAAATCATATGATTTCTTTTTATTTTATAAAATAAAATTCCATTTTGCATCAAACTATTATATCTTGTAACGTCCTTTTGCTAATGATCAAAGGATAATTCACAGGGATGAAGCTTTGTTATTCAGTTAACTGAAAAGTGGCACTGAGAATGAGAAATGGGTAATTTGTTAAATCGCATAATAAAGTTATATCGTAAACCATCTTTCACCCTGTGCAATATAAACCGAAAATATACCTACCCGTGTAATTATATATTTAATATAAACATTCAGAGATTTTGTATTATAAAATACGAAATAAAACACGCTATTAACGAAGTGCCAGGACGAGTACGAAAGCCCAGAAGGATCACTCGAGATTCGAGATTCAACATACGAGATTCGAAATTGTAAATTCGAGATTCAATATCTAAATTAACCAATCAAATCTTGGATCTGAAAACCTGTATCCTAGCGACATCAAATTGTTCTAAATAAAGATTATCCATGCATGTTCTTATATAGAAATGAATGTTATATTCTCCCTAACTAAATAATTATGTTTATTTATTTTTACAAAGAACATATAATTAGACTAGTAATAATGCACTGTATTTCGTGGATCACCATCAATAGTTTAAACCCGGGGTTTATTCACTCTTGTTGTGTAAAAATGCGGTTATGGTAGAGAAATTTAGAAGCGGAAGCAATTTTTTTTCGGGGCGGGGGCTCTTTTTCCTTAGTTAGCAACTTATTATTAGTCAAACTTTTGGAATTATTTTCAATAAAGAAGGAAATATATTCTATACGATCAAAGGCAGGGATAATAGGGTGTCGAATTGTTCACATTGTTCACATTGCCGATTTTATGTGTAGAGAACAATAACAATTTGATTGCAGCTATTTCTAAAAATCTATTGTATTATTTTTTTTTTATAAATGATTCTATCAGCAAGAGAGAATTGGAGGTATATACAGAATATGCATAACATCAAAGTTATCCCCCCCCCCCCCCGCCAAAATTGACAATTACATTGAATTCATACAAATGTGTACTTTGTATATATATAACTCTCTAAATGTGTAAATAAGCACTGCAATGATCTGTATACTACATAACATTTATATTGCCAAAATTTAATCAGGACGAAAGCTACAAGAAGTTGAGTGTTGCTAAATTACAACTTTGCCGAATACACACACAAAATGGTTGCTGTTGTTATCTTTGTAGTTGTCGTTGGTTTTGTTGTTGTGGTTGGTTTTATTGTTGTCCTGGTTGTTCTTATCTTTGATGTTAATGTCTTCATTGTTGTTGTTGCGGTTGGTTCTGTTGTAGTTGTCTTGGTTGTTGTTGTTATCTTTGTTGTTAATGTCGTTGGTTTAATTGTAGTTGTGGTAGTACCAGTAGTTGTGTCAGGGATGTATACTAAAACGTAGTAACAATACTTAAGATGATTTCTTGTATAAGATATGTTTTTATAATAAAAACTATTCTATTTTCGTAATACAGAAAGTCACATGTACCTCTCCAGGACAATTTAAATCCTTGAGAGTTGATTATGATATCCGACACAAATGTTACTTCTAAAATGGTTCCAATGTACTCAAGATTGAATGAAAGGAATTCACCACATCGCTTCCTAATTAGCATTCAGCATGGTTTCGTCCTCTTTATCGGACAATTTCATGTGTAAAATGCTTTGCGGCTTGACAATTATATCAAGTTAAACATATTGTTTAAAGTTTATGCAATATTAACCTTTATATCGTATACCTACCTGTAAATAATCCTCACATTGTGACTGGTATATGTATTTTACTTCATTAAAGTCAGCTATTTTCAGAGCGACCGTTGCTTTGGCATTTCCGGTTTTCAAAATCCATGTATAATGATTATTGTCTGGTAGTTTCCAGGATAGCTAGGTGGCGTAATAGTACCGTCTCTAACATTTATTGAGGCGTCAATATATGTGTGGTGTATTTCTGCCCTTCTGGTGCATTCAAATTAGTTTTTGTTAATATTAAGGATACAGTAGTACACCAAATAAGATAATTATCTATTATGGTACTTACCAATGAGAGCTGGTATTACCACAGGATGAATCGCTGCCATTCAGTCAACTGAAATGGGACTGAAAGGTAACTGAAAGGTGGCTGAATGGCATTGCTATGCCATTCAGTCACCTTTCCAGACCATTCAGTTAACATTCAGTTGACTGAATGGCAGAGATTCATCCTGTGTACACATAAGAAAATAAGAGCGTTCATCATTTTGGAGGGTGTGTGCTTTGGTACCAGCTCAGTGTGCTTTGAACGGAGGAATCAAAGTTGAATCTGATTTTAATTCATGTATATAAATATACATCAGTACGAATGATTTTAAATTATTAACAATCATTTATTTTCGTTCCAATATAGTTGTGCAATACAAATAGATCATTTATAGCAAACTCTTGGTTTGTTTTTAGTGATTTGAGGAAACAGTGCAGAGTTCAACATTATTCACAATATCCAACCATTCAAGACGAAATACATTCTGGATTTCTATAAAGATTTGGAGATAGAACCTATTTTTACATGTGCATTATGGCTTGCACGGAATTGAACAGATTATCACTTTAGAGTTGTATTCCTTTAAATACTACCTTTTTCGAAGATTCTAACATCATAGACTGGTATTATTAACTAAAAGCTTATCAAACATATTGATCATTTGAGCAACAATGTTTAGAATCATCTAATTTACGATGGATTTACAGTAAAATACAAAATCATACTAGTAATTTAAAAAAGTATCCACAAAATATATACTTCATGTCATCAATGTAAGTAATATTATGATTGAAATTTATCTGTTTAGATATAAACGTCGATTTGTAACTTTCTTATTAACCTTACAGAGACCGTTAAAACAAAGATTTTTGTATAAAAGTCCGGGGGTATGGATTCATAGTTCTAGAAAGATAAGTTAAAAAAGTAAAAGTAAAAACATCAGTGAGGGAATTGATGCATTTTTTTTATTGTGAGACGGACAACGTCAGATAAAATATATATTTTCATGGCTTGGGCACCCATAATACTCAGGTTTTAATATTTTCATTACATTTGTGAAACTAAGTGAGAAAAGACTAAACATGCAAAACAAGTTATCTTGAACCTTCGGTGCAGTGAGCTTAAAAAAAGGAATAGTCAACATTGAACTTACATGATAATCGAAATTCAATTTATATTCATTTTATTTAACATTTTGGCAAGCGTGTTGTTAAATTTCATATTCCAATTATAAACAAAATACAATGATTGAAACTTTTCAGAAAGTACCAGAAGTTTTACATGTACTGTTAACATTGAATTTCAAGTAAGAAACTTTTTTTTGTGTTGTGTTCATTCGTTCTAACACCTTAGATAGCTAGTTGAATTACATGTAGATATATTTTATAGAATATATATGATGTAATGTAACGATTGTAAGTTATTAAAATAAAACCCTTCTTTAGCTTTTAAAATGTTTGTTTCTGATAGTTGTCTTGACAATGCAATATCACTTATCTATTAAAAAGGATTTATTTGTTAATCATATTTCAAATGCACTTTCTATAATGTGAAAATAAGTCAAGAGCTATGTTTATCATCTTATAAAGTAATTAAGTTCATATGGATGGCGAACACAATAAAATCTATGATGAGATTTTATAATAGTGCATTGCATTTGTTTTTTAGGGAAATAATGCAGTGAGACTAGCCCCAATTATCATTTAACGTTTCACGCTTGGGGCTTTTCATTCATTTTCAGAAATAAAATGTATTTAAAAATCGCTTCAAATTTACTAGTACAAACGTAAAAGGGTTTAGGGCCAAAAATTATTAATTGCAGTCATTAGAGTAATACATACTCATATAATTAGGAAATTTATTATCCTGTTTACTATATTGAACTATTATAATTATATATTCGACATTCGGTATTTAGCCCAATAATGGGTCGTTAAGTCTGAATTAGGGTTTTTTTTCATTGTTTTCTCAAAGCGATATTTCCAAATTATTCAATGCCGTTACTTTATTGTAGTAATTATTTTCAGCCAAAAATTATTAAGTATACATAATGTGTTATAAAACTTACCAAATAAAAGTGCTGGCGCCTGAACACGAACTCCTTTTGAATTAATGAAATAAAAGTATTTAAATTAAAATTATGTTTGTTTGATTTTATGACACTTTATCAAAATGTTTGAGTTGATAAACATTAAACGGAAATATTTAGGTGTGTTGATTTATTCTTTAGAAGCAATATTACAGAGTACACTAAAATAATCATTCATACCAAGATTAGAAAAAGATTTCCCTTTCGAAACTCAACCAATATTATTTTAAGTATACTCAAGTAATTTTGATTAATATTTGTTCTAAACAACGTCAGAATACTAGACCTTCATTTCTATTGGCCACAAAAGCTTACATAGACGAAAGATTTTCAGAGTCCTGCAATGAGCAATTTGAAGTACCCGTATAACGATATTATACAATCATTTATTCTAACAATGGTAAAATTAACATCAATGTACGCATTTCCATATTTTTATGCTTGCCATTCCAGTTGCTATCTATGTACCACTTGCCAATTAAGCTAATCGTCACCATTAGTTTACCCGCAAACAAAAGTTGATTATTCAACACAGGGTAAAGGTACAATGAAGTCTTTAGTAACAGAAAAAAACATTCACCTGCAAACTGTAAAAACAAGTATATTGATATCATTATGGCCGCATGTATGCCCATTTCTTTGTTCTCCTACATGTTACCATCTAACATCTTATTAACCGAACGATAAAATTCGCCCTAAAAACATACTGTTCCTGATATTGGCAGCATCTCGATATGAACAAACCAATATAACATAATCTTAGAAAATTGTGATAAAAAAAACTCGTATTTTAATTTTTTTTAAAATTTATTTAAGATTATTTTAGATATTATTGCAGAAGATTTATTTATATTATAGTAATTCTTATCGACTGGATCTGTTATTCCTAAAGGCCCGTTTCTTGAACGTCTAACGGACTTATTAACAGCTATTTTTTTACCATTTCAGAAATATATTACAAAGAATGTATAGGAAGCAATTCAATCTAACGAATGTATGTAAATAGTATGCAATGATGGTCTAACTTTCTGAACACAATGCGTTCCTGAAATACATCTTGATCTGACACCTGATATCTGCAATTGACAGTTTCGTCGAATTAAACGCTTTAAATTTATGCTTCCATGTTGTTAACTTCGCCAATTGTCATATTAGCTATTCCAAGTAGTAAGCTTTGAAACATGTTAAAATTATTATGTTGTTCACCAAATTATGTTTGAGCAGAGGTTACATAGGTTACATTTGCAAGTGTTCAAGTCGTATTTTTGTAGTACAAGTGTGGATTATTCACATTAATTTTTAATCAGAGATCAGAGAACTGAGATTTGTTTCCAAAATAAAATATTCAACTGATATTTTATAAAATATTCAATGTGATATTTTATAACTTTTTTGTCATCCAGGCAAGCAAAATGAACACTTACTATCCAAGCTATAAGATAATAACGAGTGAGCTCTGATAGGCAAGGATCATAATTGGTGGGGAATACCTTTATATTATTTTGTTTGGAAATCTTAAGTGATATTAGATAAAGAATATAACTTAGAATAGCGAACTTATTACAAATCTAATCTGAGACACGATATTCAGTGTTGAAAAGTCATAATAAATGCAAAATTCTATAGACTTACACATCTGATGGTGATTCTTTTCATAGCCTGGAAATATCAAGGTAATTTTTTATTAAAGGTAAATAAATGATTACAGAAAATTTAGTGCTTTCAAAAACTTTTATTTCGAATATGACAAAATATTATGAAAGAAAAGGCTCTTGCAAATGTTTCTATATATTTTTGAGGATTAGGTATTAGGCCTGATTTGTCAAAAAAATAACTTCAAGCACTGTCGAACAAGTCATGATATATTTATTGATTCATAAAATAACAATCCCATAATTAAAAGGAAATATATGAATAGTATTAAAAAGAGTATCTGCATATGCTCTACTATAAAGTAAAAATAAAACAATGGCAAAGCTCAAACGATGTTTCTTTCTTGAGTCTTCCTTCCATATACCAGCAAAACACAATCAAAACATGTTTTATATACCAGGAAAAAAATTGATCGCATTATTATACAAACACATATCAGCTATACAGAAGACGAGGAAAACCATAGTAATGTTGGATTAGCGGATAAACATTATAATCGACAACACGACAATGACTAAATTCATTATTCTTTTTAATAATCTTACATGCAGCAAAAAAAATAGATTGACAGAAAATGTTGAACATTAAATGGCAGTTCACGTTTAACATATGTTATACTGTTTAAGTGATATCTAGACACTCAAATTCAAATACATTGCAATATCCTCAAGATGTTGCCAACATAAAGCCGAGCTGTTTCTCGACATTATACCCCCCCCTTCCAAAAGTCATGATAATTAATAAATTAAGGATACTTATGAATTTAAAATATAAACTTCTTGAGGGTATCGTGTTGCTGAGCCCTCTACACGTTAACGATACAAGTCGAAATATTGTTTCTTCATATTTGTTAAAAAAACCCGGTAAATATGTTATTATGCAGCACTGTTAATATTCAACAACCCAAAACAGTGATATCTTTCATCAAATGAACAAATAGAACTAACATATATTTAGAAATTTACATTTACAAAACTCATCTTTAATTTCCATTGTTAATTTTGTTATGGACATAGGCCTAATACATATCATATCATTCTGATATTAAAAGAAAGTGCATGGTTTTGGTCTTAAACTACTGTGTATAACATAGTTTGTAGTTATGTCTATCTAATACGTATAATCGTGGGGAGGTAATACAAAATTTAAGATATGAGATTTTGTGACCACTTATCAACCATATCAAGTCCACTAAATCTGTATTATTTATATATCAAATCAGTTTTCTGTCTCTAGATATTCATATAAATGTCACAATGATTTAATGTACAATTGACTTAAAGTGCCTATATTTTGGCTTGGTCCGAACTGATCTTCGGTTTACCAGTATGACGCGAGCAATGTTTACAGAATATTGTCCCTAACTGGTGCTATGTCTCCATATGTGTAGTCATACTAGTACTCATGTTCGATAATTTCAATGTGCGTACACTCATTGTGCATCGATTGCTGTTCAATGTGATCATTGCATACATCTTTCAGTTGAATTTTTTCATAGTTTCCATTACCATTGTCCCTTGATATGCTAGAGTAGGGAGTGGTTGTGTTCCTGTTTATTTCTTCGTGTCCTAGATTCCTATCATTAAAAATATAACAAGAAAATAGGATCTCAACGTTTAAAACAATCTCTCTCTCTCTCTCTCTCTCTCTCTCTCTCTCTCTCTCTCTCTCAAAATCAAGGTCTTGATATACCTGAAGTTCATCCGACTTTGTTTCACAAAATATATTCCAATGGCAGTCAAAAAAAACTTCAATCACTACGATAGCTGTGATCAAATATGCTGAAATAAAATGATTATTGAGTAAGAATTGAAAGTCTAACGCTTCTTTGTTTATTATGCAATGTCAACGATAAAGAATTTCAAATCCATACTTAAAGCCATACTTGTCTCTCGTATATTAAATGTAGCTGTTTGATTATCTGCTGAAAAGGTCAAAACAGTTTTTAGAATAAAACATTGCATCGATTATTATTATTTCACTAAAATTGAATGTATTTGTTGACCAAAATAAGGAGTACGTTTTTGTAGACTTCATACTCACTCGAAAAGTAAGTAGTCCCCTGAGTTTATATTGAAAGGAACATTCATGATTTTCAAAATCAAAAATGTGTTAAAAGATAATCTAAACGAAGAGGAATAACACCTGACACAGTTCAAATATTACCACATTAACCTTACATGTAAACCTGATAAAATAAGTTTTAAACGATGTTAATGTCTTAATAAGAAATCAAGGAAAGATAGTTAATTTCCATATTAGTTAATTCATTATTAAAAATGTTTACATATTAAAAACAAACATCATTTGATTGAAATATATTAAATGCTCAAAGACAGTCTTTTTATGGAGCTAGGAGAGGTAGAGTCATTCACCCCTCCTCATCAAGAATAAAGCTGTACCAAATCATATGATTTCTTTAAATTTTATAAAATTCCATTTTGCAAAAAAACTATACTTATATATTATAACGTCTTTTCGGCAATGTTAAACGGGTAATGCACATGATAAAGCTTTGTCATACACTCAACTAAAAAGTAGCACTGAAAGTTACGGAAAGGTAATTATAAAAAGGTGACAGTATTTTATAGCTCTGTCATTCAGTCCCCTTGAGTTAACATTAAGCTGACTGAATGACACATGCTCATCATGTGTAATGAAGTAAGGTTGTAATGCAATATGCAAATAATAATGATTGATAGAGAATTAAAAAAAATGGTCTACCCATTCGAATTTTGTAATTCGAAAGATGAAAAATTATATACATGACATCAATGTTTTTTCATTATCTATTTGTGCAAGGTATTGGGTGAAGGGAATTTGTAATAGTAAATGACTGTAATTATTTATAATTTTTGATGATTTTGAAAGTAATGCGTGGTTGGCTAAATTTTGAATAACATGAAATCGTAATTTGATTAAATATATTTAATTAAATTATGTAATACCGCTCATTTTTGAATTCCTTTCAAATTGGATTTCAGAATATAGTACAAATTGTGTGTTATATTTTGAAATCCAAGTTGATGTTTATAATTTCAGGTTACTATTCAAGTGAGATAAAAAAAATTTCAAGACATAAACCTTTTTTAAAAATCTTTTTCATGTTGTTTTTGTTATGATTTTGAACGTCAAGCTATGTTATGTTTGTTTCATTTCTACATTGGTGTGAGATGAATTATACCAACAAAAACCAGATGTTCACAAGGCCTGTCCAATTTCGCTTATTCACAATATAAAAACAAAGTAAGTCTAACTAAAAAAATAGTTTGTTTTCTAAAAATCAAGATGTTGCTATTTTTTTTTATCTTAAATCTATATCTTAATGGTATAGCCTGGATAATATTTATTTTCGTTAAAATTGTTAAATATTATATGGGACAGTTTCTACAAGTATAAATCTAAAAAATGAAAAAAATATGTCCAGAAGAAAAACCATTCATGAGTTTTCGACAAGTTGTCTTCGTTGACTGGCTTGATGAGCTAAAGTTAAGACTATTAAGACATTATGAAAATATCCTGTAAAAGTCATACGATGTGTCGTGAAAAATGCTTTATAGATATTCTCAAATCAAGATGCGCTTTCACCACTTTTTGCCTAATATCTCGATAATGATGAATAACTTTTCGCCAAATCTACATATATTCACTAGAATGAAAAAGTCCAGATTATCTGTTTAGAAACGCTCTCCCACTCTCTTCAGGTTTCAATACACAACCAAAAATAGAAAGTCTACGGGGGTTTTGCATTGCAAAAGATATGAAAGTACGGTTGATCAAAAATTGTGAGAGGTGTCCTGAGTACTTCCGAATGAAGAAAAGATGTATACATTTCCGGTTTTGAATCTCCGTACGATGTTTGTTTTCGTTCCTTTGACTTTCTCTTGGTAAAACGGATGAAATATATAATTTATGGATTTGAATTTTTCTTCATTGACAGGTATGGTTTTTTTTAATCAAGATCATTAAAAAGTGATGGAGCAAAAACTTGAGGCAGACAATAGAATCTTTCTCAGTTAACTTTATTTAGCTAATAGGAAAACAATTTGTTAAAGTGGATAAAAGTACTTTAGAATCAAAATACTTTCATCGGGTAAGAATTTCATATTTTACATTATTTGACAAAAAAATATGTTTTAAAATTTTTTTGGCATTTATAATTTAATCCATTTCAGCTCCCTTCCCGATTCTGACTTTTCTAAACTAGCCTAAACTAACGACAATTTTGTCAGAAAGGCAAATCAGTAACTTGTATATAACATATTATTGTTCATGACAATTTCACACTAACTTAAAGGCCAAACATTTTACAAATGCCTCCTTTTTTACCTGTACAAACTTAAAAACGATGCTGCCTGTTTGAATCAATAACGCCCAGTTTGATTGACGTGATCGGCCGAGGTGATCTGGCCAGGTCCGTGGAATTCTGTTGACTAGCAATTAACAACATTATCTTTGACATCTTCCGTCACGTATTTAAAGGGGAAAATAAAAATTCGATGTTTAACATTACCGAAATTGATTATGAAAATTAATGATTTAGTAATTGAAATTACGCTATTTATATTTGAATTTGCATGACCTTATAAATTCCACAAAGATGAACAGATCCAAACTATATCAAATTTTCTTTTTGAAACAAACGAATGAGGCAGCTACTAAAGTTTTAATTACTGGTAAAACAGGCAATTGGCACTTGGTGCATGAGTTGGGAAAGGAACTCCATCGTCATCGTAACATGTCTACATTCCGCATTCAGATTATTGATCGCATGGTTTTCTTAACAGACTATAATTTGTTGAAATTAACTACATTAAACAATGTCAAGTGCTAAACACAATGTACTGAGCTTTATTTTTAAAGCAGAATTAATTTACTGCAATTATTCACTTGTGCTAAAATACACAAGTGTGTTTAGAGAAAATTCGGACGACGCAGACTTCGATGTAGAACGTACAGTCAAATTGTTAGATTGGTTTCATTTCCGTATAAAATCGCTTCATACGGACATTTAGAACAATAAGATATTCCAAATAAGACCAATTCTGACTAATTATTTATATCCTGTGTATTAATTTGCTCCCTGGTTTAGAGATTAGTAGCGTTCACGACCGCAGGTACACTGCAAGCCCCGGAGGCTTTCACACCTCTATAAAATAAGCCCCGCCCTCACCTGAGATTTACTACCCAGTAAAAATGTTCGGCCTCTAATTCACAGCTTTCCTCGTACAAATGACATATTTCTTAGTTCGTCTGAATACCAACCATGAGACTAAATCTGAATTATAAAGTTGAACGCCAATCGATTGCTTCTAAGATATGGTGCAAGCATATTCAATATCTAATATTTACAAATCTGATTGTAAGTGGAATTCAATGATTGAAAATACTAGGAAATTATAGTATTTTAAAAGAAATTAAATCACATATTCTTAGGTACAAGTATTATCCTGTAAAATTCTTTCTAATCATCAAATTATTAACATGTTATTAACATAGAAGTGTTTAAATCTTACATTATTTTAACAGGTGTTAAATTAACGCTGAGTTTAAAGTGAGCACAATTTAGAATTTATATTTGGTATATCGATCAAAATTTAAAGGCTTTCTTTTGTTTTACCTTTTTCCGCTACTACATACGACTCTGTTGTATTTGTAAATGGAGCGTTTGTATGTGTCGTCGGTTGTTTTTGGTTTAAAGTTAACAGAGCTGGCAGCAATGTATGAATTTCCCTTGTTGACTTTTTTGTTATTGAAATTGGTGAAGTTTTTGTTCTTGATGTTGTTGTCTTAATTGTTGCTGTTGTCGTCGTTCCTTTTGTTGTGGTCTTGATTGTTGTTGTCTTTGTTGTTGTTATCTCTGTTGTTGTTTTCGTTGGTTTTGTTGTTGTTGTTATCTTTGTTGTTGTTGTCGCTGGTTTTGTTGTTGTTTTCATCTCTGTTGTTGTTATCTCTGTTGTTGTTGTCGTTGGTTTTGTTGTTGTTGTTATCTTTGTTGTTGTTGTCGCTGGTAGTGTTGTTGTTGCATCAGTGATGTATACTTAAAAGTAGAATCAATACTTAGTATGATATATTGTACAAAATACGTGTTCAAATTCAGAACTATTGTAATTTCCTAATACAGAAAGTAATATGTACCTCTCCAGGACAAATTAAATCCTCTTGCGTTGTCTATATCATCCGACACAAATGTTACGACGAAGATGTTCCCAGTGTACTTCATATTAAATGCAGAGAATTCACCACATCTCTTTGCTATTAGCCAGCAGCATGGTTCCATCCTCTCTATCTAACAAATAAATTCATACGTTTGTTGTTCATTGATAATGATATCATGGACGACATATTGTCACAGTTTCAATAAACAGCCTCAATATGGTATTCCTACCTGTAAATAATCCTCACACTTAGAAATAAAGTGGTACTTTACCACACTAAAGTCAGTAATGTTAAGTTCGACCGTTGCGTTGGAGTTTCCAGTTTTCAAGCTCCATGTGTAAAGTGCATTGTTTGGATAATTTCCAGGATAACCAGGTGACGTAAAAGCACCGCTACTACCATTTTTTGAAGCGTTGATTTCTTGGTGGTGTGAATACATCTGCCCTATTTGGTGCGTATAAAAGAATATGGTTGCTATTAAAGATAACAAAATAAAAGTAGTATAACAAATAAGTCAATTATATATCATTATGATACTTACCAATCACAGAAGGTATCGGATAAAGTAGCGGGAGAACGTTAATCGTGTAGGAGAAGAACAAACTTCGAACCAGCTCCATATACTTTGAAAGGAGGAATGACAGTGTAAATTGATTTTGATATCAATATAAACATAACTTCTAATTATTTTATATTGTAAAGGGATATTTATTTCAAGTATATAACAATATAGCTGTACAATGCAAACGTACCCCTGATATCTTACTCTGACATGTATTTTGCGACAAGTAATGTTAAGGCTTTAACAACTGCACCAACATCATTTACAAAAGGAAGATAGGCATTAACACGGACATTATTACTTATCAAATATTTTGGAGATTGAATAGTTTTAGCTTATAAAGATAGCTATTGATTATCACGCGAGCGTTTGCATTTATTTATTCAATAATTGTGACACCAGCAGACACCATCATTTTAAACTTATCTATTCCTAATAAGAAACTTATTGTCCACATCGCTAAACTATGCAACAGTGTCAGTATGTAACCTACATGTAACTTTGTATCAAGTAGATTACGATGTATGAATTACAGTACAATACAATGTTATAAATTTATATTCCTTTCATACTTCTTCATATTGATAAACTACACAAAATAAGTCATCATATTCGCAAGGAAACCATTTTCTTTGAATTATATGCATAACTTTGACACCAGCGTATATCTTTACTAACTCACCCACCTACTGTTGCACCTGAAAATTAAGCTTAATTGCATAAAACTCATTGAGACATGTATTTTTAGTTTTTGAAATATTCATGGTATATCGCGTATAAAATCATGATAAATTTGAAATATATCGGGTAAGGGAAAATATAAAAAGTTTCTTAAAGCAAATATTTCACAATTTTCAAGTTAATTATTGAAGCTTAAATAGGAAATACTTGATTTATTATTTACTAATACTTACAAATTTGTATATCACAGTTAAAACAAATGTTGTCACAAATATTTAGATGAAATTGAATGTATATCCCTCAAAATGGCTCTCTGATGTCTTTGGTAATGCTATAAATATTAAAAAAGTGTTTTTGTGTTAAAACTACGAATCAAATTTTGTTGTCAGATTAGGTACGTGGCCAAATATTTGCATGTTCAACATAATTTCTATACAATTTGCTTACAAAACCCCCAAGTACTCCAGGAAGACACTTAAGGTACTGGTAATAATGTACATTAAACTATAGAAAATGCATTTCTCTAACTTCCTCGCAGCAAAATTTAAATGAAAACTGCAAAAGGAACTTATATGTGGAAAAATAAACCATGAACTATATATATATATATATATATATATATATATATATATATATATATATATATATATATATAGATATAGATATATGTTTCTCATTTCATTAAATGGTTAACATCATGTCGCTGACAAAACTCTATTAATCCATAAGGAAATTCAGAACATTGCGTGCTTGACATAGGTACATTGTATTTTCGGGAAAATACTACAGTGACACAAACAAACGATTGTGATGTTTAGAAGGGGAATGGACTTGAATTTGATAAAACTTCAGAACTAGCTTTTTATTTCCCGTATGTTTTATGTATTTCTGTATTGTTTATCTCATTAAGTCTCAAAGTTTAAATTATATAATAACTATATTTAAGTTTATTACCATCGGTTATTCCGTTTTGTTGTTATTTATTACTTGCTTTTATAATTTTGACGTTGAAAATGCGTGGAAACTTTTAACGATTTGTGGAAACTTTATCTTCATTCTATCCACAAAGTTGACGGACCTGCAATGGATGGCCTAAGGCGTCCAAAATGTTGTTTGTGGGCTGTTCGGAAATTATTGAAACACTACCTCATATTTCCTCTGAAAATAGATAAACCGTTAAAATTGCACCAGAAAGTACATCGAGATAAATTTTTATGCTGTGAAAATTTTTTTGTCCGTGACACCATTAGATCATTCCTTGTAAGCTGACAAATTTGCATACAAGTTGGTATGCAATAAGTACTTGTTTATTAGTCTCTTTGTTTTCATTCTAGTTAAAGGTAAACTGAAGCTCTCGTCCTCTTTTTATTGTATACTTTTTGTCTCGGCAGATGCTTGGTCGTAAAAGGTCTTCTTCCGAGATTCTATATTGGCTGCGCCTCTTTGATGTCAAAAATCGCAGTCGTAGACAGATTTCTATGGTTTGGTTAATATGCTTATACTTTTTCCGTATTTTAAACACACGTGAAAATTGCACAAAAGTAAGTCAAAATAACAAGCAAAATAAGCATATATTATGTGATTCCTTTTCTCGTAAACTATAGGTTTACAAACATTTTGTAAGTGGAAATTTAAATGTTCTTATTTCTTATTAATATCTCTGCGCCGGATACCACATCTTCACAAACCAATGTTTTCTGATTCGCTCCGCTACTCACAATCCCTATTCGGCCTATTACTCACAATGCCTATTCGGTCAGGGTTTTTTTAGTAGCGGAGCGGATCTGAAAACATGGACTCGGGAAGATGGGTACCCCAGACCAACAATAAAATGTTTTTTTGTTGTTGTATCATATCTATGAAAGAAGCGATTATCAAAAAAGATAATTATCTAATGAGGGTTATGTTGTGATTTCTGCAATGCTCGCTACCTTTATGGCCACATGAAATACAAAAATGATTGTTTCAATGAACACGAAGTATATTAGATTTCAAAGTATAATTGCTAGATTATTACGTTTCTCTGGATAACTTGGGTCTTTCTCAGAATTCAAAAATGGATAGTGTTCTTCTCATTGTAGGCTATTTATGGTTGTAGACAAATACAGGGAAAGTATTGTCGATAAGTAAAAATACTGTAAACGAATATAACATTTAAGTTAAAAACTGTGTCGTATTATTCTCAGTTACATATTTATAAATCATGCACAATGGGTATCAACATTCTTAGATTTCTTGTTTTTTTTTTATCTTAACTAACACTACACTGATCAGACAAAATTTCTCGAAACATTGCATATCCATTCCCTTACTGTTTATGACTTTATCAAAGCATTAATCTCGTTAAGCGATGAAAATTAATTTGGACATAATTTATTTCTTTGTTCAGAATTTGTTTTTTTTTTTTGACTGTACATGATTTTATTATTTCGAGAAATTCTATCTACCGATATTTAATGATTTTTTATTGACCCTACCGCGCCGAGTCTTCATATGTGACCAATTTTACTTAATATACATACATGTACCTTGACACATCTGAAAGAAAATGAGGCTGTCATTGTGCAAAATTGTAAATTTCAGTGTAAAAAATAAAAGCGAGAATCAATACCTTCTACTTTTATAGTCATACAATATTGTGAGTTAAACAACACACTTTCATTGGTATTAATGTTTGCTTTCAAACAAATAAATGTAACTGCAACCGATCTTGAGCTTTCGAGCTTTAAACGGGTATTTTGCAGAAAAAACCTCAATAACTGTGACTTCTAGATAAAGATGGCAATGACAAGGAAATTAATGGTAGACTAAAAACTAGGGAACATGCATTGACTTTTTTCAGAGATAAGAGGGTGGGATCATCTACATCATGCCTATTGTTCAGGTTGATTTCCGAAATATTTTTTGTGTGAAATATTTGACATTTTTGGCGACTTTTGTTACACAACAGTTTCTAGGATTTTTACAGAAAAACGATTGAACAAAATCTGATGAAACAGCGGCCAGTTGTTCGCTCTGATAAGGATGGTCTTCGCTTCACAAAACTCATGATTATTACCGTCGCACCACACTGTAAACAAAATGATATACAATTTACGTCTTATGTGTAAATGATATACAATTTACGTATGATGTGTATTTTTTATTTACATTCCAAGATCCATAAGTTGCTATAAATATTATTTAAAACAAAGAGTTGGGGTTTGTTGATTTCGTTTCTTGTTTCCAGTAAAGTCGTGTCAATTCTTTGTAACTAAATAAATTAAAATTAAGAATAAATGTATTTAATGTTTTTAAATCGGGATCCTCGTAACGATAAAAAGCATGCTGTTCAATGCCACATCAATTTTTATTGCCGGGTAAATTAATTATAAACATAACTCAATAATTTTAGACAATCCGACTGGCAGCTTGTAGACATCATATTAATCGATCACGACTATTTCATCTTACAATAAATTGACATAAGAACACATTTATTTTTATTATATATGTACATGCAATGAATGTTAAAGCAAAACATTAGTTTAGAAAACAAACAAAACAATTTTTAATCATATTTCGATAGTTAGAAACGATGTCGGCTTAACGTCATCGACAGCTGATCGACACGGTAAATGCCCCGCTCCGTCTCTGAGGGATGCATGTACTGCATGAGAGAGTCTATTTATTCTTTATTCAAAAATGTCTTTAAACGAAAATCCACTTGGGGTTTATAACTTATATTATAACTAATATAATAAAGACATGGAACACCTCAGTGTCTAGCAAAACCGGTTAACACCGTACAACTTCATGATGGAAACTTAAGTTCAAATCGGCTTTAATTCCTATTCCATCAATCTACATGGTCTCCGATGACGATCTTCCCTTTGTTCATATCCTTGTTAGTCTGTCTCTTTATTCTTTTCTCGCCAACTCTGTCAAACTTAACGGTCAACCTTTCTCGTCAATGTCATTGTTGTTGATAGACCGAGATGGATGTCATGTGACCCATTTAAGCCGGGATTATTCAAATCTTTTGTATTTTTTAAGGCACGTAAAAAAATAAAAGAATATTTTTTTTTTCTCGTATCTTTGTTATGCGATCGACTTAGACAGCATAATTTATGTGAAAGTCCTATCTTTAAATAAAGTAATAAAAGCAAATAATCAGATCTTATTAATGCTATTCACTAAAAATGCACCACATATACCTTTAATAATTACAATAATTATTAAAGTTTAGAAATTACTTAATAACGTGTTAAAGCAACAAAATTAAAAATTACTGGAAAAAATATACTTTTTTGAAAAAAAAAACCTCCAAAATGTCCGCAGTCCTCGCTTGCGATAAAGTTAGCATAGTATATTTTGTTGAATTGTAATTGTTGGCGATGCTTGCAGATACATTAACTGTTTTCATGTTTAATAGTAATCTGGTGCAAAAAGGGTAGTTTTTTAAACTTCGTGGTATATGATGTTGACCATCATATACTGTACCATGTATGCATGCCATTGCGAAAAAGTCTAATGCTTTTTGGTCTTGGAGTGTAATATAATGATAAATCATAGAAATTAAATCCAATTACACTATGAATTGGAAAATCACAGACCAAATTTTGCTGAAAACGTACTTAATACTTTGTTAATCCAGTATCACTTGTACGTGGCAGAATACTATGAAATATATTCTAGATTTTTCGACTCTCTCTCTCTCTCTCTCTCTCTCTCTCTCTCTCTCTCTCTCTCTCTCTCTCTCTCTCTCTCTCTCTCTCTTCTTTCTCCCTCCCTTCATGAGATTGCAAAGGGGAATGCAACGCCATAAACCTATTTGAAAATCTACCGCTGATTGACATTATCTCTTTGTATAGCATCAAATCATGGAAATCATAAATGTTCGTACTAAGATAAAGCCATAATAGTACGAATTTCGTGTTGCTGTTGTCGTTTTTGTCGTTGTTTTCGTTGGTTGTATTGTTGTTGTTATTGATCTTGTTGTTATTGTTGTTCGTTTTATTGTCTCAGTTGTTGTTGGTTTGTTGATAGTTTTGTTTTTGTTATCGTTGTTGTTTGCGTTGGTTATGTTGCTGTTGTCATTGGTTGTATTGTTGTTGTTGTCTTTAGCTCTAATGCTGTTGCCATTGATTTTGTTGTTATCGTTGGTTCCATTGTTGTTGGTTCTGTTGCTGTTGTCGTTGGTTCTATCAATATTGGTGTTGTTGGTTCTGTTGCTGTTGTCGTTGGTTCTATTGGTGTTGTTGGTTCTGTTGTTGTTGTCGTTGGTTCTATTGGTGTTGTTGGTTCTGTTATTGTTGTCGTTGGTTCTATTGGT
The DNA here is from genome assembly GCA_033439105.1 of Magallana nippona. Classification (NCBI taxonomy): domain Eukaryota; kingdom Metazoa; phylum Mollusca; class Bivalvia; order Ostreida; family Ostreidae; genus Magallana; species Magallana nippona. Next base: position 44,126,926 of record CM065922.1, on the reverse strand, counting down.
GTTGTTGGTTCTGTTGTTCTTGTCGTTGGTTCTATTGGTGTTGTTGGTTCTGTTGCTGTTGTCGTTGGTTCTATCAATATTGGTGTTGTTGGTTCTGTTGTTGTTGTCGTTGGTTCTATTGGTGTTGTTGGTTCTGTTGTTGTCGTCGTTGGTTCTATTGGTGTTGTTGGTTCTGTTGCTTTTGTCGTTGGTTGTATTGCTATCATTGTTTTAGGACAAGAAGTTATATTATGTATACTGTTATATTATATGTTATATATTATATGTGAACTACGAATATCATCAATAATATACATGACTTCTTGCACAAAATGTATATATAAATCATTGTTTTGCACTGTATTGCAGTCATCTTTAAAGTAACAAGAACCTGACCATGACAATTTAAATCCTGTAGCGTTGTATATGCTATCCGACAGAAATATTACAATGAAAGTGTTCCCCATGAACTCACGATGACATGCAGATAATTCGCCACATCGGTTTAAAAGTGGCTTACAGTAGGGCTCCATCTTCTTTATCTAACAAATTCATGTAGACATGTTTTTTATATAGATTTTAATTTGATAATGACATCAAAATAGTCTTGTTATGATTTTGAATATTTACTTTTATTTCCGTACGTACCTGTAAATAATCAACGCAATATGAATTAAAGTGGTACTTCACTACACTACGGTTAGTGATGTCAAAGTTGATCATTGCTTTGGGATTTCCTGTTATCAAAGTACATGTATAATTTACATTGTTAGGATAGTTTCCAGGATAACAAGGTGAGGTAATAACGCTATTTGAACCATTTCTGGAGACGTCAATTTCTCCTATGTGTAAATATTTCGACATGTCACAATTGTCACAATATAAATTGTGCCACTGCCATTCTGGTGCATATAAACGAATGTCTGTTATTAAGAACGAAAATAATGATAAACAAAATAGAACAAAAATATGATACTTACATATCATAGCAGGTATAACAAATATGAAAATAAAAAAAACGTTTATCATATATATTGGAGCACTTTCGTAACAACTTTGTCTGCTTAATTAGAACATTATTTGTACAAATGTAAAATTTAATTATGAATATTTCTATATTATAACAGGACAATTGTTACCGTAACAATTTAGCAGTATAATGCAAACATATCCCTAATGTCATTATCTTGATTTGTTGGAACATTGAGGGCTAGAAAAACACCATATCAGGACTTACAAAAAGCATACAGACGGACACATTTTTAAATTTCATAATGATTTAGAAATTAAATCGGCTCTTGGGTCGTTCTTCATTGCTTCCACGCACTCGTATTAGCTATTACTTAGAGTTGTATGTCTTTAATCACTGTTTTTTGTTCCTGTAGACATTAATATCATCAACTGGCCCATTTTATACCAGAAGCTCATTGGCATTATTGCTTAATTGAGAAACAATGTTAAAATATGGTTACAATATATAAAGTACAATACAATAAATAGATATAAGGTAATATGTTTGACTTACCTCTTCATAGTGATCAAGTTCATCTTAATATATAATGCAGAAGTATTTTTTATTTATCCATAATTGATTCCGTACGAAGGGTCTATAACTTATGTCGTTTGATTGACGTACGACCAAGACCTCCACCTTTCGATAAATAATAAATAAGCAAAACAAGACATGGTATTTGTTCCTCTTTGCAACCAGTACGACTTCATTTGCTACATACATTTAACATTGTAACACATTACAAATTTTCGAATAGTAATTAATAATAATATACAAATATGAATTGTATTAATTAGCTGTATTGAAAAACTGAAATCGAAAATTGGTTATCTAATAACGTCAAACAAATTCCTTGTGTCTGAAAACGTGTTAATGTATGAAATAAATGTACATATACGTTTAAATATACACATGAAAAAACGAAGGAAGAAAATGAAAAACGAAAAAAAATGATATAACATTAAATACTGGAAAGTTGGATTGGAGGTGGTGGATTTTTAAAGAAATTGTCCGAAGGAACAGAATCGAGGGTCGCTAGAATTCCTCCGTTAAATTTCATTCGTCGAATGATGAAAATAATATTACGTGACCAAATATAGCACTTGCTATATAAGTGCGATAACTCGTAAGCCTGAAGAAAAATAAATACACACACACACACACACACACACACACACACACACACACACACACACACACACACACACACACATATAAATAAATATATATATATATATATATATATATATATATATATATATATATATATATATATATATATATATATATATATATATATAAAGTATGTAAAGTGAACTTAAAATTCCTTTGAATTACATTTGTAACATAGTAGTATATAAATATTGACTTTTTTTGTCCCTTTTATTCATAACTGTTTATAGAGTATGAAAACTTTGCGTTTTCTGTAGTAGAGATTGGTAAAGGCGCATCGCTTTCTATTCAAACTATCAAACTAAAGAAGAAAGCACAACACTTCTTTACTTAGGATTAATTTTTTCAGCAGTTATTTGTTTGTGTAAAACTTGACAACCCTCCCGCTCTTTCTCTGACTCAAGCAAACAAAAAAAACTTTCAATACTAAATACATCCACAGTTTTAAAAAAATATAATCGGTATGGAATTAAGTAATATCCTATTCAATTGTGACCTTTTTTTAACCAATAAAGATTGTAAAAAATAAATGTTTGAAGTTATCTGAGGTCATTGTCTGTTTCTGACTTCCTCATTATCGTAATTTAATAAGCTTTAAACTTCGATATATGTGAGAAAATAAGGCATAGACTAAATTTCCCATCTCATTTAATGACCAATCTCATGTCGCTTGCATGTACCCACTTAATCTATAAGGAAATTCGGGAAAATTGCCCGACATTCGTATTTTCGGGAAAATACTGCAATGACACTACATGAAGCAACCACATGTGATTTTAAGAAGAGAGGATCATGTTAGTTGCTTTTGATAAGGATATTCGATCAAACCAACAAATGCATACCTGATGTAATACATGATCGTGATCATGTAAATATGCATATATTAACAACAAATTAAACCACATTTAACTGTTTTACTTTATTGACCTTGATTGGACTATCATATTAATATATCTGCTTGATATGGTTCAATGATTGATGGCTTGATGAGAAATGTTTGTAGATACTCTCGCGGATGGTACTTTACATTTTAAGTAATTCTTGCCAACTGGATTATCATTGTATGTGGTTTCCCAAATGTCAGTGTCTAGAATAGAAGACTGAATTGAAAGCAATCTAGTGAATATATGTAAAGTATACAGTGATGGTAAACTTTCTGAACCCAGTGCGTTCATGAAATACATCTTGATCTGACGCTTAATATCTAGCATTTAGCAGTTAGATCGAACTAATGGTTTTTAATTTTTTTGTTTACTTCGTCCATTGAAAAGTAGTAAGCTTTGAGACATGTTAACAATTTTTTGTTGGTAATCAAATTGAGTTTGAATAGGGATTTTATTTCCAAATAATTTAAACTGTCTTAAAATTAAAAAAAAGAGAGAACTAATGACATTTTCATGGTTTTAAAAACTTTTTTGATTTTTTTCTATTGAATATATATACTTATAAATTGAGACATTTTGCCAATACACTATAAATTCCTGAACCAGCAACTGCTTACACCTTTGGTATTTCAACATGTGTGACATGAAGTCAATAAGCTTTAATTGAATTTTACCTGATAAGTTGTTATTGTAAAACTAATCAAAACCTACAAGCATTTTCGATAAAGCAACCCGAAAGTAAAGCGGTGGACATGCTTTGGCGGATCCAAGTCATTGGGAGTTTGCATCAAAATACATACTTGTAATGAATTGATTTTGAATGATAACGTAAAGAGTGAATATATTTACTTGGAACTTACTTAGAGTACACATAGAAGTTAAGATTTGACAAATGTTGAATAAATAAAATTAGGCAATTCGTTTCTTGAATGCACGATTTTAGTTTTGATGGATAGAACTGTCCAGAACGGAGTAGCCAAGAACGCGGGTTTACTACTTAACGTCATTGCAAGTTCATCGATCATCATGCATGGCAGGCAGAAACCTTGGATCGGAAAAATTAATAAATAAAAAGAGACAATTTATATAAAGCGATTTTATTTTTGATGGAAAGAGTTTTCAAGAACGGGGTGCCTATGCAGGAACGCGGGTTGACTAATCAACATCATCGCGGAAAGTGTAGGGTGAGTTAACAATCGGGCAGCACAGTAGTCGGAAATTTTATTAATTTTTTGTGAATAAATGAAAAACAGGCAAAATCCTACCAGTGAGCGTTTTGCTTGTTTCTCATTTATTTACAACAAATTGATAAAATTAATGACTCCTGTGGTCTATATATGTATATAGCATAGACCGTTTAGTGACATACCAAAATATAACAAAGTTCTAGCAAATGTTTCTATATATTTTTGAGGATTTAGAAGTAGGCCTAATTTGTCCAAACATAACTACAAGCACTGTTGAACAAGTTATAATATATTTAATAATTCCTAAAAAAAAAAAACACTTATAATCCCATGATAAAAAGTAAAAAAAAAAAATGTTTTATTCTACATCTATACCAAGAAAAAAAAACGTTTGTGGAATGCATAACTATAGAAACACGTATTTACTAAACAGAAGACGGGGAAAAACATATTATTAGTGGATTGATGAATAAACATTTTACATTAGATTGCATGACCAATTCCTTTAGTTTTTATAAAAATCTGACATGCACCTAAAAAGATTGACATTAAAATATTGAACATTAAATAATGGTTTACGTTTAACATATTCTATAGAGTATAGATGCTTTTTACACGATTAAACTCATTCATTTCGTAATATTTCCAGGATGATGCAAATGATAAAGCGGGCTGTGTTTGGACATCATACCCCCTCCTCAAGTGTTTGTAAATGTCAATAAAGTCAATAGCGATCAACAGATTACACTTTACGTGTCGCTGAGCCCTTTAAACGCTAACAATACAAGTCACAATATTTTTTTTTCATATTAAATGACAACAATCGATTAATGTATTATAATGCAGCACCGTTTTAATTTGACAACCCAAAAATTATTTCAAAACGATGACAGCACGAATTTATATTTAGACATTTACCAAATTCATCTTTAGTTCATATAAATCATTTTTTTCTGGACATAATACATGAACTATCCATCTGATATTAAAAGAAAATTACATGGTTATTGTCCTAAGATATTTTTTCTAACGTGCATTGTACATGTTTTGTTGATTTAATATCATGTTTAAATCGTGGGGAATCGATTCAAAATTAGTATACGAAATTTTCTGACAACGTATCAACCATATCTAACCACTAAATACTACTTAATTTACATATAATATATATCAAAGCAGATCTCTGTGTTTAAATATTCATATATACGTCACAGTAATTTAACTTTAATTTGCTATATTTTGGCTTGGCGCGAACTCATCTTTGGTTTACTAGTATACATGTACTTTTGTCGGTTAAATGCGAGCAATGTTTACATCAAATGGGTTTATTCATAATCATGTTTCAATGTACGTACACTCATTACGTACACAGTTTGCTGTAGTGTGTTGTCATTAGATATATCATTCAGTTTAATAATTTCATATATCTTTCAGTTAAATAATTTCAAGGATTCCATGATATAGGTTTTGGTTGTGTTCTTGTTGATTTCTTTGTGTCTAAGATTCTTATCATTTACAACATAACAAGAACAGAGCATTTCAACGTTTAGATTAATCTCTCTCTGTCTGTCTGTTTGTCTGTCTCTCTCCTTCTCTCTCTCTCTCAATCGAGTTCTTCATATACATGAAGTGCATCGGGCGTTGTTGTACAATGTATATCCCAATGACAGTCAAAATAACTTCTATTACACCGTTTCCCTTGATCAAATATGCAGAAATAAAAAGATTTTTAAATAACAATTGCAAATATAACGCTTTCTTTTTGCAACGTGCAATTTCAAAACTGATGAATTTCAAACCATACTTATATCTCAGTTATTAAACGTTGCTGTGTTTTAATCTACTTAAAAGGTGAGAAAAGTTTTAGAGTAAAATATTACATCGAATTTTTTCTGTTTCATTAAATTATCTAAACAATGATGTATACACATGGACTTTGAAAACAGGAAACTACAAAGCAACGGTCGGCTGGAACATTACTGACTTTGGCATAAAAAAGTAGAGTATCGATTTACTTCAGAAAGTGAAAATTATTACAGGTTGATATACAAGAATTAAAATTGTGGGAAAACGTGTATCAATAAGTCAAATGAAGAAAATATATATTATAAAATGTGTTTGTCAGATAAAGAGGATGAAACCATTTTGCAAGCTTATTTTGAAACGATGTGCTTAATTTATTCCTTTTTATCTTGACACATACATTAATCAAAAAATATTATTAATAAGTAAAATCGATATATCGATTTCTTTTCTCGTGTTTGTCAGAAACACTACTTGAATTTGTCCGCCCTTTTTTCGGACCTTGATCGGTGTTATTTTAGGACAGACAATGAGATTTCAGGTTCGGATCTTGAATTGAATATTTGAATTCCCCTAATTTGCACGTAAATAACGCGGTGAATATTTGTTTTATATGCTCTTTAATTCAATTATATTTTAGAGATAAAAGGAAGTCAGACCGCTAATTTACACTGATATTAAAATTTAACAGGCCAGCCTAAAAACAAAACGGCAATCCTTTGAAATCACACAAGAACTATCATGACTGCTGAAAAAGATGAATGGTAAACCTGATAATGTATTTTGTCTGGTTTTGATTTATATAGGATTAGTTTGTTCGATATAAATTTAGAAATCATTTTATCTATAGGTGTCTAACATAAATGCGATTTATTTAGACTAAAGTCGACACGATTAGAAATTAATTTGCACCATTACGGAGACCTTATGGAGGAACTAGTGAGTTATTAGAACTTTTTCCTATCCCCCTGGTTTTCTTATCAGAATATATTTATGCCAGATATTATGGAATTGTAGCCCTCTCCATGAAATCGAAGAAAAGTACATTATTGCAAGTAAGGTCGATTGTGTTTGTAAATAACGAAGAATAAACTACATTTTTTGAACTGTCTTCCACAATATTAATGCCCTTTTATGTTAATTCATCATGTAATTGCCAGGGAAGGGGCAATTGAGAACAAATTAAGTAATTGAGTGAAGTTAATTACATTTTGCAAAGTAATTGAAGGTAATTTGTAATTGATTCTCCCTTCAAATACAAGTAATTGAATGTATCTAAATACATTCCAAAAATGTCATGTATTTTCAATTACTTTTCAATTACATTTCAATTACTTTGAAATGTAAAAAGGTGTCTTATAATAATGCCCAGTTTACATACCTGTTTGACCAGGACTTCTGTTTGTGCGATAATTAGGTGTCTTAATGTTTACTTTTTGTTTATACAGCATGACACACTGTCCAGGCTAATAGGTTATGGTCTAATTTTGTTGGTGAACCACCACATACCCAGGATAAAATTACTGAAAAAAGGTCACAATAAAAAAGAACCTAACATGAACTAAAATAAAACTAAAGTTATTAAAATGTATTCAATTACATTTGTCAAAGTAATTGAGAGTAATTAATTACATTTGAAAAAATCAATGTAATTGTAATTGCAAGTGATTGACAAAATTAGCAATGAATTTGAAAGTATTCTATTACATTTCAAAGTAATGGACCCCAACCCTGGCAACTGGGCTTGTGTAATACGTTTTACACGTACTTAATTTGCCTGTTATAAGAAACATTTCGTCTGTCATAAATTTGTCTTTAAATCATTAATAGGACTACAAAATCCCTTTTTCGAAACCCTTGCCTACTGTAGATGAATTCAACTTTACTTTCGAAGTTTCTCGGCCTTAGAAAATGATCTTGAGCGACAATTTACTGCCATGTGATTATTTTTTTAAAGAGACAAACAATGTGCAGTAAATCTAGTGAATGACCGGAAAACTACCCAGATCAAGTAATACCTTTTATATCTCTCAGCCATATTTTCAGAGGTGTTTTGTAACTTACTTCCTTACTAAAATGGTCAAAATAGTTGATGGATCAAAAGGTTTTGCCCACGCACACACACACTTTGTATAGCTGTTGTCAATAATGCCTTCATAGCAAGTTTTTCATGTGTAATTTTTACCCTCAATTTGATGATCTGGTGTCACTTTTATCTTCATTTTCCTCCTCAATGACATTTTGAAGGAAGTGCATGTAACTTTTATAATACTTTCCCTGATAAATGCTGTGATAAGATGTCCATTTCAAACGGCCGTGGAGAGGATACATGCATATAAAACAATTTAAAATGATTTCAAAACCATATATAATTGAAAACAGAAGCAAAAGAAATGCACATTTTAGATCTTAATATACCAAACTATTAATTTATGTGTCAATATCTCTACTTTCAGTTCTTGTGTTAGCTTTAACAATTGAACAGTCATCATCCGTGTGGTTTGCGTTGATATTCGATAGTATCAATGTGTGTACATGTAGCATCATCTTCAATATCACTGCTTTCAGTTTTAATATAGGCTGATGCAATTGAATGGTCATCATCCGCATGTTTTGCGCTAACTATTCGATAACATCAATGTATGTAGCATCATCTTCATTATAACTACTTTTAATTTTAATATCAGCTGATGGGAGTGGATGATCACTGTCTATGATGTTGGCGTTAACTTGATCGTACTCGTGTTCGATAATATCAATGTACATAGCATTATCTTCTTCCTGTGTGACCTTTCTAATGGACTGATGCTCTAGTCGAATGCACTCATAGTTGCTGTTAGTATCGGACGCATGAATTATAGAGTATGGATGGGTTGTTTTCATCTTGATTTCCCCTTGGATTAGAGTCCAATGTCTAAGCACAAAACAAAATAAAGGTTAACATGTAAATGTATATATTTCTCTCTCTCTCTCTCTCTCTCTCTCTCTCTCTCTCTCTCTCTCTTTATCTCTCTCTCCCATATGTTTACCTTGGGGTTGTTTGTCGTTTTATTATAATGTATATTCCCATGACAGTTAACATGACTTCTAGAATGCTGATACTAGTGACCAAATAAACTGAAATTGAAAAAATAGGGATATCTAATTGAATCTCATAAAATCCCTCTTTGATGTGCTATCATAATGAAACTTCAAATACATACATATATCTTGAAGCTGCAATGTTGACGTTCGATTTGCTACAATGAAAAAAATGATAACGGTTATAAAAGGATATAAAAGGATACTGCATAAACAGTAATGCATTGACACCTAATTCATTTAATTTTAAGTATCGATTTAAGATATTTTGGTTTATGAAAAATGTTATGGTTTCCATAATGTGATAGTTTATTCATGATTAAAATGGTGCTTTGGAGTATGATAGATGATGTTCTGTAGCTGAGTAATTAATTTTAAAAATTTTATGTTCAATTTTTGGCATTAAAGAACGTTTAATTGCAAAAA